>KZ505636.1:1582907-1650521 GCA_002844005.1 Limosa lapponica baueri
TGTGTAACTAGTAATCAACATGTGATCTAAAAAGGCCACTGCTGAGAATTCATGGAAAAAGTAGGAGTTATTAGAAAAAGTATTATAATTACATCAAAATAAGTAACTTTAAATCAATAGCATATAGATGTCCTTAGGACTTTTTAAATTCTTTGGGGAAAAATAACTTTGTTTCCTTGAGGAATGTAAATGCATTTGAAAGGAATGATTACTTCATTGAGGTGTTAGTGAAATGACAAAGCACAGGGAAAAAATTAAAGGTAATCTTAACTTTGTGCAGTTAAGAATGATACCTCCACAGTCATGATTAGTCTTTCAGCTTTGTTATGTAACATCTTCTAGAAGTTACTTATGGGCAAACAATAATATAGACTCTTGTTTTCCTGTTTCACTCTCTCTGCTTTTGATGAGTTGTCTTTCTGCATCTGTGTTTCATGACATGTGCCTATGAAATGGTCTACCATTTGAAGTCTAATTTATTCTCTGACAGATGCCCATTCTCGATGTTAGCTTACTATGGTATGAATTATTTTATTTATTTCAGGTTATTACCCAGAAATAAAACCTTGTTATTTTAAAATACCTTTCAGCTCAATCTCTGTTGTAACATAAAAATACTGTGAATCTACCAGTTTCAGACGACTATTTATATCAGTATCTCCCATATCTATCTATTTTGTGGCAGAAAAATTACAGAACACATTTTTCATTAATCCATCACTAAATTAACTTGTGTGCTGAATAGTAGAAATTGTCTGTGCAATGATTTGGATACAGGTGTTTCAGTTGATTAAAAGTATATTCCACTCTATTATGTTATTATCCAATTTTGTAAAGTATGAGGCAAAATGAGATTGCATAGCACAATTAGGTAATTTCTGCACTAATTAAAGAGGGATCTAAAATATATTAAGATTTTTGTATAGTACTGTTTCTACGACTAATGTAAGCTTCTTTAGAATGGGACCAGAGAATTAATAATAATTTAAAAAAAAAATTAAAACAAGGAATGAGTTCTGTTTTCTCAATACCTACTTTGCTATTTTGTGTACATTGCTTTTCATCCTTCTGGAATTCATAAGCAGTCCTTTATGCTAGCTAATACTATACAGAAATTGCTTATAGTTTTCCATGTTTCCAGTGGACTTCTCTGTAGCAACCTTTGGCTTCTGAAGCGATAAGCAATAGGCAAAATGTGCCACCTGGGCAGAAAAAAATTCTGTTTGGCTTTCTTATCTGATAAACCACTACTTTCTTTATATTGCCTGTTTTTCTGAAGGAGTGGGAAGAATGCTGAAGAGAATGTAGTAGTCATAGTACTTTGTAGTGTCACTTGACTCATACCATTGCTTACTCTTTTCATTCCTAACTGACCTATATGGAATCTCATGAAGATGGTAATATTTCACTTCATTAGCACTAAAGGTAATCCATTTATTATTAAATTATGTAGTTTGTCTTAATTAAAGATCATCTCTTAATGTTTTTTGTGTTTGGGGTTTTGGGTGGGTTTTTTTAGTTGCTATTTTTGGTTAAATTTTTTTCCACCTATAAAGAATAGAGAAAGGCAGAAAAGTCTCAATGTCTATTTATGAACTGTTTAGCAGCACTAATCCAAATACATTACAATGTAGGTTTTAAGTCCTCAATATTTCAAAACGTTAAATAGCGGTGAAGAATGGTAACGGGAGAGGGGTTTCAAGTCATAAATGAAAATGTTGCAGAAGCTCTTCTCCTCTGACAATCCTATATACTCCTCTATCACTGGAATAAAAGTGGTCAGTGTACTTTCATTACTAACAAACCCATTCTATGGTATGCCATCATCCTGACAAAACAAATGGACTGAAAATTACAGGTTTTAATTCTGCACATTAAAAAGTAGTTCTTTGAACCAGAAAAAATAGCTAAGTAAATTACTTTTTGAAAGTTTAATATTTTTTTTATTTTTTGAATGTCTAATTCCATCAAGTGACAACTTTGTTCTCTCCTCTAAACACTCAATGTTGTCATCTTTGGTAATCTGAAGTTGCAAGATCATGCTTATGGTTGCACAATCTTTGCAGAATATAGTAAAACTGTTCAGAACATTCAGCTATTCACTACTTGTAGTTGAATACAGCATCACTCTAAATCAGAACAGCTTGCTTTACTATGTACAGTTTTCCCTAAACTGGGAATTTAAAATTTACTCAGTCATATCTAAGTCTATTTTTTTTTCTTTTTTCTGAGGATTAGGACACTTGATAAATATTTGTCAAAATATTGAGAATTCATATTCCTATTTTTTTGTTTCTTCTTTTCCTTGTGTCATCAAGGAAAAGTATTTTGAGAGCAAGAAACTGAAGAGGATTTACCAATCTTAGTATGCACAGACATGAGGAAGATTAATAGTAGTCTGTTTTTCAGAACAAGGCAAAATTCAAGTAAAGCTATTAATTTTCAACAACTGACAGATGCAGTGAAACTTCAAATGTTTATAAATGGCATGGATTGTTAAAGAAAAGAAACTACAAGAGTCAAATTTAAATACTTTATTTGGCAAACCTTTTGCAAAGCCTTTTTCAGTGTGATAGATTCTGAGTACCTTGTGTCTCAGGTTACATTCTTCTGAAAGAAATCTGTATGATGAAGGATTTAAACTTTTTTAACCCTCTGGTTTTTGAACACCCGCAAGAGTACCCTGCAAGTTCTATCTTTCTCATCTAAAAATATTTTCCTTTCTTTCCTTTTTACTTTTTTTTTTGTAGAATATCTTGTCATCGCTCTTTCACCTCTTTAGTGGATATGATGCTATCTTTAACAGTCCTTAAAGTCACTGACTCAGCAATGGATTAATTTTCTCTTTCCCTCCTATCTTTTACTATCTCTAATGTTTGTTATCAGGCCAAACATTTTTGTCCTTATAAGATATAGGATAGAGAGAGACACACAGAATGCCTGAAGCAATTCAGTGCTCTTCAGTGCTATCACTGCATCTCCAAGAGAAAACACTGGGCTTCTTGTCCCCTGCAATGAAAAGAATTGATCAAAACACCATCAAAGAGAAAAGTGAAACTGAGACCTGATAACCATCTATGGTGAAAACACTGCTACAGCTAACTTTCTTCAAAATAGTGTTAGGGTTGAAGTAGCTGTCAACATGATAGGATGTGAGGTAAAACACAGTAAACCAAAAAAAAATAGAAAGATAATTGTCTAAATTTTTCTGATTTTAGGTTCTAATACAAATAGTTACAGTTTTGAGGTCTTAGGACATTGGTACAGTATTCTTTTTGTCTGAAACATTACTCAATAAAGCAAGAGAGCTATATGAACAGCCTTCAGATTCCGTGTCATTTCATATCAGCTACAGCTGTATGTAGAGTGCGCACTGGATGTCAGTTTGCTTAGACACCAACTTCTCATTCACTCTCAACAATACTATAGGGAATATAAGACCTGCATTTGAAATGTCCCCTTCACAGACATCAAAGACAAAGAGGTATACTGCATACATCTTCTAAATGATCAATAGCATGGTGATAACATTCTTTAAATATTGCTTTTTAAAGTACAAGACTTCTTTCCTAAGCCTGTTCTATTTTGCATGCACCCTTGCTTATATGAAGATAGCTACAAAATGTCTTAAAGGCAATTTCAGAATTGACAGGATTATTGCTTTTTTTTTTTCCCCTCTATTTGGCCTTTCTGCCTGACACCACTCAGTGCACAAGAGTAGTAGTTTGCTTCAGAATCCTGTTACTGATAATACCGTGGGAGCAGCTGTTCTTAAAGAATTTTCTCTAAAGCATGATGAGAAGAACATGAAGGAGAGTTGGGAGGACACACTGTGGATTCATAAGAGATTATCTCAGCATGTGGGAGAAAAACAAAATGGTTAAAATAGCCAAATAACAGTCTGTCACAGAGTTAGTCAGTGGTCCTTGAGCAATCCTAGTGTTGAGATGAAAAGGAATGGTTATGGCTCAAAACTAAATATATATGTATATATCTGTAATTAAAAAGTTATCTGTGTATTTATAAGACTATATAACTAGAGACATAAGCAAAAGAATAACCAGATTTATGATTTTATAACTATTATTAGTGTACAAGATCTTGGATTATTTATTGTAATGTAAATTACTTTCATATTTAGAAAATATTGAAATACCTTTCTTTCTGTGTGAACTTCTCACTTGCCTTTGGCTATCCTTAGATGTTTTTAAATTAGTTGTATATTAGGAAAGCAAGGAATCATATCTTAGAAACTTCTACGAAGATTAAGAATCACTTCACAATCTAGTTTTATTTTCCCACTGGGAAGTGGGAAGATAAGACATTATCAATGTGGTAATGAAGCATTAAAAATCATATTCAAATTCTGTAGAAGCCACTTCATTGTAGTTGTATTTTAGGAGTTGTAGCAGGATGAGCTGCATATCCGTACTCCTGATCTAGTTACAATGATAGTCAACGGTAATACTGTCACTGACTTTACATGGATAGAACTGAATTTCCTTGTGACAACTAGTTATCAGAGAAACTAAATAATGTGTGTCTGTGACTCCCACAGTTTTCTCACTAGTGTCTCTAACCGAGCAGAGGAGCATACAGTACTTCCTGCAAGTATAGAATTCTTTCTTAACTCAGAACAGAATGATGACAGTTCTAAACTGTCCTATTTCTCTGCTACATTAGCATGTTTGAGGAGTGTCTTTGTTTTTCCAGTGTAGGTATATCTTTCAGTACATCTTCTCTGCCAAATAGTTTAGCTTCTTGGCTGGAGGCTTCCGACAGCCTACTTTGGATAAATTTTCATTTACTCTTGGGCTGTCTTTAAGTTAAATTTTTCCTTCCAAAAGATAACCTGTTTCTTTTTATTCTGGAGATACTTCACTGAAGGGAACCCTTCCATTAGACAGCAGAGAGACAGTAGCATTGTGTTTATTTTGCTGTGCCCTATATAGTCATCTACCACTGTCTCAGAAAGTTTTTTGTCCTAAATTTTTCTCATAAACTGACAGGAGTTACACAACATGTATTTCATGCTCTTATATTCATTTCGTAAGAAAAGTCATTCTGGTCAATGACAGCTAAACCTCACATTATTATTATTTTGAAATAAAAGGACAGAAGATAACAGTGATGTCTGAGGACTGCAGAGTCACTTCTTGGGAGTTTCTTCAGTGAAGTGTGAATACATCAATTTGCTAAAAAGGGTGGTAGTCCCAGGCAATGTGGACATGACTGCTCAGCCCCTTCTAGCCTGGGGGCAGACCCTGCTTCCTGGATTGGTTGCATTAAAGGGTGTGGAGTGTGGAGACCATTAATACTTTAACTTTTTTAACAGAATCTGCTCAGTGAATAAGAGATGGACTGGTGAGTCCCTTACCTCAGTTTTCTTCTCTCTTTCAGCTGACTTCCCACTATAACTATTCATTCTGTGAACTATGTATCAGACAAAGTGTGATGAAAGGAAGACTGTTTTTGCTTTTTTAATGTTATTCAGCAACCCAAATCCTGCTTTACAGGCACTTTTAATGATGTATATGATATATAATCTTACAGATTATGTGTGAATGGATTCTGGAGTTAGGTTCCTCAGTTTTTGTCACTGTTATTTGAATCCATCTTCACAGACTTCCTCAGGAGTCTTTCATTTTCTCATTTTATTTTAGCCTGGGAACTCTCAACCACTTAAATGGTATTAAACTTACCAAGAAAGAACCTGTCTAGACATCTGATAGCATCTTACATTTTATGCCAGTGGATCACAAAGTGCTTTATAAACAAATAGAATACTAACCATTTAATACCATACAGGAATCACTTAACTCAGCATCCATACAGCACTCTGAGGTAAAACAAACCATTTAGAATAAGGGATGTAAAATACCTTCTAGTAATTACTTCAGGATGATTTACTGTAAGTGTACACACTTTTGCTGACAGGATATAATTTATTATAGCATTTGTGCCCATATAAGTAGGCATAATATCATTACCCAGCTTGATGCTTTGTCCTAAACACAGATCAGATAATTGTGTCATCAGGATTTTTGCATGGTTCATTTGAAATAAGATACTACTATCAGCCCTCTACCTCCTCATGCCATGCATGCAATGTTTTTGGGAGTAGTGTTTTTTTCACACGTCCCATACCAGTTTGGAATCAAAGTATAAGTGTTGCCTATCCAACAGATACATAAAAGATTAATCCAAGGGAAATGTGTCTACAAATTATCTCACTCCCAAAGATGCATCTTCCCCTCCCCCCACCCCCCCATTTAGTATAATTTGTCTGAAAGCCATGAAATCATGCACTTGAAATTTTAATTTATCAATGCTAGAAAGAAAGAGAGAAAAGTATAATTAAACTCTTTATGTTCCTTAAAGCAAAAGAAGATGAAGAAAGGAAGCACCTACATTAAGGAGTACTACTTCAATACATACTGGACCTGTTTATCTTAGAAGTGGTTTCATTTGAGTACAGGTTAGGAGTAGACATAATTATTCCCCACCTAGTTTGCATATCTAGATTAATTTTCAAAGGAATTTAACTGCATGCTCAGAGTAGGAGCCACAGTGTACTCAAATGCACACCTCAGAGGGATGATCAAGACACCAGGACATCAGGATATATAGAGAGTACACTTTCTCTGCAGTTGGGCTGTAGTCCAAGTGCCCATTCCAGAAGCAGAGCTGTCTCTGTCTTGTAATTTAGCTGTGATTAATTACAGAGTCCGGTAAATGATGTTCCTGTCAAGATTGTTAAAATTTCCTATTTTACATGAAAACTATAAGAAGAAAAAAGTTCTTGCCTTTAAAGTTCTGTATGCATTTTTAATAACCTTACATTCCTAGCAATTGAATTAACCATTTTTAATGATTGAAAATGTTGTGTTTTTTCATAGAACACAGAGTACTTTTTCCCCACAATCTTGGCTACAGCTATCTATCCCCTTTTTGGGTAGTGTACCAAATTCAGACAGATAGTTGTTACCAGAGCACCTGAAAAAAATGCAAAAACATTTTGTTCAAAATTAGTGAACAGTAGCCAGAGAGGAGAACTTTAGGTTAAGCTATTGGAATTGTGTTGCTGCAGAAAGCAAGGTTATTCGGCTTGTTTTCCACTCTGAAATCAATCATATGGGAATAGTGGATTTATGTGACATTTCTCCAGTTTATGAGAACTAGCTTATTGTTTAAAAGCTAAAAACTAAATTCCATTAGGTTGAAGAAATATTCTGTGAATACTGGATTTGGGAACTTAATTACATTGTAGTGCCTTAAAGTAAAAATGTTTTCCTTTTTAAGTCATTTACTATTGGAAAGAAAATCAACAAAATGACATTAAAGAGTTTTTTTCTTATTTGCTTCCAAATAGCATATCTGGATTACTTTCTTGGGCCCTCTGAAAAAAGTCAAGTGTTTTTGCAGCTGGTGCACTTGAAGTAATTAAGTGAGAGGAATTCATCTTATCAAATGGAAAATGAAGCTGATCAAAAGAATAAAAAGTTAATTTTAAATGTCATCCTTCACACAGTCAAATACTAATGTTTTGTAGTGCAGAACCACTACAATTTGAAAGAAGTTCATTGGAATATAATTACATCAGTTTAAATTATTTTAACTGGGTTTAAAGAACTATTTCTGCTTTAAATATCTTATTTTTTTATGCAATAGTAGAATATTATAGTTTTTGCGAACACAATATATATGTCTTACTCTGTGCACAAACAAGTAACAAATTCTATAATAAAGGAAATATTCTTATGTCGCAGTGTACATGACAAAAGGTTAATCATGAGATATTTTTACCAGGGAGTTCAGCAATTGCACAGGAAGCAAAAAACATTTCTTGAGCAACAAGAAGTGAAATCCATCATGAAAAGATGAAAATGTGATTAAGTTTTCCACCAAGGAGGTACATTAACATCCTATGAACAGTCAAGAAATGTTCTTTAAGGTTCTTCAATAATAAAATTTGCATAATAGATTAAAATAAAAAATATGTAAAATAATAACTACTTGACATTAATTTTCATATTTTCTTTCCAAAAAGTTTTTGTAGGGGAGATTTTTGTCGATTTTATTCACCACAGCTTTTGAGTGGGAAAGATTTTCGAAGCGTTGTATAAGTAGATATGAGAAATATATAGCCAGAATTGCTATGCATAGAGAAAATTACATTTGTCACTAGTCCAAATATTAAAATGCATAGAGTTACACAATGTTTTCCAGATATCATTGTATTCAAATGATAGGAGATACCATAGGTGGTCAGGTTTCAAGTGTATGTATGGGAAGAACTCCATTTAAGGTATGGTGAAAAGCATTTTATGTGAGGGTGTTGGGTTTTTTTCATTCTGGCTTTGATTTTACGTTTTCCCCTTTATATAATCTGTTCTAGCCAATTCTGTCTGCCTGCTTGCCATTAAATACCTTATTTCAAGACACTTGCACTATGTAGCTACAGTACTACTGCTGTAATTCTTCATTTTTATTAGCCATGTTATTAACAGATCTGTCAGGATATATAAGTTCAAAGAGCTTTTCTGTTAAGTGGGGGGAAAAAAAAAGCCTTGTATCAATCATCTGAGTGTAGGCAAGTGACCTCCAATTAAATAAATAAATGCTTCTTCAAATGCCCAGTACCTTCAACTTATTTTAAAGTGAGGCACTATTGATAGCAATAAGGTTCTTTTAAACAGTGCCTTGCAAGACTGGACCGTAGCATGGACAACTATATATGCTATTATGGCCATTAGTCATGTTTCCACACACACTTCCTTCTAAAAGTGCCAGAAAAATCAAGTGGATTAAAGTGGAATTTGCCTGTATTTTAGTTCAGTTCATTTTTTTCTGAGAATTATATTCTTGAAATCCTCCTCTGCATTCCCCCTTTCACTATTTCTGCATTTATAAGTCTTTGATATGGATTAATAGGTGTCATGGTCTCATCACAAAAATTATTTTCAGAGAGAGAGAAGGGGAGAGACCAATTAATCTCTATCACAATTAATTAACCTCAGTTTAAACAGCAGTATTAATCAGCACTTTCCCTCAGGTACTTAGATTTTGAAAGCTCTGTTTGCATTGGTATGACGGAAAAATCATGCATTGTGAAAACATGTTTAAAGCCACTTTATTTCAGGCATTCTTTGGGCATTGTGACAGTGATAGTAATAAGAGCACATGCACCTTATGAGTATTTTGTTTCTCCTTATGCAGTTGGAAGTTGGGAGCTTGGATACTCAATTTTACAAACTTTAAAGGTTAAAGCTTTATGATTAGAACTGGAAATCGTGGAGGCAACCAACAATCTAAATCTGATTTTACAAATGGCTTTCACAGCTGCTGTTAGGACACACTGAACTGGTCACAAATGACCCTGCTGCTTGCTTTGTCAACTAGTGTATTGCAGTGCTAGAACAATGCTGGAGCAATCTAAAGCACCTTTACACCTCCTTTACACCTCACAGATACACTTTGGGGCAGATGGACTCTGATTTATCTTTGCTATATAACCAAATCGTAGCCACATCAGTGAGTACTTCCTTTTTCCCATTTCCAGCTGTGCAAGTGTCAGGCATTAGATTTGGCATGTGTGATTAGCAACTCCTCTTATCCTCAGAAATGAAACAGGTATGTGTTTTATTATGGCAGGTTATTTAGGAGAATACATAAAGATGTATGCTTATTTTATAGGATGGTTGAAGGAAGTGCACTTCATCATTCCAAAGTGAAACTACATGAGGCACATGATCTATAGTTAGGTAAATTCTCTGTCCTTATTTATGCTATGTATGAACATGAAAGGGATTAGGACGAAGGACTGCCCTGCACTGCATTCTCCTTTTCTCCAACCCTATTAGGAAAACCTAGTTCTTCTCAAAACAGTGAGGGCTGTAGGAGGTGGATGGTACTGTGGTGCTTCCTACACACCTTCCTGCTCACCCACTGGCCAGATGTAATTAATTTCCATGTCATACTGGACCTTCCCCTAGAGTGGCAGATCTCCTCCCATAAGTCCTTCAGCATTATGCTGTGTAGAAAGTGTCTGAAATGAATACTTCTCTCATATTGCCATTTATTCACCATTATTGAAGTACATGGTAATGGGATCTCTGTTGGTTTTCAAATCCTCCAAGAACTTTTTTTCCATATTCTCAGACTTTACCCATTAAACCATTTTTCTTTTTTTTTCCCCTACGCAAGCAAGTTTTACTCTGAAATTATGTGAGGCTATGAAGAGATATTATAAAATACACTCTTAAGTTATCAAATACTTCTATACAGTATCAAATACATTATCAAATACTTCTGATCTTGAGATACCCATCTCATATTCCAAAGCCATGTTCAGTGGGCCATGAAAAGAAGTAGTCAGACCCTGAACACCATTTGTCGTGAAAAGAAGACATTAAAAAAGCTGAAGATACTGTGTTCATTTCTTAATGACTTCTTCAGATGTTTGTTGTATTAGATTTAACTTCAGATAATATGTAAAATAGTAGAGGAAATCTTTGATTTCATTGGAACTAGGAAAAACGAAATAAAATGAACCACCACTCCCTCCTCCCCCAAAATAGAATCCAAACATCT
This sequence comes from Limosa lapponica baueri, assembly GCA_002844005.1. NCBI lineage: Eukaryota > Metazoa > Chordata > Aves > Charadriiformes > Scolopacidae > Limosa > Limosa lapponica. The sequence continues at coordinate 1,593,501 of KZ505636.1, forward strand.
CTTTTTCAATGAAGAATCCAGTTCAGAAAGAGATATGTGCACCACCACGAGGTAAATGTGGATTCCACCTATCATAAACTTATCAAACGCCTGCACATAGCTATCATTTTGAAACGTAACTGCCTTGTACCTAAAACTGTGCTGGAAACTTCTCTTCCTCTGATTTCATCACAGAAAGGGCGGGGAGGAGGGGAGAGAAAAACAGAGTATGGGTCAAGAATTTTGTTTTCACTACAAGGTAGAACAAATCTAACTACCCCAAAAGATATGCAATGTGTGGAATTCTACTCTATTGCAGTTTCACCTATGCAATGTTTTCTTGAAAATGGATTTTTTGACCTGATTTTCCTTCCGAGAACCATTGAAACAAGCAAACTTTGTGTTTGCCTGCATTATACATTCTGGAAAGGCGATAAACTCATGTTCAGTAGAAAGCATGCAATTACCATTACTGTTAAGATGCTAATTTGACTTTTCTAAGCTTGAAAGACATAATTAATTTTAATTTTGGATACTGGCTCACATTTATTCTTCTTACATGATCAATGCAGAGTTGTCTTATACTCCTTCCTTACAGTATGTTGAATAACAGAATAGAATAACAAAGTTGTATTAGCATGAATATGTGGATTTTTCCACATGGATGCATTTGAAAAATGGTATCCACTGAATATTAAAGCCACTAGGATTTCTTTCTAAGCAAGCTAGGTGATACTAATGAAGAGTGCTTCTTTTTGCCTGGATGGTTTCTTTAGACAGCAGATTGACTTTGAAGAGACACTATGTAAAGATTTCTTACATATTTTTTAACATTACATTTCTTCCCCAGTGGGATTCATACAGCCAACACACAGAAGAATCTATAATTGCCAAAATATATACCAGCAAATAATTAAATTGACCAAACATCATTAGTGAAGACTTTACATGCTGGGATTTTGAGCAAGTGAAGTTTCTTTCACACTGTGAAAACAGTATAGGTAGGTATTCTATGCATACTCTCTTCTGAAGAATGAATTTTACTGTTATTTTAAGCCACAAGATATATATCTGCCTCAGCATCTTCTCTGAACTTGAATCAATCTTCCAAAATATTTCCTCAAAGATCTCAGTTCAAACTTTTTTTGTTTACATTAAGAATGTCCCAGCCACTATTACTGTGCATAGACATAAATGGATTCCATGGCTGTCAGTAACAGCTTAACATCTTTATGCAGAATTATATCCAGGATGCATAAGAACTTTTTCAGAAAAATCTTTTGGTTTGCTTTTTGCAGAAAATTGCTGACTTGTGAAACATGGAAACACCTTGATTTTGACAAGGAGGCTTTTCAGGCTGAGTTTTGCTAGGATGGTTCAGGGATCACATCAGACACAGTGATTAGCCTTCTAATGAGTCTTTTCCAGGTGGTCTTATAAGGCAGCTTTTTTTAAAAAAAAAAAAAAAAGAAAGAAAAAAAGAGTGGAGGCCAAAATGCTTAATAGGCTCATGCCTATTTAATGAATAGTGAAGGTTTCAGAAGTAAGTATCCTGACTTAATACTGAGTGGACTCTATGTCCCTCAGCACAGCATTGGGCTGTGCAGGGAAAGTAGATAAAGACAAAAAAAAATGATTCTTAAGCTAATAAGATCCCTTACTTTATGTGGAGTAAACAGAGAAACTACTTTCAATCCTGTACATGGGTAGGGTAGGACTTCATGGCTCTCTGCATTGAGTTCGCAGTCTGTATTGTCTGTACAATTTGTTAATGCAAAAGGAACATAAATCCTATCTATAGGTTTGCACATTCCCTTCTGAGAATCAAACATGTTAGTACCAGCACTGTACTTTGCACATGCTCTTCTTGCTGCTAAGCCCACATTTGATTTATATATTTCAAAGTAACCTTCTTGTGAAAACAAGTTAACAGATCCTGATGCAAGAAAGCTAACGTATTCTATAAGAGATAAAAGTTCATATGGAAATTTCAAATCTTAGTGCTAGTTTGGGCTTCAGTCATGGTCACAAGTATTAGTAAAAACGTTTCTTTGAACTTAGCATAAAGTGACAGCTATTCCTTTTAAACATTACCTGCTCATTTTATTTTCTTGTTCCTTCGAATCAGCTGCAGTGGATTAAAAAGTTTGGGTGGATAAACTTCTTTAATAGTCTTTACACGTTCATTTTAGGGGTTGGTGCTCATATGGAAAGACATGGGGAACAGTCAAACTGCACTGAAAGTAACTTCATTGTTTTCATACTTTCTGCTGTATGTTAATATGATTAAAGCAAAGGAATAAGCTAATAAGAAATTACTTTTTTGTATTATATATGATGTATAATTTTTACATTTAAGGTATTAGCGTAGCTTGCAAAGGCTTCATGACAGAATGCATTCAACTGGAATGTAATGTATTACAAAGAAATTGGCATTAATGATTTATGGTGCAATTTTTTATTGGGAAGGCTCTGTGAAACATCATTCCTATTTCTGCTTGTTTACATCTGGCATTCTTTTATAATCACTTGCTCTCTGGTTATTTTTTCCCCATTTTGGGCATAAGTGATCAGATATTGAAAAAATGGAAGGGGTGATAAGTAAACTAACAGATTTTAACAAGGAGTAGAAAAATGACAATCTTATTTTTAGCACTTCAGGCTAAATAAAATCTAAGTTTGGCACTTGTTCTGTTAGCATGTGCCTTCATAAAGGTTTCCTATGAATATATGAAAAGTTTTACTAGAACTTGCAAAGAATTTTTCATTAAAATGTTGGTTTTCAACATAAAATGATGATCTGCTGAAATTGTAGTTTTCTGCCTTCCATTCTGTTTTCCATTTCTGTTTCTGTAGTTTTCCATTTCTAGCATCCAATGGAATACTAAAAAAATGTTTTCCATTTTAGGGTGAAATTTCTTCTTTTAAAATTTCACAAGAAGCCCATATAAAAGGAAACATAGCTTAGAATTAGGGCACCAGGGAACTGATTGATGATACTCTCTTACACTGTTACTCATTCTCATTACGTTGTGTCCTGCTTGAAAGAAATTTCTAAAGGGATTGGTTTCTATTTTGCTAAGAAGCTTCACACATTTTAAATATCAAAGTCAATTTGGGATAAAGAACATTTTTCTGAAGCTTCTAGCAGAATAGCACAACAAAATTAGATAAAGTCTATCATCTTCACTAAATCATGCCATTTTGCTAAAATAAAAAATTAAATCAGTGGAGGAGCTTGTCAGTTTTCACCTTTTTGTGGTGGCCCCACTAATATGATATCTGCCATTATTACTAAAAAGCCACCGCATTGCATTGAGGTGCTAGGACAGGGCTTAGCAATTGCCTGGGGTTACCTGGGTCTGAGCTGATGCCAGCTTGCACCAACAATGACCTGGTGGTCACAGGACCATTGCCTGGCCTGAGCTCAACACCTGTAATGGCCATGGATGGGAAAGTCTGGAGAAGACACTGCAAGACATTTTCCCTGAGGTTGGGGAAGGCTGTGGTGCACCTTCCAGGCAGAGGATAGAAACCAGTGTGAAGGAAGAAGGCAAGAATAAGAAAACACATAAAAATAGGCTCAAAAATATCCAAATGCGAGCAGGAAAGGATGTCCACCACCACAACCACTGTACTTCTCCTGAGGAAGACCTCAGTATGCTTATGACACATCACAATCTCCTGCAGCCCTGTTCTCCTTGAGACAGACCAGTGCTCTTGGCCTGAGAGCACAGGGGGACACTGGAAGAGTGAATATAACACCACAGAAAAAGGACAGATATTCTGAAGTTTTCCTGTATAATAATTTTTAGAGTATTACTGAGACATTTCTGTATTAAGGTGAACAATGAGTATTAGTAGTATAACTGAACTTAAAATGTTTGTTATATGTTTATTAGGATAGGAAAACAGTAGTTGAGCTAACAGTAAATTCTTTTCTCCACATGTATGGCATGTTTCCCTTTACCTATAACAAGGTGGTGAGTGTGTAACAGGCTGGAAGTCTGATGTGGTCTGTTTTGCTAGTCTAAGATATATGGACTTGGCAGAGTCTATTGTTTTCACGCTATTGCTTAATTCAGATAGTTTAAACTAAACTAAGACTTTAGTTTAGTCTTAAATCAATAAACTAAGGTTTATTGATTTACTAATGACACATAATTAAACAGCAATCAGTGAACTATAGATTCAAGATCAATATCAGCAATTCAAAAGAAATATCACTTACTAGGCTCTTCTGAAATATTAATATTTACCCACAAATTTCTCAACACCCTTGTATTACTAATCCCGAAATTTTTTTTCACACACATACAGACAGAGTTGCAAGTGCACCCACTCTCCCGGGTCCATCTACCTTACTTGCACACCCCTTCTGTGGGTGCTCAAGCTTTGGGTAAACCTGTGCATCTCCCAACATCTCATTAATGCCCACACTAGTGAGAAAGCACCCCATGAGCTCAGGTTCATACCCCGCAAGTGTGGGCTCTGTGTGCTGCACTCCACCTTGGTGCTCCAACACCTGGAGGCAGGCACTTCACACCAATTGACAGGTTGCAATGCTGGTAGGGAGCAGCAAGTGCTGCTGCTTTCACTCCAAGATCTGTCCCCACGGCTAAAAAAATTTTCGTATTTCTTTTATATCTCTTTTCAAGCTGAATCCTTTGTTTCAAATATCTCTTCGTGATACCCTGGCTAGTGTTTAATCTGACTGATGGTCACCACCTTCTTTAACATGATGAATTTTGGGTGAACACCCTCCCAAACAGCACTCTTCCAAAGAGTTTTGGGAGTCTCTTGACACACACTGTGTATATTCACATTTCTGTCTTAACATCTGTTGTCATTCAGGTGACAGGTTAAGCCCTGTGGGCACTCCCCACCAGTCTAAATGAATAAGCAAGTTAGAGAGTAATAAAATGTGACATTTTAAGAGCAGAATATTATAAAATCATAGATCAAAAAATGCAGCCATTCAGAAATAGTTCTAGGAGATTTTCATGACAGTTGCTGTGGTACAACTTCTCATACTATATTGGGATATGGCTTCCTCCCACTTTCCATGTCTCAGTTTTGCCTATGTCACCCTCTTCCATTGCTAACTGAACTCTATGTCCTATTTTTCATTGTGATCGACTTTATTTATTCATATCAGAGCAAAGAGGTTGTAAAACCTCATTAAATCAGAAAAGTAGTCATTTACACCACTTTGTAGTCACTGTACACAGATGTAATTGGCTACATAAGGTGAAAATCTGTAAGATATCCGGCCCGAGCTATCCACAACATTATACAGCTTAAAGCAACTGATTCCTCAAAAGATTTATATACACATTCAATGTATTCATATTTAACTATCTGTACCTATTTGAATATAAAAAAAAAGTGAAGTGGAAGAACAAACACTTGCATTTTTCAGTGTAACTGATAATTTCCCAGATTTTTATACTTTGGGACAGGGAAATGAGGGAGGAAAGAAACAGATGCAAAAAACATAATGAGATATATTTTGGATGTGAGAATTTCATGTACTATAGTACTTATAAGTCCAGTTCCAGCTGGAAGAGAAACAAATGGGAGAGGGTCCAGAGGATCTGGAGAAAGCCTAGATGTTGCTACAAAGGGGAAGTTCACAAGGGTGGTATTTAACAAAATGGTTATGGAGAGAAAGAACAAAGGAAGAGACAGATCTCCTGCGATGTTGTTATGAATGAGATCTGGCATTAGAAGATGCCCAATGTGATGTTGTAAATACACTCATTTCCACAAAAGAGAAAAAAAATCCACACACAATTGGAAAGAAGAAACCTATGACATTATGTTCCCTTCACAGAAAATAAGGCATATGGTTATCTTGAGCATTGTGCAGCTCTGCTTTTAATGACTGGCTGCCAGAATTAACAAAGCTTTTCCTGAAATGCTGAGATATACATTTTAAGCATATTGGTGATGCTGTCTTTTGACCTGCAGCTTTTTTTCTTGTAATCGAGGTTTGTTTTTCCTCCCAGAGGAACTACAGATATAAAACTGTAATAAGGAAAAGCAGTCAAGTAAAGAGTAAGTCGCTTTTTTGGAAAAGCATAGGTCTACAGAATAAAATACAAATGGTAGCAGAAATGCTTGGGCTTTTTCTATTGTTTCACCAAACACCTTTTTAAAGCAGATTAAAATGTATGCGTTTAGAATGACTGTTTAATAAAACACTGCTGCATATGAAATAATACTCTAATCATGCTAGACCAATAGCAATACTTGGTTTATATATATGTTTGATATATTGCAATAGCAATATACCTGGTTTACTAAGATTTAAAGATCGCTAAACTCTATTAATTTTATATTTTCATTAAATAAACTGATTTCATGTTAGAAAGTCACCTTTCTGCACTGCTTGTTTCTGAGTTTAGGACTTGCTTTTTTGCTTAGTTTTGCACACTAAATTTTATTTTTGACAACAGGACTAAAAGGGACTAAAGAGACCAAATTAGCTAACGAGCAGGTGAGACTGTAGAATTTATAATGGACTGAATAGAATTTTACTCTGAATTATTTATAAGAGGCTCTGTAACTTCTTTAGAAACTATCAATTTACTTTTGAGTTCAGAATATGAATAAAAAATATGTATTTGTGCGCAACTACTGCTCACTTACGTTGAAAATGTTGGCCATAAAGGCTGGAAACCATGAGCTTTCTAAGGAATTTCAAAATATACGCTCAGTCATGCTGTTCTTTTGAAATGGATGCTTTATGTAATGGAGTAAGTTTTCATGGGGCAGGTGGATACGAAAGTTCTTGAACAGTTTCTAACCAGTTATTGGTTTTAAAACTGTCTTTCCTTAACCCCCATCAAATGGAATTTTACAGAATCAGAATTTCTGAAAATTAAGTCTACCAAACAAAAACATAAATATTGATCCTGGAGCCTAACTGACAAAGGAAAGTTTAGAAAATTAGCTTTAGCAAGGTGGATTAATTATTCCACTATCTGTATTCTCAATATTAAAAGTTAAAGTGCTCAGTGTATCAGGTCAGTCTTTTGATAGCCTCCCCGTGCCTTCCTTCCCCGGTTTCCAAGCTGGTAGACAGAATTGTGTTGAAGGCAAATGCATGCTGCTTTCTGTTGATAAGGGTAAATTAACCCAAGATCAAATCAAAACTAGATTTCTGTGGAACCTGTGCTGCCCTTTTTAAAACTACACCAGGGTAAGTTCATGGCAGTCTGCTATGTAGGTGTACACCAAGTGAAGCAAAATGTACAGGACTAAAATGTAATTTATTTTTTTTCCTTAAGTTTTGTTTGCACAGTTTAATAGCTAATACCACCATGAATAGCATGACCTGATACATGCTTTCACTGACTTCCTTAAATGAAACAAAACAAGATTATAGTGCATGAAATACCTCAGTGGTTGCCCTTGATTAATCATCACTCAGATTCACTTCCTATGGATTATGTTATAATTCATGCTCTTTGTGCTGTACTCACAGCCTGCCTCTTTTAAACCAGATCTTTTCTTCTATGATAACATTCTTACATTGTTCTGCGTAAATCACAACTCTCATTGATTTTCTGAAAGTGTAGAGTTCTCTGTTCAAATAGCTGACAACTGTTACTTTACAGCAGTCTCCCTAATCATGTCTTGATAGATTCATATATTTTAAGGCCAAAAAGGAAAATTATGCATGCCTGTTGCATAACACAAACCAGTAATAGATGTGTACCAATTAATTACAGCATCATGCCCTTACTTTTCATACAGTATCTGAGCTGTGTTTTAAATGTTTACCAGTGCAAGTTCTGCAGCATGTCCCGGGTAAGATGTTCCAGTGGTTAATAACCCTCACAGTAGAATAAATTTTTTTAACCTTTGTATTTCGTTTGTATTCTAGTTGTTTCTGACCTCTTTTTGCGGTTAAAATATAAATTTGTTAAAATGAAAAAAAAAAAGATCTCAGCTATTAGGAATGCATAAACCATATTTTATCAAACTTAGTGACCACATTCCAGGTATCTCCTTAGCTTCCTATGGAGTGCAATGCTGAAGATTTGCATGTAAAATTGATTATAATGATACAAACTTTTTTATTACCAATTTAGCCTTCTCATTTTTGTTGATCATACTAATTAATGGTAAAAAAGCCACAGTGAGCAGTATGATAAAAGAAAAGATGTGTAATTTGTGACATGCATGTGAAATACCCCAGGTGGAATTTGAAACTTCTTGCCAAAAGCAGTTCAGTCTAATGACAAAATTGTGCTGGAGTGCTGAATTAACAAGAAAGTAATCTATTTATTGCTGTCACTGCAGAGCAGTAAAACATTAGGCTTCAATTCAGTCCTTAGACTATTATCATGAGGCAGATTGTAGAGATAGTGCATTATTCTTAGCATATTTCTCAATTGTTTCACCACTGTTTTAGAAACTGGTGCCACAAATGGGTATATTGTCTCAGTTGTACTACCCTACTTGAGTTTACAGTTTCATAGACTGACTTTCTTTACAGCCACTTCATCACACTATAAACTCATTTTTGGCTGGTAAGTCACTGTCTCTTTTAAGGCTCTGAATAATTTACGTGTTTTAAAATATAGTTTCCCATTTTATATCCATTTGGCTTTCTTATGACTAACAGCTGTTATACGCAGCTGCTATAGGGTGCTTGCATCTTTTGAATAAATCTCCAAGAACCCAGGTGTTCAGTATAAAGTAATCGCTATCACTAATGGAGTTATCAGTAATACAAAATTATAATTGGTGTACAAATAATGGGCCATATTTATAGTTTGCTGAGTGGTGTCAGAAGAGTTTGTAAATGAGTGACAGTGGAATCACTTTGCTTACATTTTTTTAAAAACCTTTGAAATGAAAAATACTCCAGTTATAAATCATGTCTTTTTGATTTATTGGTAAATCCAACAACCATTCTATCCTGTTTCTGAGTAAGACATATCAAGCAAAATGAAGGAGTGATTACTGTATATTCTACCATATTGATGGTAGTTTACTCTAGTTTAGTATGGATAATATTAGCACTGAAATACAAAGACAGCCCATAAAATTTACTAGCAAATAAGATATTTTTCCCAGGGTTTGTAAATCTATATAGACTGCTAGTATATTCTGCCTTCAAAACTTCAATGACTTGTGCTGACAGAGAGAAAAATCATCTATACACTCTCCTGCACATGTGCAACTGCTTTTTTTATGTCAGTTCCACTGAACTCACTGAGACTTACTAAAATACGCCAAATTAATTAGGTATTTCAGTAGAAGATCAAAGTATTAAATGTGCATTTCACTTGCTAGACATACACTGCAATCTCTCACAGATTAGGGCTTCACATAGTGTATATCATATTCGGTGGCATGCACATGTGTATCATGATGCAGATTAACGTACATCTGTATACCTGATAATCCCTATACAGTGCCGGATTTCTTTTCTAAAACTGTACTTTTTGAAGGATATTCATTCAAATGACATAAACATTTTCTCTTTTCCAGCCAAGAAACGAAAATTTTTTTGAGAAATTGAAGGTTGCTTAATTTGCATATATTTCTTGCCAAATCTATCTACAATCTGGATGCACGTTGTCAGAGATCCAGATTATGACTTGAATTCAAGAGGAAAATACAAGTGTCAGTTTGTACATAGAAAAGACATGCTGCAGTGGGAAAGTACTAACAGCAAAGGTTACTGAAAAGCTCATATCACTATTGGTTTGTTTGCATGGTAAATAAGCGCATCCATGGGTATATGGCAGCATGAACTAAATAATATTCTGCCTTATCTTGTTATTTTCCAGTGCGCTAACAAGTTAAAGATGCCTGGTAGAAAAAAAGAAAAAAAGAAAAAAAGATGATGATAAAAGTTTGGCAGCCACAAATAAGTCACACCTATTTTAGAAGGAGTTTTTTTTTGCTGTATAAAGGATTTTAAATTAAGACCTGACAGTATTAGAGTAATGGATGATTAGCAAGTGGGTTATACTTGTACGTGCTTTACTTTCATAGTATTTAGGCAGTTACTTCAGCATAATTAACCAAAAAGCTGATAAAAAAAAAGGAGGCTGTGTTACCCCAAGCTACAGCTAAATGAATATGCTGTATGTATAGTTGCAGGTATTCTCTTCCTTTGTTATTAACATTTCTTCAGGATTGCTAGCTTATCATACGTACTTTTTCTCTCTCTCGTTGTGATCTTGCACTTGCAGTTTTAACTTCCACATTGGAGTTTTCTAGCATTATGTAACACTGTTTCATCTAATTTCATCTCCCTGTATTTACCTCTTTTCCATCTGTATTTATTTTTACTCTGTAAATCTGTGCCCTCATGCTGTATATAGTATCCTATTTTTTCTTTCCTTCTTGGCAGACTCCTGAAAGAGGATCTAATGATACATGAAACATGACAACGAGGCACACAATTTGTTTTAAATTCTACTATGGAATACAGCTTTTGATTTCTTGTCAATACTATGCGCCAGTACTCAAAATCTCCAATGAAATGCTGACTTCCGAGAGAATACGAAGCTTCTGGTTGGAGACTACCAGTGTAAAAATATCTGGGAGAACCTTAACTAGTGCAATTAGCTGGGAAGATTGTCAGCCTTCTTAATTCTCCAACACATCAGACATGACTTCATTTCAAGAACTTGAGCCTAAAGCTGATTTTAGGCTACCATAAGACCAAGTTGAAAGAATCCCAACTTCCTGTCCTCCTGTGGTCTTTGGTTAGCAGCCAATACAAATACCTGTGCAGAAAAACAAAGCCGAACAGAAGTGCTGAGCAAATAATGGATTTTTCAGTTCACTGGAGAGTCTCAAAACAACAACAAAATGTTTCAAGCAATACTTAAAAGTTGTTTTTTTTCTTTAAACTTGGGGTGAAACAAAAACTAAAATGAATTGATTAAGCAAAACCACTTGCTTTATCTAAAATTGAAATGATATCCCTAAATTCTGAATACAAGAGAATGAAAAGTGACCTTAAACCAATTTTATTTTTTTTTTTTTTACTTAATATGAAATGAGTGACTTTAGTGTTTTGGTGAACAAAAGGGAATAAAATACTGATAAATAAATGTGACACAGTCCCAAACATCACCTAAAGATTTTTCAGAATGATACCAAATTAATGTGATAGATGATAATTAAGAAATTACAAGTTGTCATGCTAATTTAATTACTGCATTATCTGAATATACTTCCAATGTTAAAATATACAATAGAAAAAATGCATAGCCATATATTAAATAAATATTATATTATATTTTATATTATATTATAATAAATATTATATTTATTTTTTAATATAATAATTATATCTATTTGTGCCCATTTCGTTCTGAGGTCTGGGATACAAACCAGTCAGTAAAAACATTTTCCAGTGATTGAACTTCCAACTTCGATTAGTGCTTTTTGGTATTAACCACCATCCATTCCTTTTTGCATCCAGATACCTTAGATGCAGCATGTGTAATACTAATTCAATAATAATTTTTTTGTTTAAACTTATCCCTTCTCAAAGATGTTGCTTAACTATTAATTCTAAGTGATATCTTGAGCCTTTCTACTGTGAGGTCCTCACAAAAGCAGTTGAGAGAAGAGATACTTGACAGTTCAAGTAGGAACAAGGAACAAAGAACTCTTGAGCTAATTTAGCAGCAGCTCTAATTTCACTTTCATTTACTTCTAACAGGACAGATCCACTTTGATGAGTCAACAATAAACCTAACCTCATGAAAACTGAAGACCATGGGCCTGAATAATTGTACAGTACAAATAAATGCCTAGTGATTCTCAATTTGCAAGAAGCACTTACCAAAAGCATAAATATTCACATTACTTAATTAAGAAAAAGAAGTTTGTCAAATACATTTTAAAATTGTCTTAGTAAAATTACGTTTCAAGGCCCATTTTATTTTGAAGAAGAAGTTCTGAAGAGAAAAGTATGCTAGACTTCACAGAGATAGCGTTATGTATTTTTCCTATATTCATTTATTTTTCATGTCATGTTCTTCTGTTGTAGCCAAGTTGCAACCTGAGAAGCATTTATCTGAAACCTGTAACTCTACCAGCTGTCCAGACATGACTCGCTATTGTCAATTAAGGGGAGAAAAGAAACAGCAAAAGATAAATCTAATGGTATACTTTACTTAAGAATTCAGGCTCATTAACCATGCAGGATTATTCTATTTTCCCCATGAGGAAGCGTTAGTAACATTGTTATATGCTAAAGTTCCTTAGTTTAAATTCTTTTATTTTTTTACCCCATAAAGCCCATCTTGTCATCTTACCTCTCATGACCATAAACTATAACTTGTTTTTAAACTTTGACTGGTGCCAGCTTGAAGATGACTTACTACAACCTGGAGAGAAGCCCATCTATGTCACAATATGCCTCTACGTCCTGAGGTTTTTGTATAGTCAATTTGATTACCTTATACTTTGTATATGATTCATCTTTCTGAATTACAAAATCAAATCTTATTTTAAGGTCATTAGCTGACCTTTTATGGAGCAACTAAGCAGGGTTTAAAAAAAAAAAGTCAAGGAGTTAGTTGCCATGTGATTCTACATGGACAGGACTCCACTGAGCTTTTTCTTCCTAATACATTCCATTAAAACTGCTGGAGCTTTCCACAAAACTCCAAAACAATTAAAGCTCTAGCTTGTCAAGCATCTGTGCATGAGGACAGCAGGAGACACACTGTCTTGCAGAGGCTTATCTTCCCCCTTAATTCATTCTTGTAGGTATCTCTGAGAGATGCTGCCAGGGTTATGAAGCCCGCTCTGGATATGTTCATAAGGGTGATCAGTTTGTAGCATGTTTATGCAGTATGCGACACATTTTGTTAATACGATTATGCCTATTTGATTGTCTCTTGGGTCCTATTAACAGAAGATGATACAAAGAAGTCAGCCAAAATAAGTGATATATTAGTTCCTCACTAACCTTGAGGTTAAATTGCAAGAGCTGCTGGCATTCAACTCAGTAACTAATAACAAGGGCTACTCTTTCATTGATGCAGCTTCAGAAAGAACAAAGCAGATCAGAGGAAAAGAACAGATGCACAATAAAATATCTGGTGAACTGTAAAAACCTTAGTCAATTTATCATCTGTCACTTCACAAATGGATATTTTCTGTGCTTGTACCAAACTTCTAAAAAAGTCCTTTTCCACAAGCTTTGATTATTTTGCATGTTTACAGATAGGAAATACATATGATTTTCTTTTAGTTGGTCTCTATTCTTAATTGTTCAAATATATTGCCCATTCTGCAAGTGGTCAGGAAGAAGGAAACGTTCACATGTGTATTTTTTTAGAACTTAAAGTGTGCTTCACTGGCAAAGGTTTGATTCCTCTTTCACCCCAAGAAATAAAATTAAAGGAATCTTTCAAGCACATCTTGCAGACTAAACACACAAATTCTCTTAAGATTTTTTTTCATGCTTTTGCCCACTGGAATTTAATGACAGTTGTTTTTCTTGTTTTGTTATCTGCTGTTTATTTCTGAAATATTCCAAGTCACATGAATGTCACAAATGCAGTTTAATAGACAAAGCAGAAAGATGAATATTTTTTCTGGGTGTGGGGGCAAAACAATCAACAGCCAATATTACTGGGATGGGGAGGGGAACAAAAACTAAAATGAAAACCAAACCAAAACTTGTTCAGAGAAATTCTGTATTTTCATGCAGGATAGGTTCCTTAGGGCTTTCTAGTTTCTAGACTCTGGTAGATGAAGAAGGTGTCCCAATTCTGGACCATCTTTCTTGAGATAGCCCTTTCTTGTAAGAAATCAGAGACATTTATTAGAAAAACTATCAACCTCGTTTTAACTGAAAGAATGCAATTTAGAAATAAAAACCTACAGGTATTTACTTACACAAAGTATCAACCTAATATTTTAGAGGATAGAGCAGGTAAGATTTTTAAAAGTTTTTTTCCTTCAGAACTTCAGAACTTTCATAGGAAGGTTTCAGAGTAGTAAAAAGAGGTTGTGAACTGATTGCCACAATCAGAATCCTTGCATTCTTCAGAAAGGAGAGACTGAAGTTGACTTCATTAACCTAATCAGCTCCCTCTTAGCTTTTCAGGGTGGAACAGCCTTGGAAAACAGTGGGTAAAGAAAGGAAAAGAGATGTTAGCATCAGACATGCCCTTTATGCAGGCAACTAGAATATTTGCAACGTAAATAACTGTACAAAGTGCAAACCAGGAGGAATTAGCAGTAGTTAATTTATTTTTTATGTTCTCTAATAAGGTATAATCTAAATGTTTTTTTCTAATGAAAAATGGAAGATCATTCTATGTTGATAATTTTGTTATCCTCTATATTTTTAATTTCTTCCTCTTTAGCACCAAACCACCAGCCACAATCACTGTTTCAAGTCTGAGTTGCAGGGGATGTGGGTACCCACTTGTGTTCTGTGAGGATCTCATGCTTTTTTTTTAAACAGATGTTTTTCTTCCTTTTTCAGCCCCGTGTTTATGGCTGACAGTTTTCATGACGTACCAACTCATCTCATGGTTCTTCATTCAAGTCTCTTCTGCCATTTACCTGTGTGAGTTTTATACAAGAGTTCAAGAATCCACCTGCAACGAGGTGGCCAATAGGTTTTCACCTTCTTTTTCAGTCCCATAATGAAACAAACCATTTTAAATGGTTTATTTACAATTCACACCTATTTTGAGCCTTGTTCTTCAGTATAACTTGCACTTTTTTTTCAACTTCTAGCTAAATCCCTGTTGTTGGCCAGGAAGGCAATTACTGTAGATCTGCGTTTTCTAACTTGCCTTGCAGATTTGCTTGGCCAGACCCTGCTTATTTCTTTACCCATTTTACTGAAAGTTTAGATTCTCATTTTCCCCTTTTTAAGAGCAGACTCTTAATCATTGATGTAAAATTATGTAAACATTAACTTGGATTATTGGTATGACTTGGAGCCTTTTTCCATCTTTAATGGGTTTGGAATAAATGCTGCATAATTCAGAGCTATGTATCTCACAAGCCTTTCAGAAACACCTGCGGTACGGTCAATGATATATGCACAGATGCTCATCACTAACTCTTTTCTCCATAACAGTCCTTTTCCTTTCCTCTCTTTTTAATCCCTCAAATACAAAACTAGACAGACTTCTTGAGCAGAATCCTTGGCTGTAGCCTGGCTTAATCAGATCTTTCACCAGTCCTTGGATGACTTATTCAGTTTGTTCAATCTGATGCACTGGTTGCTCAGTCTTCAGTTACATTCAGAGAAGAGATATTTAATCTATCTTCTGCCTACATCAGTGATCTCTGGCTTTTTCCTTTTCAATTTTTTTCCATTTTAGATAACATCTATTCAGTTCTAGACTTGTAGTTGCAGAGGCAGATATTGGGAAAGGCAATCTGAAAAGAACTGTCCCTTCTTCAGTGCCACCATAGCTAAGGTCTGAGGAGGTACCTCTCCAATATTGGTAATACTGTAAACTCGGAAAGAGAAAAGGCCTCCTTTCATCTCCCTGTTGACACCAGGTATAATACTACTTTGTCATTAAAATCTAAATATATAAAAAAGAGAGCAAAATCTCTTATGCAAACTTCTACACATGAATAAATACTTTTTGTTTGTTTTATAAATTGTGTATGTTTTCAAAGAGACAGAAAATTGCAAAATATTTTATTGTCAAAATGTGTGAAAATTTCATTAAATTCTGAAAAGTAACCTCATTCACTAAAGAGGAATGCTGGAATTCCTCTGCCTGATTCAAGAAAGTTTCCCATTTTAGAGCACTCTTCTTCAAGTAATGCAATATCTTTAATCTTAATCTTCTGCATGTTATCATATACCTATCAGACAGTAGGGAAGAAATGGTTTCTTGTAGCCCTGATTAAAAAAGTTATTGTTTAAAAAAAAAAAAATTGTTGAAATGTACCCATAATTTACCCTAAAAATATGCATATATAATTAATTCTAGTAAAAAATTTAGTTTAAAAATAAGACCGACTCAGTTCAATGGATGGATTTCAAGGTCCTGTAGCACTGATTCCTTTTGTATAGGCTGTTTTAGTAATAAGTAAAGATAATGTAACCCCAAATAAGGGAGAGTTTTAAATTCCTGCCAGCTTTATCTACTTGCAGACCAACTGTCAAAATTTAATGTATTTCTTATAAACTCCTGAATAGCCAGTTGTTTTTCAGAGACTAAATTCTCTGTTAAACATGCTAAATTTATGCTAGCATGCATATGGAATTGATTTTTTTAAAAAACAAGCTTGAATGGAAATAGAATTTGCTTTATTAACATGTATTATCCTGGAAGGAAAGACATCTTCCTGGTGACAGAAAATAATTTTCCTTTTCTCATATTTGTCTGTGTTAATTGTTATTTCCTATTGCTTTTCTGAAATTAATAGTATTTACCTGGACCGTACTCCAGTGCAAAGAATTTTTTCTGTTTTCCTCCTCCCTCTCAGTGCTTTCTTCTGCTTCTGATTTCATCTCATTTTGGGCCTTGGCTGCCCACTCTTGTAGCATTTTCTGCAGACTCAGTGTTGTCAGAATCTGATAAATTGCTGTTTCTATTTGGAACATATTCCATACCTGCTAAATCTCTAATCCGTCTGCTTACGACAGTGATTTTTGACAGCTCTGTTGCGCTGGTGTTTCTGTCAATATTATTTAACTATCCTGTAGATTGGACTGTTTCACTGCTTCACAGAAGTATTTTATGACTGTTTTAAGAAATTTGTCATAACCTTGGCTGATCCCTAAAATTCATGGTTTAAAGTGTTATTTGTTTTCTATAACTAAAGCAAATATGTTTACATTAATTGCATACTGATACTACTTTAATTTCAATATTGATGTACCATAATGTGGCACCAATGAAAGTTATCTTTAAAAAAAAGATCTAGAAGATTATCTCTATAGCTGTAAATATAATAGTCAAAGAAGTTTATGATATCATCTTATTTTCATTGAACTTTCTGTGAAGAATAACCTTTCCTATTTACCTTAATACTAGATACATTGTAAATAAAAGAAGTATCTATATTTTTATATCTATATGAGAATTTTCAACTGAAAAACAGTACACTGCAATTGTTTAGATTGCAAACTACTTACAGAAAGCTAAGTAAGTGAAGAAATAAGTAAAAGAAAATTGTAAATTCCTGTACCAAAAACCTTTTACTGTGGTGATGTCCACCATTGCTTTGTTATGGTATACACAATGAGTTCCGACACTCCATAGATAGAGTTCTTACTCAGTTTTAGTTCACAGGATAAGAAGGCTTTTTAGCAGTAGGTATTGGGTGACAGTTATTAGATTGTTTACCTTAGCAGGAAATTCCACAGAAGTGGGATAATTAAAAAACTGTGGTACTTTTTTCAGTAAGTGCCTGAACAGCTAACTTGGATTATTCTGGAAAGACTTTATTGTCTATAAGATAATGTGTTGAAAAGTGATATTTCTGTGAGTATAAGGAAGAAAAGTGTGGATAGTGTGACTGCAAGTTTTCCCGGGAGAAATTATTTTTCATGTCATCCATTCCAGATTTCTGTAAGTATCTTCCACCTCTTCAAGAAGTTTAAGAATCTGTGATATACCTATGACTCTAAAAAACACTACTAGATGCTTACAAATCCATCAAAGAAACAGTAGGTGAATAACAAAAGGCCTGACTATGTAGATATTTGTGTAATAAATACTATTATACCTAAGGTTACTGTAATCCAAAATGACTGAGGATGGCAATCCACATAACCTAAGTAATTTACTAATTACATTGCATTAAGTAGTGCTAAAATTTAAATAATAATAATAATAATAATAAATGGAGACAAACAGAAATTATATCAATTTTTTAAAAGAAGAAATATTGACTTTATTGGGAGGAAGAGGGGCAAAATTTCTGCTCGTCCTGATGAGCTTCCTGGTTTCTATACACCTATAAGATTTAAAAAGAAGCTCTGTATAAACCAGAACTCAAGTTTTTAAAAGCATAAAATAGAATAAACTCCTTGTCATTCCAGGGAGGTTTAGATTATACGTATACATGAAATTTGCTTTCCTTAATTCACAGTGTAATTGTTTCAATTTTTGAGCAAGATCTCAATTTGAACTTGGTCTCAAATTTTTCTGCTTCTTCCAGAATTCTGTAAAATCTATGGAACTGCATAAGTAAGAATATAGATATAAATGTACGGCTTATGTCTACAGGCTGTCAAGAAACTGGGTAAGACTGCAGATCTTCTAATGGATTAATGTGTTTCAGTTAGGGTTCCCTTGTGAAAGTGTTTCAAGCAGCATGAGGACCTGTTGATTATTCTTCTCTGACCTGTTTCCAGATATATAAGGACCCAGCTACAGAACAATGGGATGAAAATACTGGTAAGTATCAACTTAAGTATTTCCAAAACCGTCTACTATTTATCATATTTGTAAGTTATAGAGCCATTTTAAAGCCCTGAAAATTAAAATATATTAGTTTATTAAAAATCAGTACAATTTATTTAGAACTAAGCACAATTCTTTTATTCACATTTGAACAAGAACATGGCAAACTTTCTTTCTTCTGAATTTTTATCTTTTACTAAATTGCATAATTGCTGAATGTTCTGATTTAGTAAAATGTAATTTTTAATCTGTAATTCAGACTAGTAAATTGGTTTTGCACAATCAGAACTACAGACTTTAATCTTGTCTTCCTACCTTTGCTTATCCTCCAAATCTTTTAGCTTCAATGTCACACCTAGGAAGACAACTTTTCCAATTTCATTTCCCCACTGAGTAGTTTGTCTGTATCTATTACGGAGACATATCTGAAGTATTTCTGTAACCTTGTGTCGTGTCATGTCTGGATCACTGCTGTTTCCCCCTTGATGCTCTCAGTTATATATTTATTTTCCTGTAAGAATCAACTGGTTTGGTTTGATGCATGAAAATATTTCCTCGATCTTTCTTCTCATTGCAATTTAAAAAGTGGCAAGTTTCTTTCCTTCCTTCTTGGCCTCAAAAAAAAAGCTTTGAGGTGCCTTTGGGATTGTGATAAGGGTTTTGTGTTACTTTGTTACTTTCTTTGTCGAGGCCCAAGGATTTATTGTCTGTTAAAGAAAGAAGGGTTGAACAATTCATATTTTATGATCTTGTGTTTGTAGAAAGATGTAAAGCCATCTTTGGAGAAGCTGGAGGGCCTGTTTAGTGACAGTCAGATTTAAAATTTTTGAGAAAGAATTGGAAAGTATATCCATAATTTGGAGATTTTTGGGGGTTGCAGTGATGTTATTTACAATCACCTTGTACTAGAAATAGACCGTATGGGAAAGAACATAAATGTAGCAGGAACATGAAGACACACTAGCAGATGTTTTATATGTAGAAGACACTGCAACATTTTGATCATCCTGGAAGAGTCCATTTTGAATCTGAACAAAGAAAAGTAAATGTTTCAATAAACTTAAGGTTGAATTTAGACTTTATATGAGACATCAGAGGATTTCCCCATAATTTGCTAACTATGCTTAATTATTTGATTAATTTATTACAACATTTCTTTTAAAACTGTGCTTAGTATTCAACTTATATATGAAATATCAGTACCAGCATATGATATTTTCAAGCATCCACAGACTCAGCGTAATTGTGTCTGCAAATGTTGTGGTAATAATTAAGCTTTGATGCAAAAGTACAGGGAAAAATATTCAATAGCATTTCCTTTCCAGACATTAAAATTTGCAAAAAAAGTAAATTCAAATTGTTGAAGGGTATTAAGTAACAGGCTTCCAGAGAGCTATTATTCGAATACTATTTGAATACTTCTGTCTGTATCTGCCTTAACAATGAGTGCCATGCATTAGCCCAATAGGAGTGGACACATGCAGTGAGACAGGGGCTGAGGACCAACATCCAAACTATACGTATATTGTCTCTCTTTCTATATATATATATGTATGTGTATGCATACATACATACACACATGTATATATAAATCTGTTAATATACCCATATACATATGGCGGAGGAATTCCTCTGGAGTAGCCTTAGCTCAAACTAAAACCGAAAGCTCATCACCATCTGGAACACATTAGTTGCACTTGAAGTTTAATTTCATGTGAAACAAATCCAGTTCCTCTAACCTGAACTAGGACTCTGAAATAGATGTACACTGTGTAACACCAGTGACTGTTTATTACATTCTTTGGATAACTCTTTTTCTGGCTAAATTTCCCCAATCTATTTAAATATTTTCTGTCCTTGTGATTTGGAGTTCCATTTGTTTAGGTTTTATTTTGTACTGATAATTTAGAATATAATTTTACAAAGTTCTGTGTTCGTACATGCCTTTCATGTAGAATTGATCTAGTTCAGGCATTGAAACTTATTGATTTGATCTCTGGGTTTGTCTCTGAGTGACAAACATTTTGTCACTGCAATGGCAGTGAACAAATGGTGAACAAACTTTAAATTCAAACAAAAGAAAAATTTCCTTTTTTAAAGGGTTTTTTTGATAAATATTAGAGTCCATAGTGCTTAGAGATCATACATAAAATAAACATACAGTATCTGAACTGTTATGTTGGTTTGCATTTTTTTCATGCTGTTATAAAATACAGATTTGTAGCAGCTGCACACCGATCATGATTGAAAAGCAATAATTTCTACTGCAGGACTTCTAGTTGATTTCAAATCCCAGCCCAAGAGATATCTGCCACTGACTTAGGTAGCCAAGTCTGCAAGACAGGCTAAAATTATAAAAGTGTCTCTCTCCATCTCTTCCTGTTTGCTTGCTCAAGTATCTTTGCCCTCGTCTAGCTACACAAGTACACAAATATCCCATATTATTTTCAGAGAGATACAAACAGTTGAACGTCCAGCCTGCCCATGTTTTCAGATGGGGCTTGTGAGCCACTGGGGAAGGCAAATATACCCACAAACTTATAACCCATGGGGTGTGGACCAGATCATAGGACAGAGAGGGAAGAATTTGGCAGACAAAAGATATAATGAAGTTTTAGGTAGAGAGAAGTCAAGCTGGGAATGACTTGAGGACTGTGAATTACAGTAACAAATGCTATTACGGTGTCAACAAAGTGGAGCGAGTTCATGAAATTAGGTCTGACACCTTCCATTTGAGGAAACAGCAGGGCACATGTGAGGTCATATTCTAGTTACAGAGATTCATGGTGGGGAGACATAAGAGATTCATAAACTCAGAGTTAGTAGCTGGAGCTATGGGAGCACTTGGTGGATCAAAAAATTCCATTTAATTCAGCTTTGCTTTGCAGTTTAAAAATTGACTAGCCATTCAGTGACTTAGGATTCTCAGTTCTCATTAGAAATTATCTGCCAAACAAAAGAGACATGAATTGCATCCTGATGAGCTGTTTCACAAACACAGAATTCCAGAACTTCACCAAGACCTTACTTTCAAAGCTATTTTTCCTCATGCTATGTCTGATGTAACTAATATTTACTTGCAGTACTTGATGATAAACTAGTTCCGAATTAACTATGCTGACTCATTATTTTCTTGGCATCTATGTAACATGACAGAACAAAGACATAGGTAGATATTTTATCAAATAAAGTGTAAAGATTGTCTTACAAAGCAGTTATTTAAACTCAGCCTTCTTGAATATTTTAATACTAATTAATACAATAATTCATTTGTCATCTGAGAAGCAAAACATGACTTTATCAGTGACAAACAGTATTACAGCAGTTTTCATAAGACTAATAAATTATAGAAGTTAGTAAGCATAGGCAATAATTCTTGTAAGGATAAAATACTAAATATGATATTTAATGTGTTAGTTATTGCATGATATAATACGTCACTTCTCTGTGTTCTAAGAGAGAACTGCCTTTACAATCATAATACATATGTTCACAATATTTTACTGTTGGTATACTGGTACACAGGGTTGCATTTTGAATCAAATTATCAGATCTGAGAATTGCAGTAATGGTAAGAAATGTCTGGGCATTGCTACATGATGATTGAATTTTATTGACAGTTGTGCTGTTTGTTCTAAATGAATGTGAATGACCAAGACTGGTTTTATGAGAAGGGCACAGTGCAACAAAGTAAAAGTTAATGATAATGAGTGCAGACTAGAGAATTACAGCAAAGATTGAGAGGCTTCATGGTGTATTAATCTTCCTAAAATGATGTGAATTATAACAATATTGCTGAATTATATTTTTCCTCACAAAGACATTCCCTTGTGTAGATAATGCTAATTCTTTATTAATTATAACCATGGCATAATTTGTAATTATGACTGAGATTCAAACCCAAAAATATTAAAAGAAAAAATCAAGAAATTGTAAATTATATATTCTTTGGAAAACAAATCTCTATAGTCTCCTACACAGATATAGTTTGTTCAATATTTTATTACTTACTTCAGTTTCTAATATTGCAGCAGCCACCATCTGCGTATGTGTGCAGGTTGGATTTTTTTTTTTTTTCCCCAGGGTGGGGGAGAGTGTTGCTTTCTTTTCATTTGTAAGCAAACATGCACAGAGTTTTCCACATTTTGTTTTTCCATAAATTTTAGCTCTTCCAGAAATTTTTCGAACTCAGATTAGTCCTTAATTCTCACTAACATTTACACAAATTTACAAATTTATATCTGTCTATCTGTCTTAAATTTTCCTTTGTAATGACCTGGTATGGGGGAAAAAAACAAAAAAAAAAAAAAAGAAAAGGAAAATGTTCATACATACGAATTAAAACAGAATTTTTTTCTGACTTTCCTAGAAGCATATTTTGTACTGAAACATAAGTAAAAGAAATCTAACCCTGAGAAGTAATTTGGCAATAGAAAACAAAAAAGGTCAGATTCATAGCAAAAATTAAAATTCAGCTAAAGAAATATTCATCTAATTGTTCAGAATTTATTTAATATTCTGTTTGTTCTATTTAAATAAAATGCTGTTCTAATGGTACCTTGGAAACTTTAAAAATCAGATTATTTCGCAACAGGAAAAGTAATCTGAAACTATATTGGAAGAAAGGATTTTGGCTCTGTTGGAAAATAGAATATTATCACACCCTTCAAATAGTTTGTCCACGTTTGGGAGAAGAAATAGCTAAAGATAAATAGGTCAAAGAAAAAATGGCTTCCTAGTTGCTCCACATCAATGTAGAAAATTATAATGGAAATAAAGTTACATTTATTTGACTGCATGTTTTTAAATTCACCTTTGTTTTAATTAGCTGTTAAGATTATAAGGCTAGACAATGCATTTATGTGCGTACATATATATATATATATACACACGTGCATGTGTATATAGAGACATATATATATGTTAGTGAATCTGTGGGCTCCTGCTTTCATAAAACAAATCCCAAAGGGTTGTATTATAGTTGTACCTGGCTTAATTCCTGACTTTGAACTACCTGACTATCCCAGTGGAACCAGAGGTTCAGTTTAGCATTACAATTTATAATTTTATTGTGCTGTAGAAACTTTTATTGTGCATGCAAATATAAGTCAGATAGCAGCATTCCTCAGTCAGAATGCGTCATAGTTTAGATCTGGCTGGGTAATGTATCAGTACTATGGAAGCTACTCAACTTAATAGATCATTGTTATGTATGACAGCTTACACCTTCATTTGGGATCTTAGTCTATACACAACCTACCACTGAATCAACTATGAGAATGACTATGCGACTATGAGAATGCAACAATTCAAGGCAATTGAAGTATGAATACAATATAACTCCACTGAAAGCAGTGCTCATGAAGGGTTTGACTGTGTTTGGACTGGAACTCCATTATTTTAGGAGGTGTACAGGTAACAAAGCCACTATCAGAGGGAAAGCATACAGACTGTGTTCTACATCTTGATATGTTTGCATAAAAATTGTATGACTAAGTGAAAATTATTGAATGCTACAGACTCATGCAGATCCTATGTCGTTCAGCAATGAACATCTTTATGAAAGTCCTGCTGCAGCACTGCCAAAGTAATCATTTAAGTTGAATGATGTTACTGTATATGTGATGCCAAATTTTCAGAGATAAAACTTGTTAGTTCTGTGTTCAGTAACTGTGTTTTATTTTAATTTGTGGCATCTTTGTCATTAAATATCAGCTGAAGACTTTTTGCTTGTTACTGCAAAGCTTAAATAACGTTGTTCACTTGAGGAATCTTTTGAGATACTAACTAGCTTCATAGAAGAGTTCCAAGGCAATATGCTAAATCACTCTGAGGAAATACAATTGATGTCTAGTTCATTTGAAACATTATGTTTCAAGCTAAAAGTACGTTACTAAGTACTTTATTTCATAGTTTTGAGGACATTGATATGCTAACATCTATAGAACATAATTAATTCTTAAATTACAGTGAAAACAGGCACTGACAAAATTGTCAATTGAATTGAGACAAGACCAATTAACACACCTCACACCTAGAAAGAGGCATCTATTTCTTAGTTTGCTGTCTCACAAGTTCTTGCATTGTCCCATCCTCAAGCCCTAGGCAATAGCTAGCTCCAACCAGCCAGCATCAGGAAGTGAAACCACCAATGCTTAGAATCAGAACTACTGAAAATAGCTGACATTTTTGAAGTCTGAAACCATGATGCTCACCTATCTGACCTCTGACTCACTAGTTCATAAAGAAGGGAAACGAGATTAAAAGGAAAAGGCAGAGTATACCCAGAAGCTTTATATTCAGGAAATTTTCATGCTGATCTGTTTTCCCACTTGTGTAGACAGGATGAACTTTTACTTAGTTCCCCTCCATACACCTCAGAGACACAGCTTTTGAACTAAGGAGAACTGTAATAGTAATGCTACAAGGAGTTCAGATCAGTATTTTAGAAAATGGTAACTATGAATAAATACTATATATCCCTTTGCTGTTATTTTAGATGATTCCCTTTTATATGGCTGGGAACTATACATATGTCTAATTACACAGTTGTCCATACAACATATATTTTCTTCACTTCATGCTCATTTTACTTGCCATGGAATAAACCAAATAGTTCTGAACTAGGATTAGAATAAAGACCTACATTTACTATTTTTTCATGTAATAAGATAAGCCTAGACTTTTTTTGATTATATTATCTGAAGCAATGGAAGGAATGTTTTACAGGTTCATGAAGAATATTCACTGTATGTTTACAATGAAAAGATAGAAAAACTTAAAGGTATCTATATAAGAGGTACAGTTAATTCTGGTAACAAACTTTTGGTGCAAATCTACCTTGGTATGTAATGCTGGAAACTTCTGGATGTGAGCTAATTGACCCTCTGGTTCAAGGGAGGCATTTTGATACCATTCTTGTGCACTAGAATTTTTTAAAAAATGACATTCTGACAAAAGACCTAGTTCATATACATACAGTAAAAGAGAAAGTGGAATTTGTACTGGATATTTTTCTTTTTATATTTCTTTATAAAGACACATATTAAAAAGAATCTGACCCTTTACAACATGCACAGATTTTGTTTGGAACGCTATTAATTCAGTATTTTATGGTAGACAATTTATTTCCTCTTAAGAAAAAATATCTTGTATAAAGATGCTATGTGCCTCTTACAGCAGAGCTTGTTCCATCCTTCCCTTTCTGTGAAAAGTGAAAGCAGAATAGTGAATGAAAAATGTTTTTCTAGATAGATATGCTTATGCATTGGGATGTACCCCTTATTTTCAAACTGGAAAGGGAAATTCTCCATAAAAATAGGAGAAAGTTTATCAAAGCAGTACAAAAGGAGATGTTTTATTTTCACTCACTATAATTCATCGTATTTTTACAATATAACAGTTGAATACATTTTTATGCAATGACAGCAACAGTCATTTATTAAATAGAAGTAAACACTACCAAAAATACACACTTGAAATTTGCTTGGTTTAGAACACATCATTGAAAACATTGAGATAATGAGAATCAGGACAAAAAGAAATGCGAATTATAACTATCTAACAAAATCACAGAAGAGTCATTGGTTCATATTAGATATTTAAATATAGCAGTCACATTGATACAGTGCCTGAATAGAAACTTGCAAATCATAATGCATGAATAAAATGTTACTGTTAAATATGTTTCAAACAAACTAAAAAAGAAGAAGATTGAGCATCATTTTTTTAAGGAAGCATTCTTCATAACTTTATAAAAACAAAGTAGACTGTTTCACAATATATTTAGTTAATTGCAAAATCACCAATTATTGCTAATGTCCTCCTCCCCCAGCATCTTGGGGAAATAACAGTAATAGCTCTGTTCCAAATTCTTCCAAAAATACTATGCATATTGATGACTTACAGTAGTCTACTTCTTTTTCTTTTTTTTTTGTATTATTAGTACTGAGAAACCTATTTTACTGAAAGACCTTCATTTATTAACACACATCTCAGAATTATTAGCAATGGTTCTATATTAAAACATTATTATTTATTCAGTAATTAGCTGTTATTCTAGGGTAGGTATTCACAAGCCATTTCTTTTGCATGCCACCAAAACTGTTTTTTTTACAAAATTATTTCCTAGTAGTGAGATACTCAACTCATGCAGACACCCTTCTATGAGAGTTTAAGTATATGGTGGGAATTTACAAAAGCGTCACCACTTTGCTGCTAGCAAATGCTCAGTCCGCAGAGGCAAGAGAGGGTAAAAGAGATAGCATCAAATCCTTCTTCCTTGTGGCTTAGTGTGACAGGGAATGAGACTCTTGGCTCATCAGTAAGATAGAAAGACGGTTTTCCAGAAATTTATCATACCTCTTATAAGGATTTAATGGACTTTTGACAGTAGCACTACTCTCTGCATGCAGCAGGCTATGCAACCTCTTTACCTCACAGTCTGAGATGTTTTGCTGCCTGCGCTCAAAGCCAACACTAATATAGTGTCTCCCTTCTTCAGGGAGATGAGCTGTGAGAATGTTCATCAGGACCTTCCTTCTTCCTTTGCTCAGGAGCCGCTTTTAGTCTCAGGCCTGGACTCTGCTTGAGCTCCATCACAGGATGCCTGTGCCTGACCATACACTTCCCTGATCCTAAATACGGACCTTGCCTGGAAAATTTGACATCCTGGCTTGACCTCACACCTTTCTCAACACTTTGGTCTCTTGTCTGAACCTTGTTAGTGTCATTGGAGTAGTTTTGCTCAGGGGCAATGGTGGTGGGGCACTGTGGGGACTGTGGTGTACCCAGCGTCTGACGCTGAACTCTGCCTTAAACTCAAGAAATAGTGTGAATAACATTTTTAGAAAGCCAGGAAATCTTAAGGATTGACAGTTTACAGAAGAAATTTTTACCTCAGATGAAGATTAGCAATTTTTTAATTGTTTTCCTTTCTTCACTATACTATGTGTTAAAATTATCACTGACTTTGTTACAGACTTTTATGAGTCAGTGAATATGTCTATCACCAAACAGAATGGTTATTTATTTATTTAAACTTGGTGAAAAGAACAAGAGAGTGTTTATTCTTTCCATGACAGTAATCAGTAAATTATATCACGGAATGAATTATCTTCAATTTAGTCACTATTCAAATTAGATGGAAAAAATGCAATTCATAAATTCTGTGTCTATGTACAAAAGTATCCCCTGTGAAACATGAATCTTAGTCCTCAAAAGAAAAGTAACAGTGTAGTATCAGACCTTAAGTCAATCATTAAATATGACTGTTAACAAAGCACAGCGATAATTCAAATAAGGTCTCTGATCTTTGGTGATATATAAGTGTACGCCCTCCCTTTTTTTTTAGGTAGAGTATTAGAAATAATCACTATACTTAGCACTCACTGTTGCGTACTGGATATGAGCGATATAAACCAGATGATTAACTGAGTGCTGTTTAATGATCATCTAATCATTTTTGATTAGATGTGACAGAAAATATATGCATTATTTGCATTTGTTGCCTGTATTCTAAAAATATTATTACTATATGGTTGGGTGCTATGAATAACAGCTAAATAATATCGATGCCCTGTAATACTGACATAATTCACTGTCTATAAATATTGATCACTCTTAACCTGTTTATCGATCTATTTTTAAGGTGTGTTTTTTAAGTGACAAGAGCACTAACCTGGAACATATGCTCTAAGAATATACTGGTTTTTTATTCTGTGTATTTTAGTCTCATTCAAATATCTGAATGGTCTAGCACTTTTTCCTTTGGTTCCTTCTATTGTCTGTAATTGTTATAAATTGTGACTGAAACACTGAATATTCACAAATAAGCTTACAAAATGATCAGAGGCAGCAGTTAAATGAACTGACAGATTTCATTTGCAAGGTCATTTGGAATTTCCATCTTGTCTCATTCACCTGAATTCAGCCAGTTGTCAAGACAAAAGAACTCTGCTTTGAAAGATTCTCCTCTGGAATAAGGCCCTTCACCAGATGCTTTTCAAAGGTGGTAACCCTGGTATTTTAATGGATTCATTTAAATACATCTTTTATTGTGGATCATTTTACTTAGAGTTTGATTTTTATTATTCTCCTTTTTTATGAGGTACTGGTGTGTTGTTGGGGGGGGAGGGGATGTTATTCCAAATAAAAAAAGATAGTAATTTGATATGGATTTTCAAACTGTAGAAAGGATATTATAAGCACACCTATTTGGTCCTTGCAGTACTGGAAACTGTCCTTACAGCACACATAAACACAGAATAGAGAGTGAGATTACACAGAAAGACGTTTCCCCTTTCCCCAGTACATCCCCTCAGGGACTGGATAGCCTATCCATTCCTGCACCCCTTGAAGACCAGAGTGTCCCTGGTTTTTAATCTTATCAATTGCAAAGCCTAGGTTGATCTTCTGGAAGTAATGTGTGCAGATGCTTGATAGCCCATCAGTTAGTGTGAGTGCAGACTTTTGTTTCTTGGCATTGTCTCTACATTTGCTTTATCAGGTCTGTGGTCTCTGTGCATTTTGTTTTGGGTTTCCCCCTTTTCCCTTAGTTTCCTAATTGACCATCTCCCAAGGAGATAATCTCACACCCTCATCAGTTACTGTGACTGAGCAGGTTTGGTTCTCATCACTCTGTCCCTTACCGTTTTTCCCCCAGGTTTGCGTCCTTGTATGCTCTTGTTTATGGCTTCCTCCTTTTCTTATTATCCCTTGATGCACTGAAAAAGGTCCTTCAACCTAAAAGGAGCAGACACTCTCCTTCCATATACTCTTACACATATTACAAAAACATTCTGGGATTGGATTTTCCACCCAAAATGGGGTACATTTACAAAGACTGCTATGTCTGATCATAAACTTTACTCCTTTCTCCATGATCAGTGTCTCCATGTGGTGTTACAGTGCTCCCTTCAATTCTTTTTTTTTTTTGCTATACATGGAAAATCAACCTCTTAGAATTTTTTAAAACAGGATGAAGTCTCTCCCAATTCAGTATGTTGTATATTTCATCTCTCTGTCTCCACAGCTCATTTATTTTTAATTGTATTAATAAATAAATTATTGTAATTATTTCAATTATGCTATTGTCTTGTAATATTACAGTACATTATAGTCCAGGATTGGAAGGTTAGTGTTAAAATTCTGCCCTACAGTGTGGTTTTCCAGTTCTTTGATTCATACATGCCAGTAAAAATACTGGAAGGAAAGTATATACTGGAAGGGATATGAAGGTACAGGGATGGTTATGTTTTCAAACAATGGACTGCTGTTTGGAGACTAGTAGTGTATAGGAAATAAATGTAAACATTTTTTCACTGGTATTTGTTTTTCTCCACTGGAAAAGTTATACTGAATCATAACGTAAGGTCTCTGTGCATTTGTGAATTAACAGGAACAAGCAATGAAGAATAATGGAAGAGTTTAGGAGAAAAAGCAGGATTTAGGTCAACAATCATTTTTCTGAAGGAGATCTACAGGATTGGGGAAGATGGAAACTGATGTCTACTCTCTTGAAATTTCCTAAATGCCCAGTGACTTAAATATAGAAACAAATATTTTTCTTCACAGGGTAGAGACAAACCACAGCAGGAAGCATAGCTGCCAACAAGAATGAAAATCCTAAAGGAAAGAGACGCAAGCTTCAGAAAAATAAAGGGGACAGGAAAAATCCACATACTAGGCCACTTTTATTGTAAAATCAAAGAAAAATCAAGACAATTTGGAAACATAATACAGGTTTTAAAAAACAGGATTTCTCAAGTAAGTTCATCTACCACTTTTGGAAATCATTACATATTTAAAGAAATAAAGGTCTTCCACATCCAGAGCCTCATGGCTGTTGCACAGAGGCACCTGGGAAGGTGAGGTAGGCAAGGAGAGGGTTCACCTGCTGCCCTGAGTTTGGCCTTGCTTTTATTCACTCTTTTCCTTTAAGCTACTGCCTTCTGCCTGGTGGGGGGATGATACAGGATCCCCTTGTTCTTGGGTTTTTTCTGGTGGCTGTTCCTGTTTCTGTCTCAGGGAGGGCAGAGCACGATTCCACTAGTCTATGTCTTTCTCAGACTCCTTGTTGCTCCTTAACCTTTCTACTTCCTCTCACAGCTCTGCTACCAAGGTTGAGCAGATTGTCCACCTGGTCACATCTCACACAGCTGTATTACTAACACCATCCATTAGCAGTGAAAGGTTGTGGCACTCCCTGCGGCCTGAGATCTGGATGGTTGCATGCTTTCGTGGGAGCTCTGTCTGGGTTACCGCATCCATTCTGGCAATTGCAGAGGACATGGCCTTCTGCAGGGTGTAGCTAAGTTCCTTCTGAGATGGTGACAACCACCAATTGAACTGACCTTTCAAGCTGTTAGGGTGACAACACCCTTCCTGAATGCTCTTCCATACAAACTGCCGCATCAGGCCCTGGCTGAGGCACCACACTCTCGCTCTGTTGGCAGCACTCCTGGTTGCGCGCACTGCCCAGGCTACTTTTTATAGGTTTTGTGGTGGTTGCCATTGCTCTGGCAATGCCCAGCTCTCCTCAGTGTCTCCCATCAAAGCTGCTGGATCCTGTCAGGTCTCTCCACTGCCCTGGAGATTCCCTGCCTCAGAAAACCCCCTGTGTGCCAAGATCTGCTGCTCCACTGCAGATCAGGCCAGCTCCAGAGCAGCTCCCCTCAGCAACTGACCTGACCTAAAAGGCAAATACTGGATCCCCAGTACAAGAAAAATATGGAGCGAGTCCAGAAAGTACTGTGAAGATGACTGAAGGACTGAAGCATCTTTCAGATGAGGAGGGACTAAGAAAACTAGGGATGTTAAGCCCAGAGAAGATAAGGCTCAGGGGTCTTACATATGTGTATAAATACCCAATGGTGGGGATTAAAGAAGAGAGAGCCAGATGCTTCTGAGTGGTGCCCAGTGACAGGACAAGAGGCAATGGCAACAAATCAAAAATCATGAAATTCTGTCTGAACACAATTTTTACATTATGATGGTGGTGAAACCCTGTAGCAGGCTGGCTAGATCCGTTGTGGATTTCCTATCCTGGGCAATATTTAAAACTCAAATGGAAATAGTCCCTAACAACCTGGTTTAGGTGACTACTTGAGGAGGGTGTTGGACTAGGTGATCTCAAGATCAAGATCTTGCAACCCTTCTGTGATCCTCTGTCAAGCTTTCACCTGTCACTAATGTGAATTGTTTTTCAGAAGTTGGATAGGCAACTACACAGACCAAAATTGGGAAAAGTGAAAATATGTTACTTATTAAATGGCAAATCTGAATTTTAGAAATCAGTATAAGCATTTTAAAACTTCAATTACTTTTTACTTTGAAAATCCTGATGTTTTTAAGATCATTGAAAAAATATATGTAAAAGAAAACGACCTGTGACTGTTCCAAACTTCTCCTTTTATTTCTGGTAACTCGAAGTGCACCTCCTTCTCACTTTTTTTTGTGCAACACAATTTGGTAAAAGCTTTGTCATAATTACACAGATTTTTAAAAATAGAGACGCACTATCTGGAAGAAAATGTCTCTTCCTGAAACAAGCCACAGTTCTCAAAATAAAGATTATTAATGTCAGGGCACTACATGGGACCGTAGCTCCCTGAGGGCCTTTTTGGGGCTCCCCTAGGATTACTTAAATCAGACAAATCAGAACTGGAGTTGGTGCAAAAGAGGTTCATTGTTTAGGCTGAAATGGCCTATGACAGCAACAGATGGTTTCCCCCTACTTCTTGCTCCAGGAAAAAAGGAGGACAGATAAAGAGAGTTATGAGTTTAGAAGGAACTAAACTACTGTAATGAAATATTAATAGTAAAATTAAAAGGAAATAATGAAATGGATATAATATGTACAAAACTGTATCAAGCTCCCAGGATGACATCACTGGCAGGCACTGGGGACGTCCTAGATTGGACTCAGCAACGGATGGGAACTGGATTCCAGCTCTGGAGTCAGGAACGCACAGATCGGTGTCGTGGGTTTTGCCAGACTGACCAATCAGAATGACAGATGGCTTCTCCTTCCCCCCTCAAAAAAAAGAGAGGAGACGAAGAGATAAAGAGATTTATGAGTTTAGAAAAAAATAAACTACTTTAATGAAAATATTAATAAATACTGAAATAATAAATAATAAGGAGAAAATACAAGAAAAGGAAAGAAAAGTATATAGTATATACAAAACCGTATCAAGCTCCCAGGATGATGATCACGTCATCAGCAGGCACAGGGAAAAGTCCCAGACTGGACTCGGCAACAGACAGGAGCTGGATTCCGGATCTGGAGTCAGGAATGCTCGGATCTGGATCAAAGGCAGACAGGGTCCTCCTTAGATGTCAGCCATTGAAGAAAGAGAGTTGACCCTTTGATCCCTCAGCTTTTATACTGAGCATGGGGCAGATGGGATGGAATACCCTGTTGGTCAGTTTTGGGTCACCTGTCCCAACCGCTTCTCCCTACAGGTGTGACCCCTCTACGCTTTTCCACTTCTGACCCTCCAATGGGGCAAATAACAAAGTTACCTGACCTTGATTCCTATAATGATAACTATAAGCAAGGGCCTCTCTCCATATCATTCCTTGGTATAATCAGGTCTTTCACCTTGAGAGTGAACAGGTTCTGAATAATATGCTATTAATTTCAGAGTTCAGTTAGTTAGAAGAGGCTCAGCTAAAAAGTAAAATTACAAAACAGAAAATTGGTTCTGTTTTACCTCAAACCAGGACAATCAGGATCAAAGGCAGATGAACAGACAGGGTACTCTTCCTCCATTGAAGAAAGAGGGCTGCCCTTTCAACCCTCAGCTTTTATACTGAGCATGGGGCAGATGGGATGGAATACCCCTGTTGGCCAGTTTTGGGTCACCTGTCCTGTCCGCTCCTCCCTGCAGGTGGGACCCCCCTACACTTTTCCATTTCTAATCCTCCTACGGGGCAAATAACAAAATTAGCTGGACTTTGTTGTTATAACAATAAGTATAAGCAAGAGCCTCTCTGCATACTGTTTCTTGGCATGAAGTACAAACATTGGTCTTATCACTCTAAAAGTGAACAGTTTTCTCCACAACATGCTGTTAATTTCAGAGAGTTAGAAGAGGCCTAGCTAAGAAGTAAGGTTACAGAAGAGAAAGTTGGTTCTATTTTTCCTCAAAGCAGGACAAGAGGAAATCAGCAAATGTCCAGGAGGGGTGAGCAATACCTTACTCCTGGGAAGCATTAAGTTGGCTCAAGCTACGTGAGGCTTCATCCCAAAAATAAGCGAGAAAATCCTCAGACAACTTTTTTTTGTCTCTTATCATAGCAGAGAGACTTCTTCCATAAAGGTAGATGTGACTTCCTAAACTCAGAAGTTTCCAGAGTTCATGCTTAAACCTGCATAAGACTGAACCTTACAGTCAACAGTCTTTGATAACAAGATAACCTAAACTTTTCAGCTGGTTCTTTCCAGTTCAGTGAAATCCTTCCTTACTGACTTCAGTGAAATATTCTAATTCGTATATTTCTCCAATTGCTTTTGGTACTGATGTGATCTTCATCCTTATGGATTAAATATATTCATTTTGGAGTTCTGTAATTGAGTGTCAATTTCAGTGTAAATGAATGTTTTAAAATGAAAGCAGGCATACAGATAGAAAATAATGAAATGGCAAATGGACAATATTTTTAGTGTTTCACGAATTATTTAGCCTATTCCTCTATGATATGAAATATGTGATGCAAAAATAACAGAATTCATACTATAACAGTGATGCACTGGAATACATTTTTAATAAAGAAGTTTATATTTAAAAGAAAAAAAGTACAGAAAGAAATGTAGGTTATCGAACTCTGGTGTAAATATTATCCTAGTGGTGTCTAGTAGGCATTTTTGTGAAATAAGGACAATACTTTACTTCACTTTCCTTCTACTGAAAGTCATTTAGAGAATGATGCTTTGTTTGATTCTAGAGGACCCCCACATGCACCAGAGCCAGCTGGAACAAAAAGATCCGGAATCTTAAGGTCTGAAAATTTCCGTAATTTTGCAGTGATTTCAGGTGTGTATTTTAAGATAAAGAATTATTAATTTAATAAATGCAATTTGATTGCTGAATTAAAAACGTGAAGCTCCATTACTAAATAGCATTTATTTTGCTCTTTTTAATATGAAATTTATATACTTTTGCTGTCTTTCAATGTTTAAAATTCCAGTGTTGTCTATACATTATCAAATCAATTAAATGGGTGGGATAACTCCCATTTCTATATTAAGTTTTTTATGGTATTTGGGTTGGTTGTTTTTATTATTATGAAAACTCTATATAGTTAATATGTTGATGTAAATACTATAAATTATGAAAATTTGATGTAAATTAATTCCATGCTCCTACAGAATGCTAGATTGTGATGTACTGTTTATCAGAGTTCCTCTGGTACCAAAATAGAAGATATAAAAGGCTATAGTTGGAAAAACATTGTTGCATAAGGAATAAAACAAATCAAAATGATGTTTCTAAACACTTTCGAAATTTGTGAAAGTATTCATTCCTTTTTCATTAAAATCTCATGGCCTGGACCCGTCTTTACTATGTGTCTAAAAAAATGCACCAAACCTCCACATGCATTATCCTACTTCAAAAGCTAATGCCATAAAATTGGGACATATTGAAACAGAACAAAAATTAATAGGAAAAGATGAGAAGGAAACTATTCTGCAAGATTTTGCAAGAGTTCCTAATATGCAATAATATATTCCATGTATGAAATTCAGTGCTGTAATCGTAACCATAAGGGAAAATACAACTTACTGCTAATACTTTAAGTTGCTTACTCAGAATATTCATGACTGTGATAATTATGTTTATATGGGCTATTCTTATTTTTGGTGTAGAAAATTTCTAATAATTTTTTTTTTTTTGTCTGCAATGTAGATAACTGTTTGCATTTTATTCCATTTAGACACTGGAGGAAAGAAAGTCTCTGTTCTTGTCTGTGGAAGACACAACCCAACTGGAAAACAGTGGAAGCTATTTATCGTGACTAATAAGGTTTTGGACATGTATTATTGTAGCCGAATTGGAAAGGTGGACTACAATATGGAAAAGTGGCAGGAGCGCTGGCCTGAATGGACAGTGATTATCTGTGTAAAATCCAGCTGGAAAAAAGTTAACAGTGGTGCTCCCCAGAGATGAAGACTCAGGCCAATACTGTTTAACATCTTCATTAACGGTCTGTATGATGTGTTAGGATGCACCTTTAGATAAGTTTTATTGTTGATACCAAAGTGTGTGAGGGGAGGACAGGGCTGATACAGAGGCACCTGGACAAGCTTCACAAATGGCCTGAAAGAAGCTACATAAAGTTCAACAAACACAAAAGTATGAATAATCTCAGGTAGCTGGGGGCTGAACGGCTGCAGAAAAGGAGCTGGGATCCCTGCGGACAGCAGGACGAATACAGCTCAGCAACGTGTGCTTGCAGCAAGGAAGTCTATTGCATATTAGCGTGTATTATCAAGAGCAAAGACAGCAGGTAGCTTCTATTTGGTAATTCTGAGACCAAATTTAGAATACTCTATGCAGTTTTTAGTTCCCAGCAGAAAACATATATGAAAAAAGCAGCGCAAACTCAGTAGAAGACCACAAAGGTGATTAGAGGCTTGAAGTATGTGACATACAAAAAGAGAATGAGAAAACTATTTCCTTGGTTTTGAGAGGGAAAAGCAGAGGGAGGATCCTACTGTTGTATTTAACAACAGCGGGAGGGTAGAAAGATGGAACCAGACTTCCTAGAGGTGATCAGCAAATAAATGAAATACAATGGGGACAGGTTGCAGCAAAAGAAATTTTTATTAGAAATTTGGAAAATTTACTCACAATGAATATGTTTAAACATTACAATAGGCTGCCCAGAGAGATTGTGGAATCTCTGCTCTTGCAGATAATCAAAATGGGATTAAATTTAACCTTAAGCAAACTCTTTTAACTTGGAAATTTGATCAACCTTCAAAATGGTCCTTGTTTTGAATAAGAGGGGGGTTGAATTAGTCCCATCAAACATAATTTTTTTAGTAATTCTGTAATTTTAAATGGCTTCTATATCTCAAAAGCTTCTTTTCTTCAATGATTCACTAGATTTGAGCTAGCTGGTAAGTTCTATGTAGTTTTGTCTGACAAATTCTGTAAATAGAACTGTTGGTGAAAGCGCCTTGAAGATTTTTATAATGCATATTAAGCAATTTGCTCCCAAATGTCAATTTAGTATAAATGAAAATTGCAGTTAAGTGACGTTCTAACCAGTAATAGTGGCAAGGCTTTATTCCAGTGTATAAATACTATAATAAGTACCATTTTTTAAAAATATATTTATTTACATAAAAAACCTGCATGTTTCTTGCAACTGTACTGTGTGTGTACATAGTAATACAGATAAAGATGAATCAGTATATTAACAGACTGACAAATACTGAGCAGATATTTTTTAAATTTAATATCAAAATATGACTTTAGAAGGATTCTGGTATTTGTATACTCTCTTTTTCTGTGCTGCTAAGAATAAGTGGAAACATTAAGACAATTTAAACCAAACTTAGAAAAAGCAATTGTGTATTGATCTAAGAACTTCTACAAGGAATCTATAAAGTCACAACAAGAATGCTTTACCATTTTAAGTTTCAGAAAATCTGTGTTCTAGGTAAAAACAACACTATACATCTGTACTGAAAATGTCATATACTGGTACTTAAATAAAATAAAATAATTCCATCTGTATGTCATTGCAGATATTCCTACCATGCCCATCAAATACTTTGTTAAGTTTTTGTTTATACTTTGTTTAACTGTTTCTTAAGTTAGAGAGTAAGTATTAAAGAAACCGCATAAGAGACTAAGTAGTTTATTCTCTTTTCTTTATTGTATTTCCAGTTGGTTAATCTCTGTCTAAAGATGGCAAGGTTATCTTGTATCCTTGGAGGTCAAATACTTATTATTAAATGCATGGTCCACAGGGTACCAGATTTA
This sequence comes from Limosa lapponica baueri, assembly GCA_002844005.1. Classification (NCBI taxonomy): domain Eukaryota; kingdom Metazoa; phylum Chordata; class Aves; order Charadriiformes; family Scolopacidae; genus Limosa; species Limosa lapponica. The sequence continues at coordinate 1,630,879 of KZ505636.1, forward strand.
CCATATAACTCTAATGATCTGAATAAAAGAATTATTTTTTTTGGCCTTGACCTGAACAGTAGAAGCAAACAGAGGTTTTTCTAATTTATGTTCTGGGGACATTTCTGTTATTATTCTCAGGTCTTCAGAAAGATCCTCTACAAATTCACATTCTACTTATTCACAAGTTTTCACCAATAACAGAATAAAATCTTATACATATAACTCTATAAAAGATTTCAAAATGTTATATAAAATAAAAGAACTTTAAAACATTCTCATGTATGTAGCTTTTGCCATTTTCAGTTTCAGTTCTACATTCAAAATTTGCCTACAAAATGCACGTGTATTTTAATTAATTTGGAAATTATCTGAAAACAGTGATTATACAGTGCATTTATGCTTATCATGAGTTTGGTTTTTATATTAAAATCAGAAAGTCATTTAAATTTTTAGCAGAAATAGTCTATAATCATATATTCGAGTCTGAATATGATAAAGGAATTGTTTTGACTAATGTCAAAAAGTGTGTCAAGTGCTTCTTGAAAGAATCAGAATCACTATGCTATGTGAAAGCAGCTAACCATGTAATAAGAACTCCATTTACAAGATGAGACAGAGGCCTGTGACAGATGTGTATATGCCAGGTGAACATTAACTCTACTTACTGTACTGATAGCCATTAGTACTGGGACAAATTTAGGGTAGCATAGCAGTGTATGTCAGCACATAATAAAAGTTTCATTTAAAAAGAAAATGTCTCAGTTCATTCTTCAATTGTGGGAATAGGTTTCACATCCCAAATAAAACACATCTCATATGTGTCTAAGTTATTCTTTGGTTTAAGCATACCAAGAATTTCCTTATGTAAAAGGCTTCTGGTAAATGGGTCATTTTCTTAGTCTAATCTAAAATTGTCTTCTACATAATGTTGCCTACAGGTAAAAATCTGTGTCCTTTCTCTGTCCTGCAGCATTAGATTTGGTTCTGTTGGTGCCACTGAACCCTTAAACATATTCTGCAGCTGACATATATCAATTAAAAGTATGATGTGGTCTGGCATATTCCCCTCCAAAATCCTTTTAACATGCCAGTCATACAGCAGCAATGATACATTCCTTTGTGCTCAGAGCTTGCGTTGCTGCAGGATGGATAAATAGATAAACTGATTGTCTCTCTGAGAATATCTGTCTTCTGACGAATGGGCATATTTCCAAACCCTTTGGAAGAACAAGAGATTAAATAGGGGTGGACATTTCCTAAAGAAAATGTGATATAATAGGTCTTCTCATTCTGAAAAACACCAAGTTTGTTACTGGAGAATTGCTTTATGTTGCAGGCTAAGTTTAAGTAAAAATACTTTCCTCTAGAGCCTCATGTATTGGTTTTTGTCTATATTTGGAAGACATTTTTTAGTACTACATATATCACTACTCCTTCTGTTTCTTTGGGATATTTCTTATAAAGATATCAATTACTTTGTGCACAGAACTGTACGGAAAATCTAAAATAAACTATTTGGAGAAATGTAGGGAAACCAGTTGAGAGATACTGTTTACTAATATTGGTGCAGTACTGAAGTTGCCTGTCTGAGTGTCTTGAGACTCACTACGAAGTCTGGACAGGGTTAGACTATAAACCTATAGCTAGCAATGTACACATTAGCTCAGGGGCCAGTCCTTTGAAGGTTTGAGCATTCATAGATAACACTAGCTATATTAAATGAAACTACTGTGACAGAAAATCCCCTAAAATTTACAGTGGATTGAGGAAGAGAGTTTGTTACTAATGAATGTGTAATCCATGTCTCCTTTTGGTTTCTCATTTTGGTACACACCAGAGACTATGAAATATATTTGGGTTAACTAATGTCTCATGCAATGTTTAATGTGAATTTATTAATGTGCACAAAGGTACAAGACACAGTCAGCCAGCTGCCTGAATCGACAAGACAAGAATTAACTTTTAAGTGCCCAAGGCATCGGACTCCAGACATACTGCTTAGAGCATTTTCCATATATACCCTAAAACTCGAAGAAAGGGGTAGTTCTGGAAGGTGTGTCATGACTGCCAAGCATACAGATGGAGTTTCACTTCATTTTAGGTATGAAAGGCACAAAAATAGAAGCTGGGAATGCTTTTTGACAACTAAATCATTCTACTAAGTAGCTGCTGTTAAAACTGGCAGTCCAGTTTCCCCATCTGCAGTTCCCCTCAAATACTTCCATCACTTTCTCTGATTTTTGGCCATTATTTTTTGGGTGACCATGAGATCAGCTGATCCAAGGAGAAATCCAGAAGGAAGAAAACCCCAAAGAAATAAATGTATATAATCTTCTAATATTTTAGCTCCCTAAACTAACATCATGAGGCCAGTCAGGCACTAATACTAATACAAGAGAGGGGACTGGAACTCTCAGATGGAAGTTGGAGGGTTGCTTCTTTTAGTGGTATGTCATCTATATTAATTAATTAAACAGGTCTGTTCTTTGGCACTGAGACTAAACATTGTCTGACCATCTATTTTTAAATTCTCCTAGCCATTGACACAAAGTGGTCACATGAAAACTTTCTACTGGGGATATTTCCTAACCCATGTTGTGCTCAGGTATATATTTTTTTTTTTTGGAGAGTCTTAGGTGACTTGAGCAAAAACTGTGCAAGAGACTGCTCCAGGAAAGAGATTATTAAATTCCAGTGCCTGAAAATTTAGTTTTAATTTGCAAATAGATAAAACCTATTAAAACAGATTAGATGTAATACAAAGGATTACCTAAAACAAACGAAAACCCCCAAAACTATGAGGGGGCTCTCTGGAGCCAAGTGGCCCTAAGAATTTGGGTCACCAGAGAGCTTTAAGTTCAGAACAGAAATTAGCTTAGAGTTGATCTACAATAGTTGGATACAACTCAGACTTCAAAGCAGTCAAAAAGCTACCTACTTGGTAGATATGGGCTATGACTCTGTTTTGTTTGTATTCAATATGGTGTTTGGTATTGTAATTGATACAGGAACAGATTGGAGGGATGCTAACTCTTGGCTTAGCCTAACTTCTTCTTCAAAAGTTTTAAACCTCTTTTTAAATGAATGCTGATATATCAGAAAATTTTTAAGAAACCTTACAATTACCTGGAAACTACTTTCAAAGTTTAGGCATATTTCTCTTTGACATCTTTTCTAGTTTTATTTCAGTGAACTTTTCATTACTATGAGAAGATTGAATTGTCCCACAGTGATTAATATTTTAATATCTATAAAGCTTTTCTTATGTGATAATTACTTTTCAAATTATGAATTATGTTTTAAGCATGTGGACAGAATGCTTTGATTTTCTTGTTCAAATGTAAACACTCTCAGTGGGTAGCTAAGAATTCCATAAGTTGATGAATATTTATATGTATTCATGAGGCTTGACATCTGCCATGTTGTGCATATTTATGATCTAGTTCTATGTTAGAGTTCTTGAGGGAGGTCAGGTAGAATGAGCCCTTATTACTTTGCGGTGTAGTTTTTAATGTTCCTGAATTTGGAACACACTTGCTTGGCAGGTTAAATGAATTGCCACTGTGGGCCTACTTGGGACTATCTTCATTTCATGAGAAGTAAAGTACTCACATAAAATTCAGAAGGACAGCGATGTAAAATCTTTCATATGAGTTTTTACAAAATCACAGAATCTTTGAGGTTGGGAGGCACCTCTGGAAATTGTCTTATCCAACTTCCATGCTCAAAGAGGGATGAACTAGAGTAAGTTACTCAGGTCTTTGTCCAGTCAGGTTTTGAATATCTCCAAAGGCGGGGACTCCACAACCTTTCTGTGCAACCTGTTCCAGGATTGAACCCTCCACACAGTAGAAAACTGGTCCTTACATCTAAGTGGAATTTCTTCTGTTTCAATCTGTTTCAATTGCCTCAGGCATATGGGTCTGCAAGGTGGAAACCCCCGAACCACAGTCCACGTGATTCCCTGGACGTGACCTGAGCTCAGTGAATTGCAAACTAAGTTTTGTGCAAGTCAGGCAAAGTAGAAACTGAGTGCTTCTAGACAGTCTCTCTAATGCAGGGTGATCAGATGCTTTTGACTTTAGTGTTCACAGAGATCTTTTTCACAGTAAAGAGCACTTTTGCAATGACAGATCACTGTTGAAGACAACATCCGGTTCCATTTAGAAAATCTTTATCTGGCCTCATAAGGTGGGCATTGTACAACTTAAGCATCAGTACAATGACTTGATCCATGCTGCTGTAACAAAAAACTGAAAAGTGGAAATATTTCAGGAGATTTGAATGCACTTTTGATAAAGTCTGAACATGAAAGGGCGTATCTGTAAAGTTAAAAGGTATTATTTTTGGAACAAAATGTTTTTTAAATTAATGGAGAGGTTTAGATTTGATGATCACTGCTCAGCACACCATGGAAAAGACAATCCTGTGGAAGAATCTCTTTTTGCTGTTATTTGTTCAGAGTATAAAGTCAATTGGAATATGTTTTGAATAAAGTGCATTATCTTTTCACAATAATGTAAAAAATTAGACATTAGAATTGAAGTTTCACAGATGTTGGCCTTTCACAAACAGAATTCCTAAACAGAAATACTACATACTTCATAGACAAAGTCAAAGTAATGTAAACATGGTTCCTACTTAAACCTTTCCAAATGTCATAAATAAAGCTTTTATATGTTTGTATGTGTAGATAAATTAATTTGGATTATGTATTTATGTATTGTATAACTTGTGTCTGTTTTCTACTTTACTATCTGTCTTTTTATTTTTTTTTTTTTTTACTTTATGTGTGTTCATATTTTAAAGACAAAACCATGCTTTTTATAATCTGAAAAGAAACCAAAAAACCCAAACTACAAAACCACCTTGAGGTTCTTCTTTGCGTTTTTCTCTTCTCAGATGTTGTGAGGTGGACATCTTTTGAAGTTTATCTTTCCTTTTTTTACTTATAGATTTCCCTTTCTCCTCACCTGTTTCAAAGAGAAAGTGAAATAAACAAGGAAGAATATAGAGAATTGGAGACTTCTCTGAAAATTCAGAAGCTTGAGTTCAAAGACCAGGAAAGAAATTTTACTTTTATAAACTGGTGTTTCTCTATAATTCTAGCAGCTTTTATTTCCTTTTTCTTTTTCAGTTTAAGGGGAAAATCCAATAGCTGCAGTTACCTCCCTTTTTCTTATTCATTTGTTAAGCAAAAACACCGTTTAATGAGAATATAAAAGAACAAGCATGTCTTTCCTTTCTATCCTACCATGAAAGGTTTCAGATGCAATCCCTGAAAGTACCAAGTATTGCATTTGATTTTTAAAGACATCTGGAAAGAAGGTTTATATTTTAACACTGCAACTTTTAAGTCACACTTAAGAGTTTGTGAGTACATCAAAATGTATGTTGATTAACAATAAAAAGGGTGCTCTAGAATTCTTCATGTATAATATTCTGTCAATATGCAAGCTCCTTGTAATGTCATAATCATCAATGCTGTAATCTAAAATCCCATATTCTACCACAATTCATTCCTTATCAGGCACCACGTAATGCACCACTAATTTGAGACATACACTATTTGAGTAAATTAGAACAGTTACTAAGTTTTTATCTTCTCCTTGTTCCACATTACTTTTTATTTTTATATTTTCTTACGTTTCTGTATTTCCCAAAGACAGCAGTGACTCTTTTACATTGTAAATTCTGGTAGCAATTCATAATTTTCAAATTCAAGCAGAAGGACACAATAATAAATCTTTAAAATCATGAAATCTGGCACTGGAAGAGTATTTGGTATATTAATAGGGGAGTTCACCCTGGACAAGTCTGGTGGTGATAATACTTGATATTCCTTAAAAGGCTTATAACGTGTTCTTATTCTTCTTTGTTTTGTACAATATATTTGGTAATAGGAGAGCAACAGAAAAGAGTGGAATGGAGAACATTGATTTTATTTACAACCATTTAAGTCACTTATTCACTCACACATTCTTTCTGTTTCCTATCTGTTAAATGATGATTTCAGAGAAAAAACCAAACACAGTAAGTATTGATTTTACACACTTTAAAAAAAAAGTTATTAAATTTTATTTGCACAACTGATAAACTTTCTGTATACTTTCAGTAAAACCAGTATACTATAGTTTATTGTTTTATGAATATTCTAACACCCTCTACTGTGAGGATAACCGAGCACTGGGATGATTTGCCCAGAGAGGTTGTAGAGTCTCCTTCTTGGACATCTAGTTCTAGGTGGCCCTGCTTGAGCAGGGTGATTGTACCTCCAGAGGTCCCTTCCAATCTCACCAATTCTGTGATTCTGCAACTTCCAGTTTAGGCTATTTAGACGATTAGGCTTCTCTGCTCTTAGAAGATAAATTCTTCATTGTTAATATCAAAGATGCTGCCCATAACACAAATTTCAGTTATGCAGAGGACACAATGTATTTATTGTATGCTAGTAGGACAAGGTTAGACATGTTTTCAGGGATTTTATAAATATATTTTATTGGTTAAATGTGATAAAAGACAATTTAAAAAAGTGATGATGAAAAGATTAAAAAGTTCTCTATGAGAGTAATTTTTTTCCTCACAGTGAACAGTAGTTTACTTCAGAAGTTCTATTAAAATCAAAACACAGACATAAATAGTGGAGCAATTAGATCTAAAAGGAGTCACTCATGAGCTCCACCCATTCCAATAGTATCCATAAAAACTTAAAAGCTAATGAGTTGTTATTTACCTTACTATTTACCTGATCTGGGGCCAAAGAAACTTCTGTCTAGGCACAGGAGTGTTTAGAAAAGACAGCACCAAGTAACATCTGTAGTAAAGCAAAACTCACACAAAAATTGCAGCAAAACTTATCATAAATATACTCTCTAAGCTCTGCACCTTTTCTCAGTTTATTTGTTTGGAGTTAAAAGCTTGTCAAGGTCTTACGAAGTGACACAGAAGAATTCTTCCTTCTGGAAATGACAAGATAAAAATATGCTGCCTCTGACTTGGAGAAAGCATCTGATGAATTTAACAGAATATTTTGTTTCTTTGTTTCATAAAACCACACAATTTTGTGAAATACCATTTAGCTCAAAATGTCTTTTCCTTTGAAATGATCAAGGCTGGGACGTATCAAAGGGAAACAGCAAATCATAGAAGAGGTAATTATTTGTATCAGAATATCAAATTAAAGTACCAGCTGAAAACAAGACACCATTGTAAGCTCCTCATATGCACAATCCAAATAAACAGAAGAGACAAAATGAGGGAACATAAAATTACGTATTCCTGGTGTTATTTGGAAATGAAGAATATAGTTTCAGAAAATATTTTCAGATTTTAATACTTCTAATTGTTCACATGGGATGCACACGACTCGTGTAGGAGGAACAGAGATCTGAATATTGCCCAAATATATGAAAAAATATTATGATTAAAATTTGGTCTGTTTTTGCCTCCTTTTTTTTTTCTTTGACCAGAAATTATGTCTTGAACTTGGAAAACTTCCTTGATAAAAAATTCACTTAAATGGTGGCAAATCAAAGCTTTCCAACAGTGAAATATGCTGTGGAAAAGTCCCCAACAAACTCCACTGTTGTTTGTGTTTTATAAAAAAGTAACTGAATCACAGAAGGTAAAGGCTCACATATATAAAAAAGTTTAAGTTACTACTATCCATTTAGATGCTTATTGAAAGCAATTGTAATTTGGTCAATGAAGTGTAAGTTATAACCCTAAATTCTGTTGAGCTGGCCCTAAATAATGGACCTAAGAAATGTAAGAAATATGCCATGGGTCAAGGACTAAGCCAATGTCTCCTGGCTCTGAAGGTATTTTTTGCGTAGTACTGAACAGGTTAAATTGCACTGAACTGAGCTTCATACTGTCATTGCATAAAAGAAAGTAGCACTCAAACTATTTCCTACAATAGTCACAGAGATGTCAACAGTGTAGATTTACTCTAAATTGCTTTAAAGCACAGGTACCTCCTTTGTCCCTTATACCACCAAGAGTCACCTCTTATTGGAATAATATGTAGCTGAATTCTGCTTGATTTCAAGGAATCTCGATTAAATCTGAATATTCTAAAAAGTTTTCAAATTGACAGATTCACATGAATAAATGAAAAAATATTTATTTTAAAGTGTGCAATAACAATGTAAGGGAATACCAACTGTTTTCTGAAAACAGATTTCTGCAAAATATGGCTTCAGTGAGGGAAAAAAAAAGCAGAAAATCATCAACGAAAGAATTACACCCTAAAAAATAAACTGTATTTGCTTCAAAGCAAGAAATCTACACCCTGTACACAGTCTGAAAAGTCAGCCTGGAAACAGAAGGTGGATTGTCTGGTGAAGGGGCAGAATTAGAATCCCTAGATTGCTGATTCATTTCGCATTCCTCAGGGTGATCACTGTCACAAATTTGATCCCACACAGTGAGTAAAGTGTAAGAGTCACACAGGCTTAATAATTGCTGAACTGATAAATATGCATATGGAAAAACAAATTGTCCCTAATTAAAGATTTTGATGAATATTAATGATATTTCGAAGAACAATTAAAAAAAAAAAAAAGAAAGAAAAAAAGAAACAACCAGCTGGCTGCCTGAAGGGGACAGATTTAGATAAACAATAAAACAGAAAGGGAATAAATCTCACATAATAGTCAACTGTTTCAATACTCCCAATTAATTTTTGATGACAGTAGAAAAAACATTAGGCATTCTATGATTTAAAAGCAAGAGGCATTCCACATCTTTATCAACCATATCTCTGTTATTGCAACTCTAACTATTCTATGATTCTATGATATTAGTAGGAATTCTCTAGCTCAAACTGATCAGAGAAGTTTTGTCTGATCATTTAGCATGAGTCAGTTATATACTTAAATCCACACTGTACTAGGGACTACTTGCAAAATGTTACTTTGACACCTAACCTGAGCAGAAGAATTTGGGTCCCACTGCCAACTGATAGAGGTCAGTGACCTTAGCCCTGACCCATTATGTTAACCTAGGGCATGCTTGTGGTGTCAGTACCCGTGTTATCCACAGGCAGCTGCCTACAAAAATCCTTTGTCTTTGTGTCAGGGAGCACTGGGTTTCATTCTGGAATAAACCTGCTCTTACATGATATCTCCTGTCCACTGCAGTCTAGGTAAAGATGTAGTTGGATGGTACTGTAAGAAAAATTGCATAGGATCATTTTTTTTCTTCCTCAAAGCTCATACGATGCCTGTAGTTTAGCAATGGCTTGTGTTCAAACCAGGGATGGCTTGTGAGTTTGAGCTCCAATCAGTGAAGATGCAGTGCATTTATAGCACAAGTGGCCCCAGCTGTTCTTATTCTCTACTTCCATTATTTGGTGTGAGCTCTGGACTTCTACTGCTGCCACTTGTAACTCTGCAATGATTCTGTTAATGGGAAACTTCCCCTTTATTGGTGGGGGGAACACAGACTGCATTGGCCTGGGGTTTGTACGTCCTTAACCTAGAGTGATTTTTGGATTCCTTCCTGCTATTAATTACTAACAGCAAGAGCGAGGAAAAACCTAAAAAAAATAAAGTATTCAGTTGTCTACAGCACTGTGCCTCTTGATCTTTGATGAAGACTTCAACACCCTGATTTAGCTCTTCCTAAACTTCAGTTCATTTGACTGCAATTCACAACTTTGCTGCACTGGGTTTAAAGTGGATGCCACGTCAAGGAAAGACAGTATTTCACCCATCAAGGAAAAGTGACGTCCTGAGGATAAATTTAAACTCTAGATGTAGTAAGCTAAAAGTCTAGTGGGAAAAGATCTGACAGTATAAACACATATATCAAATTGTAAGGTTCATCTTCTCATAGCACAAGTTTGGAAGTGACTTCAAAATGTATGCAGAATAGGTCACAGACTGGTATGGATGAGGAGAATTATTCCTGACTTGTAATCCTTTTTTTCTGATTGTTCTTTTTCTCTCTTTTTTTTTTTTTTTAAATGACAATACTCAGCACAAAATGTCAGGCTATGAAATCAAGATATTTCTAATTAATCACATAGTTTGCCATTCTGTGGCTTATTTCAACATATAATTGAATTTAAATAATCTGAAACATTTTGGTTATTCCAAGTACAGAAGACAGACACCTGTCAAATTACATAAACTGACACGGAGGAAACGAAAATAGAAAATTAATATCACAAGAGATACATTATAGTCAACTATTTCCTTGAATTTCCTTTCAGCCTTTATAGTAAACACCTTTACCTTTTATCTTTCCAAAATCCTACTTTACCTGTGAATTATTCAGTATTACTTCTTCCTAACTTTAATTCTCTCTTGTTAATGTGTATTGTTTCTCACTAATCACGTGTAGCCCTTCCCCACAAAAATTGCCATAAAATAGCTCTGCATTCCACTCTCTCAGTGTCATCTTCTGATACCCAGTCTTAAATTCTTAAATTACTTTCTCTTACCTTTTTTTTTTTTTTTTCTGGTAACAAACTCTAGTTTGTTCCTCATGTTTTCCCCAGCCTCTGTGAAAAATGGTGAATCTGCAGGCTTTCATAAGCCACCTCCAAAGAATAAGTAAGGAAAATTGCTAGAACCCAAAATCCTTGATTTCAAGAGTATTTCTCTTTTTTGTATGAATATGCATAATTACAAAGCAAGGGTTCAGAATACAAGGGAGGGGAAAATGTGAGCCCAGTAGATATTTTTTCCAGTATTTGTGAGTTATTGGAATTTGGAAGATAACCTCAGAATTTTTGTTGCTAAGGAAACTACATCTTTGAGCTCTGTATTTTCAGGCATGTTTCTGCTGGTTTACTATTAGATACTTCCAAAGAAAAAAAAAGTTCTCAGTCATCTAAATACAAGACAGTTGACATTCATTTTCCTACTTAGGTAAAAATATTGGAGAAATGTATTTGGAGAAACATATACGAGTATTGCAGACATTGTCACATACTGAAAAAATGTTTTCTGGCCTAAGAATACTAGAGTTGCGATGCTCTTTCAAACAGGTCCAGTCCCTTCATGGTTGCTACTATTAAATGTTTACAGACAGATGAGGCTTCCAAAGGCACAGTGAAAGGCCTGAATACAGGATCTTTCATTTGTTTATTTGTCTTTTTCCTAATCCTAGGAAGTTAGTGTCCTACCTGATCATAAAGTATTTGGCTAAGCTCTTCACATCATTAGTATTCTGTTGCAATAAATTCTGTTACTTATTATGGCATCCTATGAATAGTTTATTCTCAGAAGTTAAAACATGTATCCATTTTTTTTTCATTCTGTGTATTCCCTTCTTATTTTATGAAAGAAAAATTAGGAGCTCTCATTTTCCATTTCATTCCTATTTAGCTAAAACATGACAGAATTAAATCACTGCTTGGATGTAAAGCATATCCACTTCTATTGTATCTTGTTTAGGACAAGGTGAGAAGGACTGAACTTTTCATTCTAAGTCTAACATTACCTAAATCTACCTTTAGTTCCTGTCTGATTTTTTTTGTAATGCATTTGTTTATTTTATGAGTCAAAATATTTCTCAGGGTCTTGGTTCATAACACAGGACAATCTAGAACATTTCTTTGTAGTTTTACTGCTGTGTTCCATATTATTTCTGTATATTTTGTTCATATTTTTTTCAATAATACAGACTTTCGGTGAAGGTAATAAAATAGGTAAAGTAAAACTGAACTTATTAAAAATCCTAATAGTTTCTGAGAGTGTCTAGAGTAATAAAAATATGCATAAAAATATACAAATTTGTTTTCATTTTTTGTAAATAGATAGTTTTAGTTAACAAGAAGACTACTATCTGTGTTTCCCTCTTTTTTTTTTCCTGTTTCTGTACTATTTGCCTTCTGTTTTATTGTGCATTACATATTACAATTCTAGGTATACTGTCACCAGTGTACTTTGGTGTAATTTCTTCAGGCATAGTTCCTGACTTGAAAGAAAGACTGTGAGCATAGAAGGATTCTCAGAATAACGTATCTGGGGTTATAAGACACGAATTTTGTTTGGAAACCTGTTGGCTTGGAGAGCAATGCTTTGTATAATATCTCACTTTGGAAATGTGTACTCACATTTTCTGTAAACATTCCAAATGTGCTTCAACTTTGACCTTGTGGAACTACTAAGGTGATGCATTTTCCATGTTTGTTCAGTCCCCTAGGTCTCCACCAAGATTGACAGTAATAGTTTGATTTATTGTCTGCTCTGGTTTTCAAACTGAGTGTGTGTTTCTCAGGAAATTGTCAGCTGATAGAGGAGATGTTAAATATCGGAACAGTTCTTTTTCAGCATTATGAGCGTAAGGAGAATGGATATTTAGTGGAAATAATACTACAGATTTCAGATTTGCAACAACATTAAACTGTATGACTCCTGTGTTTTCTATAAAATGTGAAATTCCCTTCACTCTGTTGCATTATTTGGCTTTAAACACCTGCTACTTGTAAAGCAAGAGGAGAGGTGGGAGGTTCCTACTTCACCACTCAACCCCTGAGCCCCCAGATTTCTGTCTTCCTTTTTATCATCCTCAATCTATTTCTTTTTGCTATCATATGTTCCTGGAAAAAATATTAAAAAAAAAACCTAATTTAAAAATATCTGGTAACTTTTTCTTAATATTTTAGATGTAACGACTTACACACTTACAAAATCATTAGCTTAAAAACCTAGCTCAAAATTCAGGGTCCAAACTTAAGACTTGGCAAGGTTCCAAGAAATATATTCTGGAAATTTCTAAGTTCTTAGGTAATACAAAAACTTTGGGAAAAACACATGGGATATATGCATAACCAGAGTTATGTACAATGCTACTGGTAGTCATTTCCAATGCTAAGGAGAAGGCAGATCAGTATATCTACTGTTTATTTCACTCCATTTCATTTTGGAGATGCTATATATAAGAAAAACTTGGGGGTCCATGGGAAGTGAGCAGAATGAGATATAGAACTGAATAAAGCTCACAGGCTAAACTTGTCAAAGTACTCTTCAGGCAGAGTGTAACTGGCCGAAAACTGGTAACTTAGAAAATGGCCAAGATACCACTTTTTTAGGATAACACTGATCAAAACTATTATGGTGTTCCTGAGAGGTTAGCCTGTCTTCAGTTAGTCCTTCTCAGTTACAATTACAGGTAATACAACAGAGCTGTTGACATGGTTTACCAGGGGTGAATTGTAAGAAGCAGGAGAGTTGGGAAGAAAAAGAAGAATAAACTGCCACTGAGTCACACTGGAGAAGACAAGGCTACAGACAGGAGGTGGGAAGTAGCTGGTGGTATCTTTTGGTGATGCTGTTGTATTCTCCCAGAAGAAGGACTATTCTGAGAGAATAAGACAATATCAGACCTTTACAGTGTTTTTCTTGAAGTTTGGATCTAACCAGTAAGTTGACCTCCGTATTTGAAAACTGCTGTTGGAGCAATTGTTTGAAATGTCAAACACCTCAGTGTTTGAAAATTGGAAGAGGCAGAAATCTACAGTGACTTCTGGAAAAAGCTTATTTCTCTGTATCAGCTATGAAAATGAGTCCATTAACATAAGAAGTTTAACTGAGCATATCAGCTCAGTAGAATGAATCAGATTTTCTTTTTGAAGATCTACATAAATGTAAAATTTGTGGTTTAAAAGTGAGTGGGATGATGAAGCTGGACTATTTAGCATTTTAAGTTTTGTTCTTTGTATTTTCAGAATAATCAAATGATATGTTTTTAAATATATTATAGGATCCTTAAGTTCAGTTTGACAGAGCTAGTATTTTTATATAGAAATCTGTTAATAAATGGGTATACAGTGATGTAAATGAAATGTTTGCAGATATCAGCAAATGCATTAGTTTGAGCCTTTCTTAAATTTGTTTCCAAGTTTGTTTGTTTGTTTGTTAGCTAACGTAGATGCAAAAGACTATGTCTCCAATGTTATTATTTTATTAATAAACAATTCTATTAGTTAATAATTTTGGACCCAAGTTCACCCTAAATTCATAAAGTGGAGATTTCTGTATCAGCTTACAGATATTAAAATGTACTGTAAAGTATGTATGAAGTTTAATAGCTCAGTTAATGAAAGAGTTATGAGTTTAACCACAATGTTATTGCATATCATGTTCACATTCATGCAGAAATAAGGGATGGTTTCAGATTGATGTGCTGTTGCTATGCAATGAGCAGTAGTAGCAGGAGGTAGTTTTAGAAATCATTTAGTTTTTTTCTTCTCCAGCAAGTTATGAGTATCTTTATTTAACAATGTTCTATATAACAATATATGAAGGAATTCATGCACTTTTTCACTTCTGTAGGAAGTTTTGCATTTCTTACTTTGCATATAAATGTGATGTTCAGCACAGCATAATCTCCAAGCCTCAAGTAGGTCACTCATTAATCCAGTTCAGAAGTATATACTCCATATGCTTGTGTTGGAATGGAAGGAAGACCTACTTTCTAAATTATTCCCAGTTATAGTCCTTCATGTGTAATGAGAAAGGTAGAGATTTACAGTGATATATATACTTTATTCTCTTCCCCCCTTTGTGTTGTTGCATGAGGAATATTCAGCTGCTTTACATTTGTGAGAGTAACTTCCCAGGAGCAGCTCAGAGTTAGACCATTCAAAGGACCATGCTTATTAGGCAGGCTGCATGCAGCCAGCCTCTGGTGGAGTCCGTGCTCTGTGAGCGTAAATTCAGGCCATTTGGTGAGTCAGTCTCAGTGCCTGAGGACATTCCTGAATAAATGTAGTTACTAATGCCAGCATAGCCTTAAGAATCATGCAATACACACGTTTGGTTTTGTAGCAATAATCACCCTCTTGGCAGACTAATAACACCTATCTCCTTTATTCAGGGGATATCCATATAAAATACTTATGCATCAGGGTGCCAGGTGGGCTGGTGATTCACTGGGGACCAGGCACCAGGAGATGCAGGGGCTCCCCTGTGATGGCAGGACAGGGCCTGGCAACCAGGGTCCATCCCACCACCCCAGAGCAGGCAGCTGGGGGGCACTGGGGCAGCTCCAGCCCCAGGCATGGAGCATCTCACTGGGGATGGATACATGCTGGGGCCAGGCTGGGATATAAGCCTGCAGGTGGGCCCGGCTCGGTGCGGCCCATGGCTGGGCAGGGCAGGATTGTGGGGAGCTGGAGACCAGTCCTGCTGTAGAGTCGCTGGGACAGGGGTTGAGAGCACCAGGCGGGGCTGAAATGGGGTCCTGGGCTGTCAGTGGGACAGGGGGAGACTCCATGAGGTCTGAAATGGGAGCCTGGGCAGAGCGGGAGGAGACCTTGAGGGGACTGGGCAGACAGGCCTATTGGTGCCCTTTGGGCCCTGTCATGGAGGTCACCAGTGTTCTGGAGCTACTGTTGATTCCAGCTCTATTCTTTATATCTGAAAAGAGGAATACTGGATAAAAAAGTTCTTCCTTGCTTCTACTATATCAGAGTTCTTCTCTGTATCCATATGGAGACTGCCTTTCAATAAAATTTAATATTTTAATATTTTTTAATACAGAGAGATAATTCCAACAATAAAATTTCTTGCGTGTATGTATATATATAAATCCCTATGCAACTTCACTTCAAAATATTTTGTGTAAAACTGGACATAAGTTACTCTCTTGTCTTTGGAAAGCTTGTGTTATAACTATGCAAAAAGTAAGAAATTAAAATAGAAGAAAAAATACTGCCATTTAAATACACTGCCTAATTTATGGAATCATAGAGTGGTTAGAGTTGGAAGGGAGCTTAAAGCTCATCAAGTTCCAACCCCCCTGCCATGGGCAGGGACACCTCCCACTAGACCAGGTTGCTCAAAGCCCCATCCAGCTTGGCCAAAATGAGTTTGGCCTCATTGAGAGTTCAAGTGAAGTCCTACATTGATTAATTGAGTTAATGAACTGCATGAGATAATTTACCAGTACAAAAAGAACAATGGCTAAGAATGGATAGTTTCAGTCACTGAAGTTTTGCTTTAGGGTCTTACCTTCACTCTCTTTTATCTAGTGCCAAGTACTGGTATTCCTGTTGAGCCTTTCCTTTGTAAAACAGTCTCAAGACAGCCTATATGATGAATTCATGGAGCTGCATGTTGCCAAGGTTGCTGATCCAGGCTTCAACATTACTAACGTGTTCTTACTTTAGTACATGATGCCTGTCCTGGATTCAGCTGCTCAGTCATAATTTGGGTTGTTTCACCCTTTTGGGTAACCCAGGTGGCACCACTATGTCCCTAAACTATGTCTGGGTTAATGTTTAATTAATCCATGTTTAATTCCTGGGCATTGCAATTCATTTTTCTGTAAAAGTGAATGATCAAAATAGTCTTTGACATTAAGGACTATGGGACTGTGTAAACTATCAATCCCCCAAATGTTTCTCAGATACAGCTTAGAAGTTAGGACACCCCAAGATCTGGGCTGTCTTTAGAGGCTGAGAGAGTTTATAAACATACACGCCCACTGCTCTGGACCCACTGGACTTCGTGTCTGGGAATATGTCTCTTCATGCTTCATTTAGCAGCACAGGTGTGGACATAGGGACCATGTAGAAGGGAGTTGTGTATCTGCTCCATGTTTAAAAAGGTCTTATCTGCTTTGCCAGCTTGTATGACACCAGCATGAAGTATTTGTGTGAGACTCATATTCTAATTAGACATTTTCTATTTCTTTTGAATATATACTTCTGTGCTTAAGCATTGAAAAGTCAAGGAAAAAAGCACACCAAAGATATTTCCATATACATGCATATATTATTTGTTTATGTCTTGTGAATACCTGAAGGAAATGTAGAAAATAGGAAAATATTAAAAATATTTCTGTATTTACTGCTATGATCAGTTTTTATCAGTTTTTTCCCAAAACTTCTGAATTATATACAATGGGGAAAAGAATGTATTCAAGTCTTGCTTTGGGCAAAAAGAAAGGAAAACAGAGCCTAGCTGTATAACCAGAAACTTTAGAATTGAATGGGCAATGTATTTTAGAGAGTTGTCCTTGCTGAGACAGTGGGAAGCCTCAGCCAATGGTCATTAACTTTTAACATTGAGCTTCCCTGGAGTGAGCTTCAAAAGAAGCATGTAGATTGTATTTAAGAAGAAAAGCAGGACGAAAGGGAGGCAGATACTAGAAACAGCGGAGGCTTCCAAACCCTCCACGAATTTTAGAACATGATTGGGTTGGTTTTGACTCTGAGAACTTTCCTTCTGTAATCCAAATAATGATTGCTTGGTTTAAGAAAAAAGAACTATTTCTTAGTAATGATCACTGATGATCAGCTGAACTTCCCAAATTTATTCAGAGCTAATTTAAGTTCCTCTAGGGCACAAATGATAAGCAGAGGTATTGTGATTCACAGTCCTACGTTTAGAGTCAAACAAGCCAAGGACGCTCAACTATGTAAAGTCTAATAGTTGGCTTTGAGACTAATTGAAGAAAACAAAATAATTAAAGAAAAAACAGAATTCTAAGCAAAATTCAGTTTCACACTCCATAACATGTAGAAATACCTTACTGAAACAAGAGATTATACTTTGAAAAACAGAGTGAGAAAAGCTGGAAGTCCTGCTGTCATAGCCAGAGTGATCATGAGAAAGTAGTGCCTTTCTCTAGACCAACCTAATATTTCCTACCACTTCGGCAAATATGGAAGTAGATATGATAGTCCTATAATCTTTTTATTTTCCTGTTCCATGCAGGTAGATCATGCTTCTGAGCTGTAGAAGCAACTAGAAAGAGACCATTCTATTTCCTTGTAAATATTTTTTACATTTGAGGCATTCTCACAAACTCTTCCAAAAAACCTCAGTATGAGTAGGGAGAGCAGGGTCTTGAATCCAGAGTTTCTGTATTCCAAATCATAACCCCAGACACCACATAGATGACCAAGATCAATCTTGACCAAGATCACCAAATTGATTCAAGAAAATTATTTGTAAGAATAAGTGCTAATATGTGCTTGTTCTCAGATATTTTTCAATGTGCATGTTCTGACCACTTCAATAAGAAAAGATAATAAATGTGTAAGTTAAATAATTTTAGCAGTCTTAGTTACTGTTTTATTTTTATTTCAGCCTTACCTTTTCAAGATTTATTCTAAATCCAAGGGGAGTACTATGTTGCTATTTCACACAATCAGTTTTTCAGGCTACTTTAGTTGCTATTAGCCTGCCAGCTGCTACCCCCTCTCCCGTTTTCTCTACACGGGCAAGTTTCATATGCCTCATGGAAAGAAAATTACTAACTATAGTGTTAATTAGATGCTGTAATTAGTGGAACTCTGATGAAATGCACAAATTCTTTCCATTGCTTACACTGGAGTTTGTGGAATCACACTGGTGTAAATGTCATGGGCATGTATAAAGACTTATCGGGATGTGAATCTGAAATATTAGCTATCTGCCCGCTCCCCTACTCCTAAGGATTAAAAGTGCCTTCAGCAAACCATACTCTTCTGCCCAGAAAGAGACATATTCACAGTTATCAAATAATGTAAATAGTGTGGCCTGGAGACCTGGCAAACTAACAACAAGTCCTTCTGTAGGACACAAATAAATAAGTCATTTTTAAAAACTTAAAGTTCATGTTGGTTGGTTTCTTTATGTGTAATACCTTAATACTTGCACTGACTTGTATACAAGAAAGTGTTATTTCTTTCTACTACAGATAATCTCCGTATCTTACAAGTCATTTGAGTATTTCAGGGTGGGTTTTTTTGTTAAAACAGGCAGACTTTAGTAACTCCTAAAGATTTATCCAATAATTTTACCAGAAGTTTCCTTCTTTCCTTCCTTCCTCCTTCTCTTCCCTCTGACTCTCTCCCTTTGTCCCTTGCTTCCTAGCAGAAACAATACTACTCTCCCCACCCCACACCCCAAAATAAATAATGTATATTTAAGAACAATCTCATAAAGCATCAAGCAAATTGTAATTTAGATGATTAATTTTCTGTCCTGGAATATTCTGCCAGGACTGCTAAGGTCTTCTGATACAAAATGAGCATTCATAGATGCTCTTGGAACCTAAAAGGTTTTGCTGAATTAGAGTCTCATAAAAGTGAAGTAGAAGAATCAGGGAATCTGAATAAAAAATAGTTCAGGACATTTAATTTTTTTTTTCAGGAAAAGTTTTTAAATAAATACTGCTTTCAGCTGAAACTTTTTTTTTTTAATTTTTTGAGTGACCAGGTGCTTTCTTTAGTGGGGGGAAAAAATCAAAGTAAGCATGAAGACAGAAAACTAGACTGTTTTTGTCCTGTTCTGCTACCGCTGAAAACAATCCATCAAAGACATTATGTCAAAGCTATCTATGTCAAAGCTATGTCAAATATATCTAATTTATGCCTTAACACATTTTAAAATAGTTAAGATTTTAATATCAAGAAAAATTGGTTGTAAATGCATGGGTGTGTTGAATGAAGGGCCACTAAATATATTAGGGTAATGGTATTGTATTGTAGTAGGTAAGCTTAAATAAATCTATTCATATGATAAACTTCACTCTGAGACATACAGCAGTTTGTCACGAGGCAAGGTGAACAAGATTGTCACACCATCATCAAAATGACTCATGACTATCTCATTACAGGAAAAAACAAGTCTTAATACCTTTTGTCATCTCCCTTAATATTTTTAATTGCCTTTTGTTTTAGGCTTTCCATAAAGTGAAAAAAAAAAAAA
>KZ505636.1:1659148-1674012 GCA_002844005.1 Limosa lapponica baueri
TAGGAGAAATTTCTTCACTGAAAGGGTTATCAGGCATTGGAATGGGCTGCCCAGGGAAGTGGTTGAGGCACGATCCCTGGAGATATTCAAAAGACGAATTGACATGGTGCTCAGGAATATGGTTTAGTGTTGGTGTGTGTGTTTTGTTTGGTGGTTTTTGGTTTTTGTTTTTTTTTTTTCTTATGGTTGGACTAGATGATCTTAAAAGGTGCCTTCCAACCTAGGTGATTCTGTGATGCTGTGATTATTCTTAAGCATAGGAGAAATTTCAATGTTGTAATCAGTTCAAAATAATCATGTCACCTTTCTTCCTTTTCACAGGGTTCCTCATTATAAGTAACTGATGGTGATTACTGGTGTAAGAATCAAGTTTTTGAAAAAAGCATAAAAACGCTACTATTCTGTAACTTTCAGCTCCTGTCTCTCCAAAACACACATGATTTGTTACTGGTTAGAGATAACGTGAAGCCCTAAACAATGTTGTGTTTTTTTTTTTCTCCACAGTGCTTTCTTAAAACAAAGTTGCTTTGTCCTTAGAGAAATGTACTTTCACTGGTTGAATTTCTAGATTTGTGATTACAGAAAGCTGTATTCTCACATAGATTCAAAATAGGTTTGAATTAGATTAAAATAATAGCAGATGTTTATTAAATGTACTTCTGTGCTAGCAGGTTGGAGTTGCTAGAGATTGTATGTAATGCTGAGTTTTTTGTAATAATTTTTCTCAGGCCACAAAAATCTACTCAAACTGTTCTTAACATCAGATACTGACCACATCTGAAATACTGTGTCCAGTTTTGCCCTCCAGTACAAGAAAGAAGTTGATAAATTGTAAATGGCTATGTAGAAAAAGAGTCCAAGTTTTAAAAGACAGACATCGATATGTTAGATATTTTTATATTATCTGGTCTGGTATCAAGAGTAAAGTGTTTTAGAAAATGACTAGTTAAAAACCAAACGAAAACCTCAATAACATTTCTTAGAAGAACACATTTTGCATTAACTACTAAGGGCAACACCAAAAATCTGTGATCTGTGTCTGCTTATGTAAAAGACAGAGAAATCAGTGGGGATCTATTTCTTTACCTGCATTTAGAAGTGATAATAAGCAAATTATTTCCCTGCAAATGCATACCTGAATTTTGGACGTTTCTTTCAAATAGTTATGAATTGTTGCTTCATTGCAATTTATTATTATTTATAGATGTTAAAATACATGTGCAATATGAATGTTTAAGTCTACTTCATTTGTACATGGAATGAAAGTACATAATGACCGCTTACTTATTTACTTCCTATTTATCACTGTTATCTAGTTTTGGACTTGGTATCATAGAATCATAGGTTCGAGTTGAAAGGGACCTTAAAGATCATCGAGTTCCAAACCCCATGCCAGGGGCAGGGACACCTCCCACTAGACCAGGTTACTCAAACCTGGTATCATCTTGTCTACCAATTTACTGGATGTCATCTGGGCTGGACATCATATATGATTAGACTTAAACTTTTTGCAATTGCTTCAATATTTCAAAATGAATTTAGAATTACAGCTATGGTTTTTTTGGAGATTTTATCTTCCCTTCTATATTATCACATTTTAGTAGCTTCTGTTTATTTTACCTACTGGGTTGGCTTTTTTTTTGTTTATAATGTGTTTACTTTTGTTTGTTGTTAGGGTTTGTTGATTACTATTCATAATTGTTGTCTTCACTTACCCTCTTATTTAGGGACTGTTTTTAAAACTTATGTTCCTAGTTCCAAGACTACACCTTTTGCGCCACCTGACCTTACAAATACATGCACTTATGATAAGAAATGGCTTTCTCAAGAAGATCACAGAGTAAGTAACAGAAAGTGACCCAGAAGACTGCTATTTCTCTTTCTATTTCCTTTGATTTAGTCATTAAACCATGGACAGAAAACTGCTAAGGCAAAATATACTATACCTAAATTATTTTCGTGGCTTCTTTTAATCCTAAAATTTCAAATACTCACCACACTTAAGTTAATGAAGCATATATGACTGACTGCAGTCGTTACTTAGAAAGACATTGCTGCTGAACCCTGTTTAATCAGGGTACTGCCAGAAATCAGGTACAGTATCTGCATATCACAGTAAAATGAATAGAGAACCTAACTAGAAAATCAAAAAGACAAATTTGAGTTTTATTTGATGGCAGGCATTGCTCTCAGACTTTCTACATAGAGATTAATAAGTAAAATGTTGGGGAAAAAAGATGAATCTTGGCAACATCACTTGATGGACATTTTGCACTAAACCATCAAGTCACATTTCCCTGAGGACCAGACCTAAATTGCTGAAAAGAGGTTATTATAAACAATTGAACAGAGATGTCAGAAACCATATATGACAGATCTTTGGCTACATCAATGTATGCACACAAACGCACACACACAAAATGTATTCTGTATAAAATGACATATTATGTAGCTAAAGGGAAGTGCAACTTAAGCAATAGCAAGTCATAGTTCTTGAAGAATAGTATCAAGAGAAGAATATAAAAGAAAAATGTTTAATATTGTAAGAGATAAATTTACTAGATAAATAGATTAATAAATAATTCTAATGCAATAAATAATATCTATCCATATTCCTATGTAGATATTGATGAACATCTACATGTATGAAAATAATCTCTATAGTAGAATCCCTGTAAGGCTACTGAATCTAAATTGTCATAAATTCTTGCTTTCATTTACTGACAATTATTGATATGGTAATGACAAGATAAGAATAATTAATCCATTGGGCTTTGTTATTATTCTTCCTGAAAATTCGGATGTCACTGTGTTTATCATTTTCTAAGGTTGTTCTTTGTTCAAATAGAAGGGGGTAGTTTTATCTACTTTTGATTTAGGCATGGCTGAAGATCAAATTAATTTTGTTTATTATTTATTTAGTACCATGCAAATAGACTTTTGCAAAAAATTTGGACAAAACTTGGACTTAGTATTTGAATTAAATAATAAAAAGAATGTGGTTTCATCTTAATTGAGACTGACAATTAATATACTTAAGAGGAAAGATTAAGAGGAATGTGAACAAATTAAAATTCACAAAGCTACTTCAGCCACATTTGTAACTAACTTTTTTTGAGCTTAGTCAGGAATCTGTTTCCATTCTTCTCAGAAACAAGAAACTTCTTTCAACTTCCCCTGCTCCAGCATGCACTCACACATCCAGCACAATGGATAATTATGAGTTCCACTTACCTTTAGTAAATTATTTTCTTTGGAGTCCATTCATAGTAAAGAATTATGTAATATTATATTATAGGAACGTATGGGGTATTTGAGGGATGGATTTTGAAACATCTATTGGGTTGAATAGATAATACAAAATTACTTAGGTAAAAAAAGGTAAAGAGAAAAGATCTCAAGGGAGATCAAAAAAGCTTAATATATAGAGAACACTGTGAACAACTTTGGCATAGGTAAAATTTACCATTTAATGTGCCATGTATGGAATAATTTTTATTATGTAATTAAAACATGAACAGATGAATAAATAAATATTTTGTAGCTAGTAGCAATTTTTCATTTGTTATTTAAATGTAATCTTCAATTTTATTTTCAAGAAATTATTACCTCCCTCTTACCTGGAGTACCTTGCCATTGTTCTCAGTAAAGTTTCTATTTACAAGGCCATATTCAGGATTTCAAGAAGTCTTCAGTCTTTCTGTTGTAAAGTATTTCCCAGATGTGCAAGGTATAGCATAATCCAATAGCCCTCTGGAAAATCCTAGCAGCTGCTTCAAGGGGATACTCTACAGGCAACAGACATCTGCTTCATACTGAAATAGAAAAACAATGTAAACTTGCATAAATTCTTGAAATCTGTTTTGGGTATATGTAATAAATTTATTGGTAGAATATACAGATCTTGAATCTCTAAGGCATCAGACATGGACATCAGACATCTAATGATCCTGAGAAGCAGCATATTATCAGCACCAAAGACCTAACAAGGCAATTACAATAACAGTAGCAATCAGGGAATTCAAAGTTTTTTGAACACATGTTCCTTGTATACACAGTGAGTGTTGCAGACTTCAGGCCATCACTCATGTAATTCACAAAGAAGAATTTGAATTTATGAGGCTCCTAAGGAATTCACCAGCCCTTCCTGAACTCTACTAAATGGAACAGTAAACTTTCAATCTGTCATTGCCTTTAAAGTTGTAAGCTGCACTGTTAAAACAGTCAAATGGACAGACAGCTTGCAGAATGAAAACACAATGTTCTTGCAAAGTAACTTGACCAAATAATTTTCAACATTTTAAAGATTTATACCTATATTTTTCTTAATAATTATAACTGTGTGTAGTGAAAGAATATTAAAAAGTTTAAAGAGTTGTCTGACATTTTTCAAGTTTGTCAAATGCGTGAAATTCTCTAATTAGATGTTTAGCATTTGATATTTGTAAACAGCTTATTAATTTTGGAGGTTTTGGCTTTGTTGTGTTTATTTAAAAATCAAAAACAAAAACCAAAGTGCATTTAAGCTGACAGCTCATTTATCAAGCTTCAGCCTGATGCAATTTGAAGTGGCTGAGGCATTTAAAGACCTCTGCTCAGGACTTTGATTGTGGGAGAGTCATATCAGTTTTACATATATTGCCTTTTCTGGCAAACTGATAATACCAAAATAGAACCTCCAGGAGGATAAATGTTACCTGCCTTAGTCATGCTGCAAGGAAATGGAAATAGAACCTGAACATTAACAAAGATTTATGAAGAATAAAAGGACTTATGAAAGCAAAAAGGGAAACCTAGACATGGTAGTTCTTTCAACAGTTTGATATGTCCTGTGAAATCATTACATATCGTATCACATGGTACATATACCAGACACTGAGTGTAATATCTGGCATACTGTATCCATTCTGTATATCACCAAAACATCATAAATGTTATCTATCACAAGATACTGGTTTTATTGTTTTTGCTGTGGTTATAAACTAAAGCTGAAGAAATAGCCTGGGAAAAAGTAGCAATAAATAATAGCAAAGGCCAAAAACCACAGGAGTAGTGCTAAGGTTTTATTGCAAAAGCACATCCAAAGTGGGTATACTGAACTACCACACTTTTTCTAAGCTGAATCTTCTCAGTAGTAAATTATCCAGCTTTTCTGGCAAGCTAAGTTTCAAGCATTGCAGTAAAACACACACAGATTTTACTCAACTTTATGGCAAGCAGCATGACACTGAATGTTTCAGAGACCTTTCTCCAGCTTTTCAGTGAACGTACTGAATTTGCAAAATGATGGAATTTCATATTAATTAAGTTCCTAATAAGGTTTAAAATAGGTTTCAGTTAAACATATTTTGTCATTTTTTAATGAAGTCAGTGCATTAGATTATACTTGGAGCTAGCACAAATTAGGAGATTTCATTCAACGTCATTCACAACTAGTCAAAATTTGGACCCATAGACTTAATGAGTAAATTTTGTATTTGTGAAGCACAAACTTTTTTCAGTATCATGAAAACATCCATCAGTTATTTGACAGGGTAGAATGAATTGCATAAAAACATCATATTCCACTATATGTCCCCCATAGAACAGACTTCTGAAAACCTTTTAATTTACCTTAAATAGGTAAGAAAAATATGCATGATTGGGTACAAATAATTAGATTTGTGATTCATCAGCTCCTTACCTCCAAAACGGTTTGAAAAAGAAAACAAAATTATGACAAATGGATGAAGAAAGGAAGTACAAAGTCTGCTGCTCAATACATGCCATTGTGAGCTAGAGAAACATGAAGCAGTGAATTGAATCATTGCTCCCATCAAATGGTGCTTAGAGAAGAAAAATCTTGATTTTTGAATCAGTGAATGAATAGAATTTTCTATTTATAATATACAAAGTGTAACTCAGAGACTGTAGTCTAGGAGCCCATTATACATTGTTGCATAATAACAAGAGAAGACAAATAAGTTTTCCTATATAGTTTCCACAGAATAAAAACAACCTTAAATTTGTTATTTCTCAATAAGTGTTGATGTATCTAAAGTCTGTAAACTACAAAGAAAATACAGTGAAAACATGAAGACATAATATAATGGTGCAATTGCAGAGTAAAATCTAGCTAGCTACTGTACTAGAACAATGTAGTTATCTAAATAAGATATTTAATTTACAGAGATGTTTAGCACATAATTTGGGGGCGGGGGGGGTGAGGTCTCACACAATGCTTATCATCTCAGCAGCGGCTTCTGTAAAAATGTCAAGCACTCAAATTTTTCACATTTTTTCTCCATCCTTTCACTAGGTGAAACAATATAAAAAGTGGAAAGTTTTGATGTGGAATGTGTGCATGTCAATACAGATACATTTTTAAACACTGATTTTTAAACAAGCAAGTCTTGTCCACTGGATGGAACATAATGAGGTTAGTGGTGACCAGCGTATTGTCTTGGCTCTGAAGAGCCAAGTTTTTGTTGGTTTTTTTGTTGTTTTTGTGAATGCCCTTGAGAAAGTTTTAAATGGGAAAGTGGAAGGAAAAGGGAAAGAAAAGAAAAAATTAAAATTGTAAAGAAAAAGGAAAGAGAGAGGGAGAAGGAGAGGGAGAGGGAGAGGAAGGTCAAAAAGGGAAAGGGAAAGGAAAGGGAAAGGGAAAGGGAAAGGGAAAGGGAAAGGGAAAAGGAAAGGGAAAGGGAAAGAGAAAAGAAAAGGGAAAGGAAACGGAAAATAATAAAGAGGAAAAATAAGGAGAAGATAAGAAAAAAGGAACCTTTCTCCCTTCATTGTCACTTCTAGCATTTACATTGTCCTTGGATATTGCCCTTTCGGTGACCCAAGAATTAATACAGACAGTGAAAGTAATAGCTGATAGAGAATGTCCAAGCTTAGGGGAGAAAGTGTAGGAAAGAGCTGTATCTGACCTGTCTATATTTCAGCAAAGCAATATAGCAAAAGAAATAGAAAGAAGCTGGGTACATATATATGTAAATATTCATAAGTATGAATATTTTCCACAGTTCTAGCCATTATACGTGTTACTGATACTGGTCAATAACAAGTTTGCTTGCACTAGAGAGGTTAATCCTCACCAAATTGGGGTCACTTAGAAACTAAGATGTATTTCCTCTCTTACGAGATTTGGTTTTTCTTTTTATTTATTTTCACATATAGATCCAGACTCTGTCAAGGGACAAGACAGTAATTAATTCATAAGCAGAAACATCTAACTGCATCTATTAGTATAATTTTATTTTTTTATTGAGTAAAAATTGTCTTCTGAGTATGTTGGATGAGTCAATACTGCATTCATATTAGCTGCCATCTAATTTTCACTATATGCACATCAATTTAAAGTTTCAGTTAAGGACACTTATAGCCAAGAGCATTCTATCAAGGTTTAATCATTGAAGTTCTTTTGTGAAGCTCAGATAATGTGACAAATTGCAGACTGAAATCCTGTTGTCGGTTCTCCATCAAATCAAAAGGAAGACAAAAGAAAATGTACTATACTTTTAGGCTATGAGCAAATTTCAGTGAGATTAAAGCACCAGCAAAAGTACTGAAGACTTTCCAGTGAATGACAAGAGCATCTGACTGGGACAGGTGAAAGAGCAAACAAATTTGTAGTAAGTGCTTCAAGAAATAGGGAAGCAACTTTTATCTTCTCTGAAGAACCAAGCATGGTCAACAAACAAATAGCAATGTATCTCAGAGTTTACCATAGTCCCATTGTCAATCTTTGTTCTCTAAAAGAATGTGCTTAAGTGATTTGAAATCTGAGGAAAAAGTTTACCCATGGGGACAAGTAGTATCATTCTATATTTTTTTAATGTAGCTGTCATAGCAATAAATTTATACATACATATACATACATAGTTTTTTCTCCAGCTAGCCTTTATGCCATTCATCAGCAGCCTTTGGGATGCTCTGAAAACCATTCCACCAGTTTTCAATCCAACTTACAGTCTGCTTCACAGATGTAATTCCCATGAAGTGAATTAAATTACTATTGATATTAGAGGCATGTGCTTTTTTTCAGCAAAAATATTAGTTCCCTTTATCTAGAAAAAATATAAAATATATTTGCACCCATTCATCTGGGAATATTGAGTATACAGAAAAAAAGTGGATATAACCAATACAAAAAAGCTGAGAGGTTAAAAGATTTGATGTGTATTAACTCCATATATTGTCTCACTGACACAGGTTTACTGGCCTCCAGGAAACCTCCTCAGGACTGATCTTGTCAGTACACAGGTAAATGTGTTTATGAATTGCAGTCTTGAAAACATGGCTCACTGCCTGTCTCACTGCCAGAATTTACAATGATTTTTTTTTTGGAATCTATAAAGATTCAAACAGGTGACAAGCACGAAAATGTGAAGATATATTCCTAGGTACATTAAAGTAGCTTCTTTTGATCCTTCTCAGATCTGATGACAAACAAAGGCTGTGAAATCAGACCTTCATTGAGAACTTTTTTCTATGGTCAATGAAACTAATTGCTTCCTTCAATTTAAAACCTCTTTTTTTTTCACTTCAGAATGAGAAAAAATGAAATCCCTAATGTAGAACTCTATGCTACTTCAGAATTCCTTCATCACTACTTATCATGAGTTTAATTCTAACACTTTGTTTTAAAAGTATAAACATATGGTGAATTCTATGCAACGCTGAAGGCAATAGGAATTTAGTTGGGCTATATTTATACTAAAGGACACAAGATCATTTTCATGGTATCTTGAGCACTGAATGAATAAATTCCTTATTTTACTTTGCTACCATGTGCGGCTTTTGCTCTACGTATTAAACTGTCTTTATCTAAACCCACAATTTTTTTCTCACTTTTATTCTTCTGGTTTTTGCCCCTGTCCCAGCTGGGGAGGGTGAGCAAGCAGTTGCATGATCCTAGTTGCCAGCTGGGGCTAAACCACGACAGTCCTTTTTGGCACCCAGTGTGGGGCTTGAAGGGTTCCAGATAATGACAGATTTGATTGGAATGTGCTAGATTGAATTTATAGCTGTTGTTGCTGTTTAGCTATTAATTGGCAGACTTCTGAGCTTGCCATGGGGCTTGCTTGCCTTACTATATACTAGAGTCTAGTACTTGTTAGTGGCTGCTTTTTTGCTTCCTCTGCTTCCTGTGCTGCTGTACTGCTTATCATCTTGCTCTGCTGTACCAGGGAACGTTTTGATAACAGCAGTGGCAATGCACCTGGGCCAGCAGATGACAAGGGCTGCTGTTTTTCTGTGCTGTCATACTGGACATGCTGGAACTCCAGTGTTAACTCAAGTTGAAACAACTCTGCAGACACTAAGGTCAGTGAAGAAGGAGGGGGAGAATGTACGCCAGGCACCAGAGCGGAGATTCCCCTGCAGCCTGTGGTGAAGACCCTCGTGAGGCAGGTCCTGCTGCAGCCCATGGAGGTTAACAGTGGATGCCCAAAGGACTGACAGTACCCTGTGGAAGAGACCCTTGTAGGAACAGTTTCTGAAGAACTGCAGCCCATGGGAAGGACTCACGCTGGAGAAGTTCATGGAGAACTGCCTCCCATGGGTAGGACCCCATGCTGGAGGCAGGGGAAGAGTGTGAGGAGTCTTCCTCTTGAAGAGGAAGGAGTAGCAGAAACAACATGTGATGAACTGACTGCAAACCCCATTCCCCATCCATCTGTACCACTTGAGGGGGGAGGAGGTAGAGAAATTGAGAGTAAAGTTAAACCCAGGATCTGAGTTGCATGTTATAGGAACTACTATAGCAGGAAGCCCTTGTTGCTAGCCAGGCAAGGAGCAAGAGGAGTTAATTGCAATTTTAAACTCTATAACCTCACCCAAAGAAAGCTGAGTAGAGTTTGTACTGGATATAGCTTTAAATTATTGTAACCCATTACTTGATTTGCATGTTATAGGAATTGCTATAGCGGGAACCACCTGAATCAATGGAGAACAAGCCTTACAAGAAGTAGTGCAAGTGCAGCAACAGCACTGAGCTGCTGAGTTGGCAACCTGAGCTAGCTTTGGTGCCCAGTAACTCCAGACAACATCATACATCATGTCACCTTCCCTGAAAGACTGTTATGACAGATGGAGCCCAAAGTCATAGACTAAATTAACTCAATGGACATTTACAGACTTTATACGTGCATTCCACGGGGTGATCCGTGGGTTAAGGGAATGATATCTGTGTATTATATCAAAGGATGGGAAGGGGGGTGGTGGTTAATGACATTGTATTGGATATTGTGAGACCTGAGCATGATGTAAATGGTACAAAATGAAGACTGGAGAATGTCATGGTTTCAGCTGGGATAGAGTTCATTTTTTTACTAGCAGCTGCTATAGTGTTATGTTTTGGATTTGGGATGAGAATGGTGTTGATAGCGCACTAATGGTTTTAGTTGTTGCTAAGCAGCCAAGGCCTTTTCTGCTCCTCATACCGCCAGGCATGAGGAGGTATGCAATTAGGCTGGGAGTGCACAAAAAGGTGGGGGGAGACACAGCCAGGACAGCTGACCCTAGCTATCCAAAAGGATATTCCATTCTATGTGATGTCATGCTCAGTATATAAAGCTGAGGGAAGAAGAATCCATGATCACTGCTTGGGTCAATCTGGACAACTAATTCACCGGGATGTGAGTGTCTTGTATATTCTTTTACCATTATTATTGTTGTTATTTTTTTTTCCATTATTGTTATATTAAACTGTCTTTATCTCTATCCACAACCTTTTTTTCCTCTTTCCCCTCCCTTTCTCCCTTCTGGGAGAGGAAATGGGATTGCATGAGTAGCTGTGTGCTCTTAGCTGCTGGCTGGGGTTAAATAACAACAGCTCTATCCCCAGCTGAAACTATGACAAGCCCCCAACTCTGAGTGCAATATATAGCTTCATGCAATTTCAAGTTGTAACAGAAATGGAGGCTGGTACTGTAAAGAAGGTGCAGTTCTCTCTTGAGGTGAAACCATCAAGACAGTGGTCCATACCATGAAAATTCATTGAGTTATTTGAAAACAGACTTTTATCTGTTATTTTTTCTTTTTAAATTCTGGTAGAATCATCACTGAGAACTCATGGTACAAAATGACTTAAAACATAGCATCAAGTAATCATTACAGTTAGAAATAAGGGAGACAATGCAGGAAGAACATCATAACCTGGGACTTTGTATAAGCCATTTACCTGAGTGGAAATGTATTTTAGAAAAAAAACACCAAAGAACTACAGTAAATGAGGCCCTCTAAACCCACCAGCTCCTGAATCAAATCACACACTGGAAATCTAAATAGTATTCTGTGAAGCATCTCACAGATCTCATAACACATTTAAATATGTATTGTATTTTAGTATCTTTTATTTTTTTCTCAACTCATAAATCTCTTTATCTCTCTCTCTTTCCTCTTCTTAGAGAGAGATAGGGTAGAGCATCTGTTGTTCATCTCAGCAGCCAGTCTGACCCAAACCATGACAGATTGAGTCATCAGTTAGTACTGAAGTTCTTTTTCATATGCTACTCAGTCGATGAAAATTAGTGTATGATTTAATAGAAAATGTACTATTCACAGACAAAAATATGGTAACAGGAAATCTGCATATTTTTTTCTGGCTTTATGAGCTGAATTATGCCAGTAGATGAAGGGATGATTAGTGAATGAAAATATTTATTTGGCTACAGTGCATAACTAGCAGTCTCAGTTTTTCACATGACACATACAGAAAGTCTCATTTGTATCAATTAGTTCAATTTTATATTCATTTTTTTCTGAATCCAAAGGAGATATTACTTTCAAAGTAAACTTGGGTTCTCACTAAGGAAGTAATGCAATTCAGGTGGTTATTATATTCTATAATGTTATATTCTGAGATTATTTTAAAATTAAGATTGTCACATAAATTAATTTAGGCCTTAGTTTGAAAAATCTTGTTTGCAGCTGCTGCCTCAGAATAAATAAGCAGTCTGATGGGTATATATATTTATATGTTTTTTAAATCATCATCCCACTACATTATAGCAAATTTTGCTAACACATATGTCTCGATATAAATCCCACTGAAGCAGTAATATGAATTAATTTTGGTATTGAAATATACCAGAGAAGAAAATATGTATTCTTCTGCTTGCTCCTATTCCTGAAAACCTGTCACTTGTTAAGATTCAATGATTGTCTGAATAATTTTCTTTCAGTTATTTTGTATTACAGTTTGTCCTAACAGATGCTCTGGATGAGGTGTGCTTCGTGTGCTTTGTTTCAGCTAATGCTGAATTGCACATTTATCAAAATAGCATAATGGAGGTTTTACGAATACAATGTTATAATCAAGGTCCTACAGATACTGTCCCCATCTCAATAGCAGCTTAGGAATTTAAGAACTAATCTAAAAACAAATTAACTTTCTCATAACACATAGGCTGTATTCAAGATGACTAAACTCTAACTGATTAGAAATAATAATCCTTGAATAAAAGGAAACTTATAATACCAGAGAGAAGATCACTATTGTCCTCTCCCCTTCGCTCCTACTGTCAGTCTGACATTTAGTGGTCTCTTCTAGCTGTACCACACTGTCCTCCTTCTCCAGTTCCTGACAGGAATATCCAACCTTATTTCCTTATGGGGCAAGAAACACTAAGAAATTATCTACAATGGAGGATTATTCTTAAGAATATCTCTAGACGCTGTCAAAGTAAAATAACTGTTTAGGGTACCAGACTAGAGAGATTAATAAAATGGCCATGACCCGTCACATGTTTTGTCTATATGGAAAATGCAGAAATAATAGAAGTCATGGGAAACTGGCAGGTGTATTCGTTACTATTGAAGGGAGTTTATATTTATGATTCTGCTCTTCATTAAATTATTTCATACTTATCTTCATACATTCATACATACTTCATACGTATCTTCAGACATTATATTTTTTATCTTCTATATTTCCTGGATATAAAGATTTACTTTCTGGATCTGAACTGATACATGGGATCTGAGATGTAGGTAAGTGTTACATCTGAATGCAGGTCTCATTTTGTGGAAAAAAATTTAGATGAGTACTGTATTGGCTGTCTATGGCAAATTTTTGGTAGCAGGGGCTCTGCTTTGTTAGCAGGGATGGCTTCTTTGAGAAGAGGTCAGGGTCTTTCCTGTGTGAGACACAGATCCACCATAGGACACAGCTGATCCCATCAGCCAACCCGTTGCCCCCTCTGTGTTAACTTTTTAAAGACAGGTCAAAAAATGGCAAGTAGAAAGAAAAGGGGAGAACAAAAAGAGTAATAAATGCAGAGGGAACACCAAGGTCCAAGGAGAAGAAGAAGGTGCTCCAGGCACCAGAGCACATAGTTCCCTGCAGTCCATGGGAGAGTCCATGCCAAAGCAGAGGAAAAGTGTTAGAAAGAAGTGAGAGCGAAGAACCACTACGTACTGACAATAACCCCTACATCACACCTGCTCAGGGCAGGATAGGGAGAGGAATTGGTATTGAAGGAGTGAAGTTGAGTCTGGGGGAGGGTGGAGGAAAGGTGTTTTTTTAACCTCTGTTCTTCTTGTTTCTCAGTACATAAATCTACTAGAATAGAATAGAATAGAATAGAATAGAATAGAATATTTTCAGTTGGAAGGGACCTACAAATATAATCTGACCATATCATCCCTGACCACTTCAGGGATATCCAAAAGTTAAAGCATATTATTAATGGCATTGTCCAAATGCCTCTTAAACACTGACAGGCTTGGGGCATTGACCACCTCTTTGGGAAGCCTGTTCCAGTGTTTGACCACCCTCTCTGTAAAGAAATGCTTCCTAATGTTCTGTCTGAACCTTCCCTGAATAGGCAAGAAATAAATTAGTTCAGCCCAAGCCAACTCTGTTTTGCCCATCATAGCAACTGGTAAGCAACCTCACTGTCTTTATCTCAACTTACTGAGATTTCTTGTTCCTCTTCTTATTTGCACCATCTGCCCCACTAAGGAGCCTGAGTGAGTGAGCAGCTGGATAGGAGTTCGGCTGCTAGCCAAGGCTAATCCACCACAAGTATCAAGCTAGATAAAAATTTCATATCTGATCCCACCCTAAGTATGGGTAGTTGCTCAAAATTTTCTTTCTAACAATTTGTCTTTCAGCAACTTTTTCTGTTAAGTTGCTGCTGTCTTCTATCCCAGATTTGGCTGCCTGAGTTATTGTATGCTTTGCCATGTCAGATCTAAAAAATAAATTGCTGCTTGATGATCTGGTCTTAAATGATGTTTTTGGTTTTGTTATGAGTTATTCTGGACAGATATATATTTGTCCAAACAGACAGAGGCTCCAAACAAGAGCCTATAATAATGCTGACTTGAGGAGAAAAAAAAAAAAAAGAAAAAAAAAAGTGTGTCTGGACAGATATATATTTGTCCAAACAGACAGAGGCTCCAAACAAGAGCCTATAATAATGCTGACTTGAGGAGAAAAAAAAAAAAAAGAAAAAAAAAAGTGTGTCAGGTGAGTGGAATGCAGGAAAGTCAAACTAAATTGCCAGCACATACTTGTGTGAAATGCCTTAGTGCCTTAGAAGAATAAATCAATAATAGTAGTTTTCATTTAGACACTTCCCATATAATCTACCTGAAAGTGGTAGTCCAGGAAAATTCACATTTCAGATTTAGAGACGGCCTCCTTTTATAGTAAAATAGATGAAAAGTCTTCAAAATGTAATACTGTAAATTACACTGCTGAGACAGAGACAACTTCAACTGTCAAATAGGATTTCCGACCATTAGAGTTTTTCTATTAAGAAAACTTTTTGTGCATTCCCAAGAAAGAAAAATATTCACTGTATCTTCTAGTATTCAGATTACATAAGTACTCATAAAGGTTGAGGGGCCAATTATAAACCAAAATTAAC
>KZ505636.1:1674267-1724743 GCA_002844005.1 Limosa lapponica baueri
GTCCTCTTCCGACATCGGCCATCGCAGGAAGAGCCTTGACCCTTTGATCCCTCAGCTTTTATACTGAGCATGGGGCAGATGGGATGGAATACCTCAGTTGGTCAGGTTTGGGTCACCTGTCCTGTCCACTCCTCCCCACAGGTGTGACCCCTCTACGTTTTTTCTGTTTCTGACCCTCTAAGGGGCAAACAACAAAAATTGGCTGACCTTGGTTGTTATAGCAATAAGTATAAGCAAGGGCCTCTCTGCATACCATTCCTTGGCGCATAGCACAAACATTGGTCTTATCACTCTGAGAACGAGCAGTTTTCTCCACAATATGCCCTTTATTTCAGAGAGTTAGAGGAGGCCTAGCTAACATGTAAAATTACACAACACAAAATTGGTTCGGTTTTACTTCAAACCGGGACATATACTAACTGAATGGGACCACTCAACTGTTTACTTTTCAGAGGGACAAGATATGAAAGTTTAAAATGGGACTTCCTCATTTTGTTTTTCAACACACTGTTCTGTTCAAAACAACTCTCAGCAAGGTATTTTTCCCAAAATTACAGTATTGTTTTCATTATCCTGCATCATTACTTGGCCCCCATGCTTAACAATGTGACTGTATGGAAATATATTACTTATTACTGGTCTTGAAGGCATTTTCTACATGCCTTCTTAGAAACATTAGCAGCAACAGAATTTACAAGCATTTTAAACCTCCTGTTGCTACAGTTGCATTACAGAGCCTGTCCTGGAGTTTTGGAAGGAAATGGCCTAAGTCCAGAAAATCCTTATTTCTTGACAGGACCCAAGCTAATGTGGTTATGAGCAAATACATAGCAAAGGTATAGATCTCTGGATCATCAGTTCCTTCTATGTGTAGAGGCAGTATTTCTCTGGCATGTCCCTAATGGGAGATTCTTACAGAAAAAGGATGTCAGGTACCTGCAAGATTGTCTTTCACCTGTAGAAAATGAAATTACTTGCATGCATCCAAGATATATCAACAGAAAACCAGGACACAGTGACATGGACAAAAAGACATTCTGGTTGCTAGTCAGATACCTGGTTTTAGTCTACTGACTAAAGAAGGGTACAGCGCTTAGTGACGACAGCATGGCATTCCATTGCTTATTCCCATGAATATAAGATGCAAGTAGATAATAATCCACTGTCTGTGTTGTTCCAAACAATCCCTCAGGTTTACTCATCTAACTGTCATGATCTCAATCACCCAATATATATAATATTCTGCCATCAATTACAGTTTCTCATAGTCATCTCTCTCATACACTTCTCATAACTGAGTAGAAAAGCACTCTGCATGCTTTTCTATTCAGTTGTTATGCTTTTACCATTACTAGATTGCTCTTGTTCTTCCAGTCCTTTTTTCTCAGATTCTTAAGACTGAGAGTCTCATAAATACTGTCCTAGGAAGTGTTATGCTGACCTCCTTGTTAGGAACAAAATATGGTTTGTCATATTACACTTCTAAACAAAATGCAGCAGCTATTATTACTAGTTCAATTACAATGATACAAGCACTTGTAGTCTAACTTATCTATTACAGAAAAGCCTCACTCGTAATACTATTATTTTTTTAATAGAAAATACACTAGTATCTACTCCTTACATGTTCATTCTGGTGGTGTTAAGGTTGGTGGTGCCATGTTATCTCAAGCAGAAAAGGATAAAGGATGAGATGCTAAGGTTCTAAGGGTTCTAAGTCCTTTGCTAGGAGGAGTTTGAAAATTGCACAAGACAAGGAACTTACAGACAAAGGAGATTCTAAAATGTCTACTTAAGGTGTCTTACCTTTATTGTGTTTCCAGGTATTGTGGTGGTGAGGGTTGGACTTAAAAGTTTTCCCTAAAACCAAGAAAGGGCAACGTTTTTGCCTGCATCCAACAACATCTTTAACAGCTACTCATCATAACTAGTTTTATCCATAGAATAGATGCAATTTATTAAGAGGGCCTCGAATTTTTCTGGTAGGACATGATAGTAATCACCTGCACATTATACAAATAAATAAATAAAGTATGCAGCATCCTAATCCTTTAACCAGTTTTCTGCATGCAACAGTGAGCTTCCTTGATAAAGATATATTCACCCCCTCAGTTTGATTTCTTGTGCTAGCCACTGTACTTCACTTACACTTAGGATTGATGGTCACAATAAGCTGACTCAGGGATCCAGGTGATCTTTTTTGGTCTTAAATAGAGGTCATCAGAAGCTTCTTTTTTCTATCATCTTCAAGTATGAATGCTTCTAAATGCTAAATAGAAGTGTGTATAGTTTAAACTTATAATGCCAGTGTTTTCAGTCCCATTCTGTTAAGGCACATTTCAGGACTCCCTTCTCTGGCTTATTAAAATGTATTTCATGTTTGTGATAGAAAAATGAATTTACTAAATGCAAATCATTAATAAGTGCAATGAGACACCAACACTTTGAAATTGCTCAAAAAATAATATCTGAGGAAAACTGTCATTTGTGGACAGCACGAATATTTCATAAGAATATTTTTTTTACATTCTTTGTCTTGATATTTCATTAAAAGCATTTTTTATAAAATACTTTGAAAGTAAAAGTAATTCTAAAATTAAAAAAATGGTGACTTCCAAATTCTACAGTAGTATAGCTATTTTATTTATTTACCTTTTAGATTTTATAATTTTCCTGCCTTGAAATGACAGAAGTAAGTTTGGAAAAGTTCCTTATAGTTTCACAGCAAAAGTAATTGTTTTTAATAGAGCATTTCCCATTTTAAAGCTCTTTGGGGAATCATTTTCTGTTCAACTCTCAGGCATCACTCCTTTTGAAAATCTGGTCATAGTTGTTTGTGCTCAGCATGACTCAATGTCTGTCCCCTCCAACACAAAACAGTACAGCAAATTCTATTTAGGTAAAAAGTTTAAAGAGTTTACTTAGTTTCTCGTTCTCTTTCTCTACTTTCTCACTTTGACAACAATATGTATGTACATCTTCTATTGAAAAGCATAATTCCAAATTTTACTGTGGAACCTTACAACCGCAAGCATGGCCTAGATGAACAAATAAAACAAAGCAAATGGAAAGAATAAATTTTTAAGAAGGTATTATTAAAAGATTAAGGAAGGGACAAAAACATGCAGATACAAAATGAGAGTGGTATTCTGAATTCTGCCAAAAATTCCTTGCACAGTAGAGGATAATAGTCAGTGACAAAGTGAGTGCAGTCAAGCTTAAATCACCAGTAGGTAAATTCCTAATCTATGAAACAATCAGGAATAAGGAACTTGAAGGTAAATTTTTTGAAATTGCCACTGACAGCTGTGACATTCATATGTTTTTCTATCCATATGAAAGCAGTTCATGTTGGTTTTAACATATTTGGCAATATAAAGGCTAAGCTTTTAAGGCAGGAAATCACTACAGGCTCAGCTTTGAACTAGAACACTGTTTGTCCCTGGGCTATGTTTACGTATCATCTCAAAATCTCTAGTTGTCTGGCATTTCTTATCAGTTCAGGGCACCTACTTTCTCCCCTTCACCTCTGTTTAAAAATCATAGTGGCATCACTGAAAATATCTGAGCTGCTTTTCTTCTGGTCCTAGTGCCAACCTTCCACTGTCACATGACAATGGCACTCTAGGCACTACTGCACTTGTGCCAAAATTTAATTATCTGTAGAAACCTGGCAACATTTGATTACAATATAAATGTAATGCACAAACTTTCAGACAAATCACTCTCCTAATTCTCCTACTTTGACCGCACCACCATTCACACAGAAAAGAGGGCTGGTTTTGGATGGGAGAGACTAAAGTTCTAAAATAAATTTACCGCAATACTTTGAAGTCTAAACCGTAAGTCTATACTACTGGGGATTACACAGCTGGAGTCAAGCAAAAATAAGTATCTTCAAATAAGATGGGAAAGAAAATATCTCAGGACTATTCACATGAAAGAAAGGGTCCCTTGTTTTGGGGGAAGGAACGTGGCTTCACATAACCTCTTTAATCTGCTTCATTGCTTGAGTGACACTTGTGCAATCCTAATTTGGATTCACATTTCTCTCTATGTGAACAAAGAAATCATTAGACAAGTATGCTTCCAGGGAAATTATTGACAAGAAAATTTCAGAAATATAATGAGATAAACCCTAACAAATTTTTGATTCTTATTATATTTCTGGATGGTTTGCATTTTCAAATTATTCTTCCTCAATGGATGAACCTTTTTTCATTGTTTCAGTTGGGATCGAGTTAACTTTTTTTATTAGCTGATATAGTGCCTTATTTTGGATTTGGGATAAGAATGGTGTTGGTAGCGCACTAATGTTTTTGGTTGTTGCTACGCAGTCAAGGCCTTTTCTGCTCCTCATATTGCTGTGCCAGCAAGAAGGCTGTGAGGGCACAAGATGTTTGAAGGGGACGCAGCCAGGTCAGCTGACCCAAACTGACCAAAGGGATATTCCATACCATATGATGTCATAGTCAGCATATAAAGCTGGGGAAAGAAGAAAGAAGAGGGGGAGGTTCAGAGTTATGGCATTTGTCTTCCCAAATAACTGTTACATGTGATGGAGCCCTGATTTCCTGGAGATAGTTGAACATCTGCCTGCTGATAGGAAGCAGTAAATTAATTTCTTGTTTTGCTTTGCTTGCATGCGTGGCTTTTGCTCTACCTATAAGCTATCTTTATCTAAACCCAGGAGTTTTGTCTCACTTTTACTCTTCCAATTCTCTCTCCCATCCAAACTGGTGGGAGTGAGTGAGTAGCTGAGTGGTTCTAGCTGTCGGCTGGTGTTAAACTGTGACACCTTTCTTCTCTGACCCTAATCACTTCTTTCAAGTTGTCTTATACCCAATTAATTTAGCAAGATTTACTGGGTTTTTATGTTTAAATAAGGAAGCTTTGTCAATGCTCCAAAATGCAGTGTCTTCCTGATACCTGCCACATCTCAAAACACATGAAATAGCAGTTTAGCTTAATTAAGAACAGATAAAAATACGCCAATTTCAGCAAAAGCCAGATAAGTAAGGTAAAATTTGCCCAAAACCCAAGCTCAGAAAAGCTCCAATAACTGTCTCAAGTTATGAGTGATAATGTTTTAAATCATTCGTGGTTGTTTCCTAAATTATTTCTGATTCACTAAAAATGACATTAACTAAATGAGACCGTTACCCTGAGGAGACTGTGTACGAAGTTCTCCATTTCTAGAGGGCAGACATGGGGGATCTTTCTGTGTTTCTGAAGACACTTTTTGTTTTGTTTCAATTCAGTAGAAAGCTATGAGGTAGTTTGAAGGTCTGAATAGGAAAATAGAAAGGAAGTTGTTTAGCAGAGTTGCTATAAAACACGCTATCTTATACATCACCCTTTATCAAACAAGCAGGAACAACACAGAGGTTTAAAAATAAGCCTTAGTGTGCACCATCAAAAGAGTTTACCAAACTCAAATAAACAATCACTTGATATCCTATGTGAGCTATATATTTCTGGCTTTATACTGCTTTGCTCTGGAATCGGCCAAAGGCAAAGTACGCAGGCACTCAATAAGAGCATTTTGAGACTGATCAGAAGTTGGTCAGCAAGAAGATAATTCTGAGCCTTCTTAGGGTATATACATGGGGTGCTGGAGGAAGAGGAGGAAAATATCAGTCTTTTGATTACAATCTATATGTTTCTATCTTGATTCCTGCATATATTCTCTTAAGAGAAATTT
The DNA here is from genome assembly GCA_002844005.1 of Limosa lapponica baueri. Taxonomy (NCBI): domain Eukaryota; kingdom Metazoa; phylum Chordata; class Aves; order Charadriiformes; family Scolopacidae; genus Limosa; species Limosa lapponica. Next base: position 1,679,972 of record KZ505636.1, read on the forward strand.
TGTACGTTTGGTTTACTACATTTAGAAAATGCTATACTGTAGAGAAACTGCTCAAATTAGAGTTACTTTTTTATCTTGTGCTTTATCAGCATCAATACATTTGTATTTTTTAGATTTTTTTTTCCAACATATTTTGATTTTTTTCAGATGCTGGTCATATCTCTGTTCACATACTATGCTGTCATATTTATTCAGTGTTCATTCACATTACTAGTATATGGAAGACAGAAAAGTTACTGCAAGCCACTTCTGAAGAGATACTTCTGCTTCCCTCACTTTTCAGTCTTTCTTACAGGTTTCTGCAAAACATTATACAAATCAGGTCCATAAAAAATGAAGAAAGAATTTCTCCTTGTTACTTGTATTCCAAATAATAATCTAACAAAATCGAAACAAAAATGGTTATTTTTGAAACTTTAAAAATAAAATTTTATTTGTAAATGGAAATTTCTTACTACGAGAATTATTTTTCTGAATGCTTCTTGTTGTCTTTTGATGTATTGGTATATCTAATCAGATTGTATATATAAGCCAAGGTAATAAAAGCTAAAATTAATAAGCATATTCTTATTCCATTTCTAAAAAACCTAAGCAAATGTAACCCAACATATATTAAAAGTGGTGAAAACCAAAATCCAATAGGGAGAAACTAAACGCAAATATTACTGTTTTTCATACAGGTTCAATGCCTTAGGAATACCTGATTTTGAAGTAGAAAGGAACCACTGAGAAATGTTTTCTTTACTTGACAGTGTTAACAATGTTATCTCTGATGATTATTATAGTGTAAGAACATTTTGCATCATGAAACAGATATGTTTCAGAATGAAAATATCTGTAAATTAGATTCAATAAAAACAAAAACAAAAAAACAGAGACAGAAAACCTAATTAATAAAACAAAACACTGTAGTTCTCTTTCTTAGCTTCAAATTCTTGACCCTTCCTTAGAAGAAAAGTTTGGGGTATTCTTTTAAGAATGAGACAGATAACGGAGACAAACTTTAGTGTCTGTACTTTGAAACAACTAAACCTCATTAAAAAGGAGACCCAGAGGTTAGATAATGGTCAAGCAAAAGATTCCTTTAATAAGAATGCCCTACAGTTACATCTCTAGAACCTCATTATTATCAGTCAGAAGGGCATGAGCTGCAATATATCAGGGAAACTGCAAAAACTCTGCCACTAAAATACCTGCTTTTGGGTGCAAATTCTTTTTCACTTCCCAGGTACAGTATGGTACAGGACAAAATTAGGAAAAAGAAATTTGAAATAAAAAAAAAGGGACTATATTGCAGGGAGCATAAAACCAACGAGTGAACAACTCAACAAACAGAAAAATTTCCCTCAGTATACAATAAGTTATGAAATAAGTTTATATTCCTTTTCAGGGATTTTTTTTTAAGGCTAGCTAACCTGAAATTACAAGTAAAGATTACTGTCTAGTAACTAAACTTGGAGCCCAGGCCCATGACACTATATGTATTTTGTAAACTAAGGAGATCCAGGCCACAAGATTGGTTTATTACTGTTTAGGTGTTAGAGAATTCTTTTGCATAGTTTTGTTCCAGACCCAAAAGCATCCTCTAAGAAAAAGGTCAGGAGATATTTGGAGGACAGTGTGTGTCAGGAAGAAGTTCTTGTAGGTATTTTAATATGTTGGGTTTGTTTGGTTTTGTTTAGTTTGGTTTTTTTGTGTGTGCAAGAAGTGTCAGTCATATTGATGCTATTTTCTTCCCTGGCTCGTTTTACTTGCTATATACTATCTAGATTTGTAGGTATGCCTACCATAAACTCAGTTAGAGAGCCTTCCCAAAATGTTGACATAACTACACTGAGTTTGCAAAAGAATTCATGGAGTACTAGTCAAATGACGCCATTTCATCAAGGATGATGTCTGAAACTAGCTACTGTTATCAGCCCACAAAAAAACGCAAAGGAGCGATTACTCTCCCACAATATTCCTGTCCTCTATATTGACTGAGAATGTGAGTACACCTTTAGATTCACAGTCCCACTGAATACTCAGTTTTCTTCCTACCTTACTCTTTGAAGATGTTTTTCTAGTGTAAGATAAGGTGAATATTGTTTTGTCAGCCCAAATGCTTAAAACTGGGGGAAGAAAATGATGTCCTGACACATCCTGTTCACAGCAGAAAATGGGGAAGATGGCAAGTATGCAATAGAATCCATTGATGAGGGGAATATCATCCAATTTCATACACAGGGAGAAGCAAAACAGCTATTATGAAAATAATATTTATAAAAGAGGGAGAAAATTGCAAAAGTCAGTAAACATTTTCAAGAAGTGGGGATAAATCTGGTAAATTCTATCTTCATAAACATTTGAAACATTTTTTTTAATAGCATGCATTTAGGTTTTGTACAAAATATTTTGCATGTGTGCTTTCACATCCTTTGACTTATAAAACTATAGTTTCTATGATAGCTTTAAAAATAAATTTATTTTCTTTTTTCCTTTCTTTTTCACAGCTCTGAAGCAAAATAGAGCTTTAGAAGGAAAAGCGTACTGCAAATCAAAGCAGATGGATAAGGTCTTGTAAAAACATTCACAGATTTCTCAAGGAAAAATACATAAGATTTTTTTTATTATTATTTGGGACAATCCAATGTCAGACAGTTTGATATATTAGTAATAGCAATGAGTTAGCTTTTAATTTCTTGTGGACAATAAATATTAGCAATTCTGAATTAGAATCATCGTAGCAACCTAATTTTAGTTAAGACAATAGAAAAGGGTGTAGTTGCACTGACTAATAAAGATGTCACCATCAACTGAGTAAATGTTGCTCAAAACACGGCTGATCTATGTGACTTATAGGCAAGATTGATTTTTAAAGTGGCAAAATATGTGTGGATAATTCAACTAAAATAGAAAAAAAACACCTTAAGGGAATAAATGACCATTGAATGGATTCCTAATGGGATTTAGAACAGTTTTCATCCTGAGTTTCTGTGAATCCACTGTGGAAAAATGAAGGACAGATGTAGAGCCATATGCCCACATCTGAGATTTGCTAAGAACATCAACTAAAGTAGGAAGCTTTTTAAAGGGAGCATGAAGAGAACACTTAGTGTGGTATACTAAGACAATTGAAAAAGCAGACAAAACAGTTTCCTTTATTAACAATACCACTAATTGGTTTGTCAGCATGAGTGGAAGAAAAGTCTGTGTGATAAGTGTGATAAGAACAAGGTAACCACAGAAATGAATGTAATATGTCGACAGAGTTCGTAAGGAGTTTGATAGATTGTCTTCTTTAGCCTTCCCTTTTGTCTTTGTATCATTTTTTTTCTGAGTCTCCTATTTTGAGCGCATTCGAATTCCTTTTTTCTTCATTTGAGGAACATCATCCAGGTTGTAGGAGAATCTGTCAGTACTAACATGGGGTAGTTGTGTCATTTCTCACTTGAGGACTTGTAAACAAGATTTAGAGCCAAAGGTGATCTAGTAGGGAACAGATAAAAAAGGCTTACCAACAAGAGTAATTTTTGTAGCTTTTGTTTCAATTCCTGTGCTGAAACAAAACAATTGGGAAACAAAGCCCTGAATATGTATAAATAGACTCAATCCTTATGGAAGCCTTGTGATTGATAGATTAGCATTTCTTACACCATTGACAATAGTTCTTGAAAACTAGTGCAGATAGCAGATATTAGAGAGGAATTCTTCCTGTAGGTTTTGTTCACAAAGCAAAATACACAAAAGCTTCCTGTACAGCTAAACTTTGCCTTAATATGTTTCTGGCTTGGAGGCATTCTGCTACTGTGTCTGCAAACAAAGCAAGTTTGTAAAGTCCTGTACTAGACAGATATATAAATTGGATAGGAATCAGAAGCTTATTTTATATACAAGTAATTGAATCTCATAAGCAATACAATCCGCAATACAATTTTGCAAGAAGAATTATTAAATTTCACATTCCTCCAGGCATGACTTCAAAACTAAGAGAAATCTTAAGAAAACAGTTTAAGAAAAACAAATTAATACATTAAAAAAAGAACACTTTTTCTAAAAGACTGTTTCTGGAAATATTAATTATGGAATACTGTCATGGAGGATTTTGTGTAGGGCAGCAGCAACAGCCAGGCCACACCACACTGATGCATAGTCTAAAATTTATTTACTAAGTAGGATGGGCAAAGTGAGTGGATAACAATTTCTATTCAAGATAAAAATCTATTTTTATTTCTGTTAACAGTATCACAGAATCTTTGAGGTTGGAATGCATCTCTGGAGGTCACCTAGTTCAACCCCTCTGCTCAGAGCAGGTTCAACTATGATAAATTGCTCAGGGTTGTGTTGAGTCAGGTTTTGAATATCTCTAAGGATGGACACTCCACAGCTTGCCTGGACAATGTGTTCCAGGGCTCAAACATCCACACAGTAAAAAAAATTTTTCTTATGTTTAAATGGAATTTTCTGTATTTTTATTAGTGCCCATTGCCCCTTGGTCTCTCATTGAGCACCACTAAGAATAGCCTGGCTTCCATTTTTGGCTTCCCCTCATCAGATATTTGCATTCATTCATGAGATTCCCCCTGAGCTTTCTCCTCTTTGGACCAAGCAGTTCCAACTCCTCAGTCACTATGAAAGATGTTCCAGTCCCATAATCACCTTCATGACCTTTTGCTGGCCTTGTTCCAGTAGGTCCATGTCTCTTCCACTGGGTAGCCCAGAACTGAACACAGCACTCTGATGGGGTCTCATCAGTAGCAAGATGAAGAATCGCTCCCCTGCACCCGCTGTCTACACTATTACTGAGAGACCCCAGGATGCTGTTGGCCTTCTTTATTGCAAGGGCACATTGCTGATGCATGTTCAGCTTGTTGCCCATCAATACCACTAGGGCCTTTTCTGAAAATCTGCTTTCCAGCTGGACAGCCTCAGCATCTACTGGTACATCAGGTTATTCCTCCCAAGGTACAGGACTTTGTATTTCTTCTGCTAATCTTTGTGAGTCTCCTTATGAGACTCTGTTCACCCACCTCACATTCATGTCAATCAAGTGCCAAGCCTCTCCTCTCCACTTGTGATCAGTGCTATGGACCAAGGGAAAAAGGACACTTGCTTCAATTATGTGATGCGTCCCGGTCCTGGATGGTGGTCTGGCCCTTATGCATGCTGGATCCATCTTGGGCTCAGACTTCAGTACGGTGTCAGATGTTGGATGAATATGTTACCCCACATAGGGCTACTGTCTTAATAGCTTCTTGCCTTTTTGAATTAGATTGTGGGCATAAATTACTAATGCTAGCTAGGTAACTTCAGGGAGATCTCTCTTACTTTCACCTTATGTAAAGCCACTTTGCAATTGTTACCTGGTTGACTATCATCCTTTAGTCTCTATCCCAATCAACAGAGAAGATTGTAAATTTGGCAACAGTTACACAGCAAAACTCATCCATGTTTCTCTGTTTTCCCAACACATACAGGAGTAATCTAGTCAGTTAGATACTGGCAGATATAATCCAGGTCTCATTTGTTTGAGCTTTCAGAAAGGCTTCTTTCTACAATAAATACAGAAAAATAATTTAAATATTGTAATGCAGAGGTTTAAAGTTGTTGAGAAACAAGATAAGCAGCAAGTCTTTTAAGGGTAAACTTTGCCCAAGCTTCAGACAAAGTTACAAGAAAGTGAGGACTTTCTTGTACTTACAGGTGAGAATGTTAGCATAAAAGAGAGGTCATTGTCAGAAACAGCTTGCTCTAGGGCAAGTCCTTCTTCTAATCATTAATGTAAACCACATTATTATAAATAGGAAAAAAAAATGTAAGTAGTGTGTCACCTGTCTCCAAGGAAACTAACTTTGAGTCTAACTCATATTCTTCTAAAACTTGTCTGATCTCATTCTATGCTCATGCAGTTGGTGAAAATGTTACTGCTTTTTGAGCCCCCCATTTATGACCACTTACTTGAATTCTTAATTTAACATCTTTTGTTAATCTAATTTAGGCTAGAGTTTAAAACTTCATAGACATTTTCATGTCTACCCTTCCTGTTGACCTTGACATCCCTTGCCAGGTTTAATTTCAAGGAGGCCTTGGCTTTCTTCATGTCATCTTTGCATGCTCTGACGACATTCTTATAATCTTCCCAAGTGGTCAGTCCCTTCTTCCACATACTGTAAACTTCCTTCTTCCACTTGAGCTGTTTCAGAAGCTCCCTGCTCAATCATGCTTCCCTTGCCCTGCTTCCCTTGACTGATTTCTTGCTCTTAGGGATGCACCCATCCTAGGCTTGGAAAAAGTGGTATTTGAATATCAACCAGCTCTCTTCAGGCCCCCTACCTTCCAGAGCCCTAACCCATAGGATTTCTCCAAGCAGCTTCTTGAAGAGGTCAAAGTTAGCCCTCCTGAAGTTCAAGGTTGCAATTCTACTTGTTGTTTTGTGCATACTAACCGTGATCCTGAACTCTGTCTTTTCGTGATCACTACAGCCAAGGCTACCCCCAACCTTAATGTCCTCCACCAGTCCCTCTCTTTTTTGTCAGTACTAGGTCCAGTAGTACACCTCTCTGCTCCTCCATCACCTAACTCAAAAAGTTATCATCAATACACTGGAGGAACCTCCTGGACTGTAAATGCATGCCTGTGTAGCCTTTCCAGCAGATATCAGGGCAATTGAAGTCCCCCATGAGAACCAAGGCCTGTGATCGTGAGGCTACTTTCACCTGTCTATAGAAGGCCTTATGAGCTTCCCCATCCTGATCCGATGGCTTGTAATAAACACCCACAACAGTGTCTCCCATATTACCCTGCCCCTTAATCCTTACCCACAAGCTCTCAACTCTCTCTTCATCTGCCCTCAAGGAGTGCTCAATACCAGTTGCTCACTCACATAAAGACCAACTCTACCACCTCGCTTTGCAAATTAATAGAGATTTCCTGCATGATACTTGAGGCACAGCAGTGAAAAGGACAAAAATGAGGAAAACTTAGGAAATTTAAAATATTAGAACACTTACCCATTTACTAGTGGACTGTGGAAAGAACTCTGTTTGAAGTAGATCCTGCAATATTTCATTTTAAGGTTTGCATCAGTCCTGCATTTCAGAGTGCTAATTCCTTTCGCACTGACAACAAAGGCTCTTTCATTTTGAGCTTCCTTACAATTTTCAGTTTTAAGTGTCAGATTAATAAATTGAAAGAGTAATTTATTAGTAGATGCATGTCTTTCTGACTGACAAGAAATGTACTCTTCTTATAGTTTATAAGAACTATTATAGTTCTTATAAACTACTATTATAAGCTACTATAAACTACTATTGTACTATTATAGCTTGTACATGTACTTTCCTGTAATGCTTTCATATATTTCTGCATATAATTAAATTTGGTGAAACAAGAAACTAGCATGGACTAGACATCACAGAACTGTTAAATTTTACTCTAATCTGTAGTCACAACAAACACATTATTTATGAAATAATTTCTTATCATTATTTTCCTTGCTTCTGGGAGAGATGGAGTGAATGGAAAAAAAATCCAACAGCAGGAACACATATAATCAATGATTACTTCAAAGACATGTAGCTATAAAATGTGTATCCACTTCCTGAAAGTAAATATTTTAGTTATTATTGGGTTTTATTTGCTTTGTACAATTCCATGCCAAAATTCTGTTACTAATTTTTGTGAAAACAAAAAAGAAAAATTGAGGTTATCTGAAGTTCATACTACCATCTGGTGTTTATTTGGTAGCTGAAGAAACATGTATAAGTTACGTAAATTTCCAAAAAGGTCATATTAAAGTACTGTATTTACTGAATATATCATCAGTTAATAAGAGATCCAGGATCACAAGCGTACCTGTCTAAGGAGATCGTGAAGATTGCCCAGGAACTAGGAACTCTGAAAATTCTACATCCATTACCTAGCAGGATGCACTGTGGTTTGCCCCATTCAGTGCTCATCAACTTCCTTCTGCATGTAATTTTGACAATTCTGAGGAATGTAGAGGTAGGGAAGTTTGTATCTAAGGGAAGCAAACCATATTTTGAAATAGCATTCTTACTTTTCACTGAGCACTACTATTAACATTAATTTATAAGGAAGTAGTCAAAAGGTGAACATTACAGCCTTTGTAACTGGAATAAATGCTAAAATGCTGAAACACTCTTAGAGTGGGTGAAATTATTTGCTTTGTCAAAACAATTAAATATAGGATTGGTTACAGAAGAAGAAAAAGAGACTTTTTTTCACTAACTCATAAAATCATAGAATAGTTTGTGTTGGAAGGGACCTTAAAGATCATCTAGTTCCAACCCCCCTACCATGGGAGGGTCCACTAGACCAGGTTACTCAAACCCCTATCCAACCTGGCCTTGAACATCTCCAGTGATGGGGCATTCAGAACTTCCCTGGGCAACCTGTTCCAGTGCCTCACCACCCTTCAGTAAGGAATTCCTTCCTAATATCTAATCTAAATTTCCCCTCTTTCAGTTTAAAACCACTCCCCCTTGTCCTATTGCTACACTCCCTGATAAAGAGTCCCTCCCCATGTCTCCTATAGGCACCTTTTAGGTACTGGAAGGCTGCTATAAGGTCTCCCCAGAGCCTTCTCTTCTCCAGGCTGAACAACCCCAACTCTCTCAGCTGGTCTTCATAGGAGAGGTGTTCCAGCCCTCTGATTATCTTCCTGGACCTCCTCTGGACCAGCTCCAAATCCTTCTTATGTTGGGGGCCCCATGGTAGTAGCCCAGGTGGGATCTCATGACAGTGGAGTAGAGGAGCAGAATTACCTCCCTCGACCTGCTGGCCACACTTCTTTTGATGCAGCCCAAGACACAGTTGGCTTTCTGGGAGGCAAAACTGTTATTGAGTACCTCAGCCTTCTCCGTATCCCAGGTAACCAGGTCTCCCATTTCCTTCTGAAGAGGGCCCACATTTTCCCTAGTCTTCCTTTTATCACTCACATACCTGTAGAAGCTTTTCTTGTTGCCCTTGATGTCCCTGGCTAGATTTAATTCTATCAGGGCTTTAGCTTTCTCAATCTCATCTCTGGCTGCTTGGACAATTTCTCTGTATTCCTCCCAGGCTACCTGTCCTTGCTTCCACCCTCTTTTTGTTTTTGAGTTTCTCTTTTGAGTTTCTTTTGAGCTCCTTGTTCATCCATGCAGGCCTCCTGGTGATTTTGCCTGACTTCATTTCTTCTTCTTTTTTTTTTCTTCTGATATTATTTTGATGGAGTTCTGTCTCATTACTCATAAACCAATAATTTCACCCACTCAGCAGTACTGTAAAGTACTTTGAGTTCCCCTAAAATCTAAACAGAATTGTAAAATTTGCTTCATATGAGAACTGGATGTATTAACAGTCAATATAAAACAGAATGCTACAATTTTATTTAGATATTAGGGTGTTTTTTTACTCTATAAAGTCTTAAAGTTAAAAGCTCTCTAGGCTGTTTTCTGCTTTAGTCATTACCAGTTATGTTCCAGGTGACAAAATCCTACTGCATATCCCTTCACTTCTGCCTATGCGAACAATTCCCATGAAAGCATCCTGTGCTAGAGTATGGCTCCTATGACACCAATTGTAACTCTCATGTGCCTGTAAGCTTTCTTAGTAGTTTTTATACTGCTATGTTCTTGAGGGACCATCAAATATGACACCTGTATCATAGCCCTTGGGCAATGCTTTCTTATTTGTTATTTTGCCTCCCCTTGCCCAAATGACACACATGCCACTGTGCCATCCCAGGTATTTAACTCAGTCTAACTTCCTCCAATACCTGAAACACAAGTGACGAAAAAAGAGATTGGAAAAAGCAACATGTACTAGAGCAGGCCCAGGACCTGTGGGTTCTCAGCCCTCCTTGCTGTTCCCCAGGCTTATAAATTCCTAAAATAACAGTCTCTGGCAGATGCTAAATTACATGTAATTATTAAGCTATTTTTGCCTAAGAGCTACAGTAAAAGACTGCAGAAAATTGAAATATAGTGTATGATGAAGATTTCAGAAACATGCTTCAAGCTAGTGTATTACAGTTATGGACTGCAGAAAACAAGCTTGAATGTGAAATTCAAATAGTGCTGCTCTTCTGCCATGTGACTCCCCCATCACATTCCCAGTGAAACTCTAATTAGGCTACAACTGCTGTTGATGAGTGACTGGTGGTTAAACTCATCTTAACAGCTAAACTCTGCTTTGTCTTATATTCAGAGTGGTTGAAATCAGAGCAAGTCAGTGAATATTTGATGTATTTAGAATCCTGAACATGTTCTCTCTGTATTTTAACTACTCAATCTGTATATTCATGCTGTGTGACTTCCTTTCACTGTGTCATGCTGTATTTCTGCAATAATAAGTAGGAATCACTTATGAGGACACAGTTAATGGGTATTCTTAACCCTAGTTGAAACCAAATACAGGTTCAGGTAAAAATACAGCATCATAACACAACTGGAGTGCTTAGCAAACTGTGATGGGAGTTGCAATGCAGAAAGGTTTATTCTTGTACACAATGCAAAATGGCAATTTTCTGATGGCTCTATCTCAGAAATAATTAGAGCCGTTATCATAAAATATAGGATGTAGCACCGCAGAAGGTCAATTCCCACAAATATTTAGTCAAATTTTGTTCAGATTTTTCAATTTTGTGAAGAGGTCAAGGTACTGTGAGATTTATGTACTTGCTGAGATGTCATCATCCATTAACATGAATAAGGAACCATTTCCATTAGCAGGAAAAATAGAAAAAGCTGAAATTTGACTGACCTAACCAGTTTGCATTTTTTGAGAAAGATTTTATCTATACATAAACAAAAGTATTATGGCATGATATCAAATTAGGCAGATAAACATCAGATGTTTATCATTAATTAAAAGTTAATTTAGACATAATACAAAAACATGAAGTTGACTGACAGACTCATGAACTGTTAAAAAAATACCTCTTGCAATAATTAATCAATTTTTTGGGTACAAACCAACTCTTGTTTTAGTCAATGGCAAAACTCCAGTCATTTGCAGGGAGAACAGACAAAGGGTAGGCTCTAAACAGAATGGAAGGCTCAGAAAATTTTGCTGGCTAAAGAGGGATTAAGCAACTGTGTGAAAAATCAAAATGCCAGATGTAGGACTAACACAGTTACATAGATATAACTCAGCTCCTTCAATGTGGGCAGAAAAAAGAAGAAAACAAAGTATATAACAAGATTCTTTGTAGCCTCATTTACATTAATTATGTTTAGCATTGCTTAGTTGTATTTCAGCATGCAGACCTAGCAGCTAGGGCCTTCCAGATTAGCAGCAGGAGTACTAAGATGACTCCACAGCAGAATCAAACCAAACTGGCAACAGTAGGAACTGCAGATGGGGATGGTTGTACCGCTGGTTGGGAACTGTAATATGAATTCCTCTTGACAGCAGTTGACAAATAGAGGAGAATTAAGTGCTGGCATTCTTGAAATACAAAGCACTTGAGCCTGCGTATGTAAATCTGTAAATTAAATGTGCCAGGGAATGTCTGATGACACTGTGGGCAACTGGCATGGTGTGGCCCACATCCTAGTTTCAGATCTTTGACAGCCTGTAACAGGATAGACACATCTAAATTCACTATGCAGAATGGTCTCCAGCCTCTGCTGACTTCTGTCTGTGCCCAAGTTGAGTGAGAGAGAACTGGAAGAGATAAATCAAGACACTGAGAGGGACTGTTTCAATAATATGAAAATATGTTGGTTTTCTTTTTTTCCCTGCCTTTTTCATCTAAAATGAAAACAAAAATTATCACATCCCCAGTACTGTCAATAGCAAGTCAGTGAAAAATAACCGGCAAAGATAGCTGGAAAGGTTTTACTTTTTTTTCATAGAGGCACAAAGAACAATATAGCTCTGTATGTAAGCTTAACCATAGTCAGATTTCTTACAGAGAAGACCTTGTAAACAAGTTGAACCAGTCTTTCTTGATGCTACAGGCCCTTGTAGAAAGCTTTACCATTAATGTGTTGGAGTGTGGAAGAAAAATAATTTCATATTCCTATGTACTTATGAGCTTTATAAGCACTATAAGCCTTCTGAACTTCCTTAAATAAAATGCTGAGTAACTTCATCTCTAGAAAACAGAAATTTAAAGTGTCTTTTCTGTTAATTTTTATAAGGAATTTCTCTATTAGTGTGTTTAAAGATTTTGAATTAAAGTACAATCAAATTCCTGAAAAAGACCATTTAAGAAAAAGTACAGAACACAGTAATAGACTGTACAATGTAATGATAAACTCTGGCTATTCTAATGATTGATTTTAGTATTTTTCAGGTTCCTTGTTCCATTATTTCCAAATGGAATTAATTTTACTGTGCTTGTTTCAGTGAAAACCACAAAAAACACTCTGCAGGTAACATGACTTAAAGGAACACTAGGTCTCTTAAAATTATGCTATACCATCTTTAAATCAATGTGCAGCTTTTATTTTTTTAAATCAATATTCGACTTTTGGAAAACTGAGTAAAGGTCATATCAGCTTTTTCTTCTCTCCATGTTTTAACTTGTCATGCCTCCTTTACTCCTACTTGCTGTAGAAAAATGTGAACTGAGCAATCAAATTTGCTTTCTGCGAGGTTCTTTTAAATTTTTTTTTCCTTTGTTGTTTCACTTTCAGTCCAATGAGGTCTCATGTTTTGAATTGTGCTACTTCTAACAAATACTGAATTCCTTTTCACTGTGAAAAAATTAAAGGTATTTTCACAGAACTGAGTGTTCATCATAACTCCTTAAGGAAAAGTGGAAAAGATAATGACCACAACTTGTAAAAAACGGGGTCCTAAATTCAGATTCTAGAAGTTGCACTGCAATTCCCCAAAACATGGTCATTAGATAATAAAATTAGAACATTTTGAGAAGTACCACCCTCAGAAAGGCAAGATAATTGTGTCTATTCCCATATTTCACTTTGTGGTTTTTAGAACATAAATGTTTTTAGAGAGTCTCAGCTGAAGGATGTTCACTTCCAGTTGATGAGATTTGAACTACATTTACAATTAGAAATTCTTAAACCAAGAGCTTGCAAGTGACGTTTTTTCAGCAGTGCTGAAAACCCAGCAGCTGTTCATAGCATACCGGGTCTACTTAAGGAATGAAGTGCTGTGCCCAGTGAATAAGACTGAAAGATTTTGACATTTTAAAATACAGTCTTTAAAATGGCTGTTTCGTTAATAATTCTACATACTGATATACACTGATCTTTTTGTATCAGTCTAGCGCATATTACTTTAAATTTGGAAGATAAATGTAGACAAGTTTTATTGTTTCTGTAAAAAAGACAATACTAATACTTTTACATTCTTATCGACTACATTGGCTAAAAGCTTCAATCCTCCAGCCGAGCCACTCAATCTGACAGTAGGAGTGATACTGAAGAGGCCCTTACCCTGCTATTTACCAAGATAATCTGACATGTGCTGCAAAATACAGATTGGAAATGCAAAAATCACATGACAGATCTGATGTTTTTAATGTGTTCAAAATAGAAAACAAAAAAAAATATTTTTTTTGTGCCCTTGCAACAAATGAAAACAGTCTAATTTCTTCTTCAGTCATATTAAGACCTGTGTTTTTTCTTTTGCGGTGAATGCTGCATTTGAAGCTTTAAGAAATTATTGTGATAAGGAATAATTACTATATTTTAAAATAATGGCTTAGATACACTAGCATTAACCATATACAGGCTTCAAAGAGGGACTTGATCATCCTTTTTAATTGCAAACACAATAATTAATGGAAATGTAAGATGCAAATTAGTTAAAAATATAACCAAAGAGTACTTTACATGAAATTTTATTTAATGTTTCATAAATATTATCTCTGAGAAGTGCCAGAGGTTTAATTCCCTTACACTTTAATTCCCGTGGTTTAATTCCCTTACACTTGCCTACCTTTAAAATGAGAACACAGGTTTTGCAATTTTTTCCCAGCTCTAAACTGGAGAGATTTGCACAGTGAGAACATAATGGGTTTTGGATGCTGGTGGGTACATGCAGTTTTCTGTCTTTCCAGAGAAAAAACTTCACCAATACAAGAGTTACCATGGTCAGGAACAGCAGATATAATGTTTAGGATAGAAAAAAAAATAAAATTGTAATATTACTGTAGCTACCTATTATCTTATCTGCTTCTCCCTTTATTTAATAGGGTAAATTGTGCCACTGCTATGTTCCTTAGCTGGGTCTCCACCATTTCAGGAGTATCACCAAAATTCTGCTTCAGACAACATCTCTTCTGAGATTTACCTTCTTTCTTACTAAAATATTCAATGTGTTTGTGAGATTTCAGGGAAACAAAAATGTCTAGATTTAATTTGCATTCACATGAAGTAGTGCTGTACCTTGTGAGCCACTATGCTCAAAATGCAGCTAAAAAGTAACACCTTATACTACACTTCTCTATTTTATGTTCCTGTGATCAGACATTTTCTTTAGAAAACAATTTCATTATTTTTTTTTCACTCAGCTGCCAGATAGTTTCACTATTTCTGTATTTTAAAATTAAGCCTGCTAAAATTCTTTTAACCATGGTGAACTTGTTTTGAGAATGTCTACTTATTTTCCCTCTGACTATTATTAATTAATATTGTGGAGTTCCCTGATTAGTTCATTAACATAATAAATCAGTCAGCTAAACCCACAGAGAATATAAATGTGTGCATCTTTTTACTCTGTGTTCTGTGCCAATTACCCAGCAGAAAATTGCTTCATGACTTGCTTCATGACTGAGTTTGATCATTGGAATTACAGTATAGAGTATAAAAAATAGAGAGAGTATAAAAGCAGTATTCAGTATCTACTAAACTGTAGTTTTCACTAGGTTTTCCTTAACTTCAGCACTGAAAAAAATCATCAGAGTAGGGCATTGTCATGGGCAAAATGGTCTTTACTCAAGAAACTTAACTGAATTTTATTGCCAGTTACATGAACCTTTAATTACTGATTCGGGTATTGAGATACAATGGAGACAATGAGTTAAACAAAGACTAAAAGAAAACCATTTTTCTCCTCCTTTGCCTGTCTCAACTTCACTCCAGACATCTTTGCACCCCCTTCCTGGTCTCCGTTCCCCTTGCTTTTGCCACACATTACACTCAGCCTCTCAGAGGAAATGGACAGCACAGGAGGAGGGGATCAATGCACAGCAGTTCCTTCCTGCCATTCCTTGTTCCTCACTCTTTTTCTTCCCCCTGTTCTTCTCTTTTCCCTTATTTCTGCACTGGTATGGGTGAAGCAGAGGCTGCAGTCCCTTTCAGGGCATGCGTTACCCATGGGCTGAAGTCCCCTCAGATGCATACTTCCTCCTGTATCTCTTTAGTGTGTCCTCACATGCATCCTCACACCTCTCCTCCCTCCTTTGTGTCTCTTTGTGTGTGTCCTCACATCACCTATTCCTGTATCTCCTCACACCTCCCTTTGTTCCTCCAGTGGCTACCACTGCTTCTTAAATGTTTTTTCAGAGATGCCAGGGGCTCTTCTGACTGGCTCCAATTTTGTCATCCATTGCAGTGTCAGCTGGAACAGTCTGTGGTCAGCACACAGCAGCCCCTGACCTCCTCTGATCCAGGCCATACCTGCAGCTCCCTGCTACCAAAGTCATGCTGGCTATGCCCAGTAGAGGCAATGATTCTTGCTGTCACACATTTTCATTTCTTCCTCTACTCTACAAAAAAAGAAAAGCTTGGAATTTTTCATACTTTTACTTTAAGTTCTGCTTCTACAGGTTTTCTGAGAACATGATCATTATGTCTATCTGTATTTCCACTTGCAATGAATGATCAGATCTTCTCTGAAGCTCTACGAATCTATACTGGACATCATTAAAGCGCAGCTTTATAACATCTGCTCTTATGAGAAAAATGAAGTCATTGTCATTATTCCAAAAAGTAAGAGGAAGATTCAGAGTATTTGTTTTATACAAGAGATTGTATTATACAATATTGAGAAGCCATTCTAAAATGTAGCTAGATCCTTTTCAATCTAAAAGTCTTTTTTTATTGAGTTAATAAAGCAGGACGATTTTAAAAAAAATCTCTTGGAAGTACAGCACTTGACAGATAAAACTGTGCTAATATCCTATAAGTATAAACATATGCCTAATTATGATGTTAACATTTAAATCACTTAATGTATAGAAAAGTGAATAGCCACAGTTGTGTAGGCACAGTTCAGTGCAAAATTATTTCTGATATCATTATTCAGCATCTTTCAATGTCAGTGAAATTTAGTCAGATATTTAATAAATAAAATGTCTAAATTTTGCCCCAAAATTTCCCATAAATAAATTTGATAAAGCTATTGCTTTTAATTACAATTTGAGTGGAACAGATGCATAGGAATCTGCCCACATAAGAGCAGAAAATACATTTCTTTACCTCAGTTTCTTAGGAAAATGGGGATAAAATATATTTTCCTTCCTTCTTTTTGATGTGTGCATACTCATACAGTAAAGTGGTGATGAACAAACCTTTTTTCTTCATGTTTCTTGTCACAATAGCATCTCAGCCTTATTTTAAGCTTTTTGATGATATTATAATACCAGCGAAGACAGCCTTGGAGTCACACCTGTCTGAATGCTACAGAAGACATTTATTATGTATTGGTTTTTAGCAATGTGTAGCTGGTTGTTTTAAAGTGACACGTTTCATTTCAACTTATTATCCAGTTGATTGTTCAAATATATCTATGAAAATTTCAAATGCCACTATTAAGTCTGCTCAAATTTACTTTTAATATTTCTCACTAGAGTACTTATTTATGTATTTCTTTATTTCCTGGACTTGAAGAAACAATTTTATTTCATCTCCCGGCACTCTTTTCTGTACTGGAAGACAAAAGCATATGCATAATATCATGATAAAAAAGATAGGTAAAATAAAGCTCCACGTTTCTTTCCTGAGTCATATATGTGTCTCCAAATACCAAATAGAGATATAAAGCACTGAAACACTCATACTGTGTTCCTGTAGATACTATTAAACATTTCATACCAAAAAAAATATTGATATTTGTAAATTTTATATAAATTATCAATTTATAGTTTAAATGGAATTTTAAATTTGTATGAAGTGAAACAGTAAAGGATTTTAGCAAAATACCACTAATTTTGATTAATGCTGCAGTAGTTTAACTTCTGCCAAGATTTAGTTGCTAAATACTTATGTACACAGAAGTTATCTAATTTCATTATATTTAAAAGTAAAATACACTAAGATTTCATTAGACAGTTCAATTAAGAGTAAGAATGTTTGTGTAGGAGACGATAGACTGTCATGTAGGTTGTTGGAGTTCAAGCTGATATGCAATAGAAAGTAATTTATAAAGCTTTGTTTTAATACAGCTAGACCCTTCAAGACACTTATTAAGAAAAACAAACAAACAAACACAAAACCCCCAACACAAAAGAAATCTTATTCTGTGTCTTTCAATTACAAAAGCAACCAAGGATGTGACAAAGACATAGATAAGCATGGCAAGGTCACCATCTAAGTGAAAGAAAAAAAACCTTTCAGAGGAAAGATTAAATAAATACCCTTGGGGTTCTACCATCTCCTGAGCGCCAAAGGGTAGCCAAGGAGCTGAGGACCAGTAGGAATAATTAAGACTATTTAGATGCATAATCAGCAATGAAGGGAGAATATATTTCCTCCCTAGCCTGTAACAGCTATCCCCTATGCACAGGCAGAGTCCTACTAGCCAATAACATTTACCTTCGGTTTAAGAGTGCAGACTATTTTACTGTATCTTCTCCAATTTCTGCATCTCACATCCGCTTTACAATGATGGAGATATCTGCTGTTCAGCTACCTGCAGGTCATAGCTGACTGGCAAAAAGTTGTCAATTTAATCCCAACTATGTAATGGTGCCCAAAGACACTATGGGTAGTATTTGTCTAAGCATGCACAACCACTGTATCGCTCAGCCTGTCTGTGCTGCACTTAAGGCTTTACCCACCTTTCTGTGACTTGGAACTTTCTCAAATGAAATAACACATTTTTAGTAGAAGGTAAATCTGGGCTTCAGAGGATAGCTCTGCAAAACTAAAGTTCATTTTCATTTCAACATCCAGAGCATTTCCCTGGCTGTCTTCACTCTATGACTGAGGAGGGACTCATTTCACTTTGGGTAGTAGCACAGCAGAACAAAAGCAGCTTTGTAACCACAATATCAGCATGACTGCGAGCAACAACACTGCAGAAAGTTTCCCCCCAACAATGGAGTTAGTAGCCCTTCAAAGAATCATCAAATTCACCATGTAGATGCAGACTGATGCTTTCACCTTTGATGACTTTTACCCAGTCTCTCATCAGCAGGGAAAAACAGATTCTCTGCATTGGTGGCCCTGTACAAAATCATATGTGGCATGCGCAGGACAAGAAGTGGTAGGGGACAATTTATTCATCGAAACACAATAACTCACAGAAGAAAGAGGTAGGAGGGACTGAAATGCTGACAAATTTTGGACTCAACAAGGTGAAGAAATCATGTTAGATCTCTCAGGGAGAAATTTACACAAGATGCACAAGATGGACAATATTAAACAGGCTTTTTTACTACGAAGGATTTTCAAGAGTACTTTGTGCTCTCAGCACCTCAGCTATGCCGATTCAGAGAAAGTAACAGAAGCAGTGCATGAACAAAATGAGCTCTGTGTTAATAAAAGTATTTAGAAATGGCATTACTGTGTTCTTAATTAAAATAGTGTCAGTACATAACATAAGCCCTTCACTCTATAGACTTAAATCTTATCCTGTTTTGAAGCTAAGGGTATAGGTATGGCATTAAAGTAATCTTGTGCTTGTTTCGGTTCTAATTTCATCATTTTAGGCTTCTTCTAAAGACAGGAAGAATACAGATATTGTTCTCATTTGATACTTGAACAGCCCAAATCATACTTTCATCAGTGAATACAGTTGCACTTCCAGAAGGAGCCCTCAGTTTCATGTCAATAATTGAGCTCTGTACTATCTTTTTTTCTCTTGTAGGGTTAAAACAGTAGTTAATGTAGTGACCTGGGAGTATTTGTGACTGGAGAAAGAATTTAGATGGGATTGACATGACATCCTGGATGCTATGAACTTAGTTTGGAAGTGTATGAGTCTATGAATTAATGGATTCTGTAACACTGACAAAGTAAAACGCTCTCATTTCATCAGCCTGCTACAAAGTGAAACAGGTCGGTTTGGGAGAACAAAGAGTTCATGGCCTTTGAGGACTTGACACAACAGTGTCACTGCACATTCAACTACCTTAGTTTCTTTCATACAAAGAACTAGGGTGACAGAGCACTGGAACAGGCTGCCCAGGGAGGTTGTGGAGTCCCTTTCTTTGGAGATTTTCAAGACCCGCCTGGATGCAGTCCTGAGTAGCATTCTCTAAGCAATCCTGATTCAGCAGGGGAGTTGGACTAGATGATCTAAACGGTCCCTTCCAACTCTAAAAAAAAAATTCAGTGAAATTCAGTGAAATTCAGTGAAATCTTTGGCACGTGAACAGAACAGTAGCTACCTGAGAAAATTAACAGTTGTTTTAAAGTATCAGCAGGGATTCAACCCAGAGTGAAAAAGGAAGCCACTCAAGGAAGCCACTCACACCAAAAAACCACTCTCTGCATTGAGTTATTAATAATATTTAGCCTGTGGTATCACAATCAGTAAGTTGAAACTTGCTTTTTGCATCATTTCCAAAATTGCAGCAGCTTTAAAAAGGCTAGACGCAGTGTTTTCTCTAGAAATTTTAACTTTAGGGCAAAGCTAACTTTAGGGCAAAGTCAAATTTAACTTTTTTAAATTTAGGGCAAAGTTAATTAGACTTCTCTGATTCTCTAAAGAAAAACTCTTAAAAATGGAAGTTCTTGCATTGGAGGCTTTTTTTTAAAACAACAGACATGCTAAGCCAGTCAAACCATTCAGGTGTACTCCCTGCGTAGAGTTATTTAGCTGGGAAGACTACACCTATTTTTTTTCAGGAGACAATGATGCTTAGAGTTTGGCCCAGCGAGGGCAAAATTGTGTATAAACTGGATACAGTTCATAGACTCTTCACCTCCTCAGGATGTTTTACAATACAAGTAGTTTACATGAACCATATAAATCTCGGGGAAATGCCAGTTCTGTCTAATAGGATGAACACCCCTACTGGTCTAACATTTAGCTTAGCAGCATTAAATCTTACTATCCTGTGAAGGAAAATAAGCTCATGAGAGGTACCAGATGGGCAGATGTGACACCGGAACCTCCAACCATGTGGAGAAGGGTAAAAGATGAAAAACAAAATTAACATTCAGATAATCAGCACCTGTTTTGTCAATGATGTCAAATTTCACCTTGTGCGGGGATCGTGCACCTTACTGTGTTCTCATAAACGTTTGTGTATCAAGTGTAGTGTTAAACTCAACACTTACATTGGGATAAGAGTAACAGCCAGAAGAATAACTCAAAGTTAGTTATGTTTTGGGTAAGAACAGCTCCCATTTCTGTTTGTTTGTATTACAGCCTCATGGGAGGAAAAAAAGCGCCTCTCAAAATATGTTTTCACCATGGAATGAAAAAAGGTGGAGAAATACCCAAGGGAGTGGAACTTTGAGCTGATAAATTCACGTGGTGGTGTGAAATGCTGTATAGGCCTTGCTAGTGGGGAGCCTGTGGCAGAAGGACCACCTCCCCTCCCTCCTCCTTGTGGGTCTAATGGCACAGTACAGTGACATGGTGGCTCATTTGGTGGGAAGCTCATGAGCTGCCAGCCATGTACACAAACATCCCCCAGCCACATACCCCAGATACCACCTCAGCCAAAGAGCCTACCTTGGAGACCCCTCGACTGATGAAATGTATATGTGACCGTGACCAATAGATGACCACAGTTCAGGTGTGATCAGGCTATAAAATGGTGCCCGTGTTGGAGACCCCATTTCAGCGGTTCTCCTCAGAGCAGTGGGTCTGTAATCAGAAGCCCTCCCTTTGGGTCGAAGACATCATCCAACGTAACTTCCCTGGGATTGAGTGTCCTCACCTTTTAGGTTAGTGGTTTGCATATTATGAGTCATCGTTCTAAGCTTAGATTTAGTACAAACTGAGTAGTATTAGTTCCCAACTGACATCCTGAATCTGTAATGTCGCAATTTGGACTGGGTTGGCCAAGGACAAGAAGACAGATGCTCTCCCTCACCTCTCGCTTCACGGAGAACATGAGGAAAGATAAAGAGATCTATGAATTTAGAAAAAACTAAACTACTTTAATGAAATAGTAACAACAAAATAAAAAGGAAGTAATGAAATAAATATAATATATATAAAAAAACTTATCAGGTTCCCAGGAAGGTGTCACCAGCAGGCACTAGGGAAGTTCCAGACTGCACTCAGCAACAGATGGGAACTGGATTCCAGATCTATCATTCCTAAAAATGCACAGAGCAGGATCAAAGGCAGATGAACTGACAGGATCCTCCTCTGACATCAGTCACTGAAGAAAGAGAGCCATTGAAGAACCCAACCTATTGAAAAGAAAGTGACAAAGAGCTGACTCTTTGACCCTTCAGCTTTGATACTGAGCATGGGAGATGGGATGGAATACCCTATTGGTCAGTTTTGGTCACCTGACCTGTCCATGCCACAGGTGCAACCCCTTTAGGGGGTAAACAACCAAGTCAGCTGACCCTGGTTGCCACAGCAACAAGTATAAGTAAGAGGTTCTCCCACTGAAAAGAAAGTTGGCTCTGCCCCACCCCAAACTGGGATATGTAAAAAGTTTTCTCTGCCAAAGTGTTTATAGTGTAAGATCCCTGATAAATTTTATCATTCTAACTTTTCATGACACCATTAAACCTGATTTTTGGAATGTATTTTGTTGGTCTTACACTTCTACATCAGAGCCCAGGAAATCATGGGTCTGGCTTACAATTAAGTAATACACAAGGTGCATTTTTTGGTGCCCTGTTGTGCTTCCATACTGCTTCTCCTCACCATCAAGTGTGCCATCTACATTTGCCATTTAAACTCAGAAGTAATTATTTCCTCCTATAACAGTTTCACTGACAGTAGTGAAGGGGCAGCATTTGGCCGCCCACATTCAAAGCCAGCTCCCTGATAATGAGGGCTATTTGCGAAGCCTCAGCTGGCCTTAAAGGTCTTCAAGAAAAGTCTGGAAGAAGTGTCAGAGGAGTACCTGCCCCAAATGCCTCTGCTAAGAAGCCTCATCAGAGGGTCCCCTTCGTTCATGTGGGAGCTGTTTTTTAAGCTGAGGCTTTTGTGTATGGTCCTGGCCTGAGATATGTTGCAGCAGCCTTACAGATATGCCCATGCCTGGCCATGTACATCCTTGATCCAGTCGCAGATATTAATTCACAGATTCAAGTTCCAGGTTTGACTTCAGACATGCCTCATCATGATGGACTCATCTGGTAATCGCTGGACGGTATCTGATCCTGACTACTGTTTCCAGACCTGTCCTGACCCTGACAACTTCCTAGGTTGACTTCAGGCCTGATTTATCACCAGGGACTTGTTGGGCTATTTGTATTCTTACTGAACTTGGTTACCATCACCAGAGCTGTTCTGCTTGACTTGCTGGGATACTGTGAGACTGGGCACTTGCCTGTGATGCAACTTCATCTGCCTCCCCTGGTGTCACCCTTGGATCCTGCCTCCACTTGCTACTTCCTGACAGATCTAATAGCAGTCTTCCATGGCCTAAAGACAGGGGTGCTTGAAGATGGTGACAAATTCATCTTAGATGTTCACAGGGAAATACACAAGGCAATAGACACAAGCTGTTTGAAATTCCCACTGAATATAAGGAAAATTTCATAATCAGATTTGTTAAGCCCTGAAACAGGTTGTTGCAGACTTTCCATCCTTGGAGGTTTTCAAAACTCAGTTGGACAAGATCTTAAACAACCTAGTCTAATTTTCCAGATAGTCAAGTTTTGAGTAGGGTTTTGTACTAGATGACTTCCAGAGAAGTCACTAGATGACTTCTCAAACTTTTTTTTTTTCTAGGATTACGTGATATTATGCTCTTGAAGAGAGCAGAGAATAGCTTGGATATAGCTCTATGCTGAGGATGTTCTGCAATGGTAGCACAGATTACAGTTTTTGAGAAGTAACAATGATTAATTTGTAGAAGGTAGAATGAAGTATAGTTAAAAAATGTATATATATCTCCAGTAAATCTTGTATACTCTTTCTACTATGTCTTGCTTCATGTCTTGGGAAAATTGTGGTGCCACTTATGATCTAATTATTCCTGGTCCCTTTTGAAAATCATGCTTTTAGCACTTTCGCTCTTGTTCCAGTAGAGAGACCACAGCTGTGATGAGCTAGATTGTGTGGCTACACAATTATCACCCACCATCTAGGTTATTATACTGAACAAGGTTGAGTGTGCTACAGACCCACTAATTGTTAGTGGTGACTTTCCTTGTCTTCTGTCTGCTCTGTGACTAGGGGGTCAAGTTTTCTGAAGGGGATATAAATTGTATTCTCTTTATTAATTTGAAACTGAATAGTTATGAAGTCTTGTTCTAAGACAGCAACAGAGACCTAGGAAACAGAATTATTATAAAATAACCACAAGTGTGTCAACATAAGCCAATGAAGCAAACAAGAAGAACACCTGATAAATATTTATGTAACATTCACATTGACAAGGAACAAACTAGGGTGGAAAACCTGCATATTTTCTCTTCTTTGCAAATTAGCTTAATTTAGGTAATTGTGATTTCCATAATTTGCTACATTTCCAGGTTGGAACAGTAATTTTTTAAGGATGCTGACAGCAACTGGTAAAATATATCATTATTATGCAAACATGAATCTATGTTTCCATATTAATAGCAAAATTTATCAAATTAAGTGAGCCCTTTTTTGGATGATGGGTAATGAAGATCAGTGACATTATGTCTTCAGTAATGATTTTTCTCTAATTAATTTTCTCAGCATATTTCTGGCTGATATCAAAGCTCCTAGCAACAGTGGGTTTATGCAACTGGACTGATATCACTCCATATCCCACTAGACTTGCTTTGCAGTTCAATGTAATGCTACTCTGTCCTTGATCATCTAATTACATGAGATATTTTCCCATTTTTTATGTTCAGTAAATCAAGCCTTTTTTGAAAATAATTTTTCTCTTAATAATATCATAGTCTAAACAAAGGTGAATTCCCTCAGGCCACTAATTTAATGTTAATCAAATTGTAATTAATTCTCATTTTTAGCAGTAATTTACAATCATTTAATTAAACACAAAACAGACTTGCCAGCATGGTGATTCCATAAGATGGGAACTGCACTAAATGGATTCTGTCTCCTTTTTGTTTTGAACAGGTTGTTTAGAACAAGAGCTATTCAAAACTCTGGTAAATACCGGAGATCTTTGGTGCTTATCATGATCTATTATTGAGTGCTTCTCACTTAATCTTGGTCCTGATATTTTGATTTTAGAAATAATAGAGGTGTAGTCTAAAATTCAGAGGATTTTTAAACCCTGCTGTTTGGGTGAAACAGTGGATGAAACAATTGTTTAGGTGCAGGAGATACAAACCTTATTCTTGGCTTTGCAGTGCTCCCCTCTGTTGCCTTCAATAAGCCACTTCATCAGTGTATCTCGATTTCATTTCTTTTAAGTGTTAGTATAAATGATAAACTTTCCCTTTGTTAGAATGACTGTTTCCTGCTGTGAGGTTTTCTAATTAGTCCTAGTAGAAAATTCCTAAGTGGACATACTGGAAGAACACAACTTCATAATTTACATCTGCAAAGTGTTCATGGTACATTTTGGTAAAATAGACTGTTGAATACATTTATGAGTATTAAACCAACATTATTTACAGATAGGCACAGAATTAAAAATGAATTTTGACACACACCACCATTCTAAGATAAAATCTAACAGTTCCTTAAGATTTGTACTTCACTTTGCTGGGAGAAGGATGAAGAGGAGGCTTCTTCCTGCAAACTGCACAATCATATTTTTTCTGTCACACTCTACACCTTGCTGTTTCTTCACTGGTCTTCAACTCTACATCACTCTTGAAATTTACTATATAAGTGCAACATAATGGATGTTCTACATCCATTGAATGCTTATTCTCCTTTTTCATTGCTATCACTGTATCTGATTTTACTGAGCCCCATACATTATAGTATATAATATATACTAACATATAGTACCCCAAGGTTGTATTCTATAATGACCAGTAACCACTGGTCGTCAAAAGTTGCTATTCTTTTAAAACAGACATACCACTTAATCTTGTGAGGGATTAACCTATTCAGAAGCTTCTCACAGATTAGGTAATGATATACCTAAACTATTAACAGATATACACATGCTAATGTTACTTTTTATTAGAATCTGTGGTACTTGAGAAAGATGGAAGAGTTGCATTGCTACTTAAAATGAACTATGAAGGATGTGAGCAACGCAGCTTGACTGGTGGCAGTGAACCCTGTTCTCCATGGTGCACATGCTTGACTGATATGAACTATTGACCCACATTTAAATGCTAATTCATGAATGACACCTAAATATTAAAGTGTTAAGTTCCTCGGAGCAGATTTCTTTGAAATCTTTAAGGTTCAGCTTTCAGACTTGACCTCCGGTCATAAAGCCAGCAGAGATACAAAGCAGTTCTGCCTGGGAGTTTTCTGGAAAGTAAGTATATGGAGGTAGGTCTAGACTACTGAACACAGTTCACATTGATTTGTTGCTAGTAAATGGCAGCACTTGCTGAAAGTTAACGATGGATTTTCTTCCTATATTTTCAAACTGTAATTATACTAATAAACAATTAATAAAGTGGAAGAAAAAAGAAAAACAAAAAACCACACCAGAAAAAACAAAACACACACCACTGACTTTGTATGATGTCTCCAGGCAACTGTGGAGCTATCTTATATACCACTTTGAGATATCTGAACTGGACATCTAGTATTGTAAGTTTCTGCATTGCATTATCAATCATTTAACACATTCATCCTCCTTTCTGAAAGCAGTAAGCCATTTAAGGAGTATATTACAGGTAATGACAATAGGCAGTGTACAGATTTCACTCATTTCATTCAATATTCAGTCCTGATTACATGTGAGTTATCTGTGACAGACAGTAGATACTCTTTTTTTGACTCTCTCTAATTTTAAAAATGTCCACAAATTCCTATAATAAAACTTAATATTTATGAACTTCAGCAAATGGGTATAAAAAAAAGTCCATTTCCTGGCTTTTATTATCTATTGAATAGATCTGGAGACGTACAAAATACTACTTCAGTGAGCTTACAGGTGAGGACAAAAATAATAAAGGAAAGAACTACAGTAGAAGTAGATGCAATTGGTGCCACAGGAAAAATTACCCTAAAAAAGTACAGGAAAGACTATGCTCAGTGAGGAAATCATAGCTTCTTTTTTTGAGCCTCATTAACACTACCCATTCAATTCTGCAAAAGGGGCAAAGTTAACCTGACTTAATTGGCCTACAATAAGCAAGCAGAAGGCCCTTGAATTGATTGCATACCTGGAGATTTATATACTTCTGGAATTATTGGTTGTCCCTGTATGCTGTTATCTGCCTCAACAACTAATTATAGCAGACTAGTACTTTGGAAACTTAAATCATAGAATGATTTGGGTTGAAAGGGACCTTTAAAGGTCATCTAGTCCAACCCCTCTGCAATGAGCAGGGACATCTTCAGCTAGATCAGGTTGCTCAGAGTCCTGTCCAACCTGAACTTTAACGTTTCCAGGGATAGTCCATCTACCACCTCTCTGAGCCAGCTATTCACCACCCTCATCATAAAAAATTTCTTCCTTCTATCTAGTCTGAATCTACCCTCTTTTAGTTTAAAACCGTTACCCTTTGTCCTATCACAACAGGCCCTCCTAAAAAGTTTGTCCCCATCATTCTTATAAGCCCCCTTTAAGTATTGAAATGCTGCAATAAGGTCTCTCCAGAGCCTTCTCTTCTCCAGGCTGAACAAGCCCAACCCTCTGAGCCTGTCCTCATAGGAAAAGTGTTCCATCCCTCTGGTCATTTTTGTGGCCCTCTTCTGGACCTGATCCTACAGGTCCATGTCTTTCTTATTCGGAGGACTCTAGAACTGGATGCAGTACTCCAGGTGGGGTCTCACTAAAGCAGGGCAGGAGAGCAGAATCACCTCCCTCCACCATGTTTCTTTTGATGCAGCCCAGGATACAGTTGGCTTTCTGGACTGCAAGAACATATTCCTGGCTCATGTCCAACTTTTCATCTACCAGTACCCCCAAGTCCTTCTCCACAGGACTGCTCTCAATCCATTCATCCCCCAGTCTGGATTGATACTGGGGAACGTCCAACCTGGGTGCAGGACCTTGCACGTGGCCTTGTTGAACTTCATGAGCCAACATGGGCCCACTTCTGGAGCTTGTCCAGGTTGCTCTGAATGATGTCCTGTCCCTCAGGCACACCAATCAGACCACTCAGCTTGGTGTCACCTGCAAATTTGTCAAGAGTGCACTTGATCCCACTATGTCATTGATGAAGTATTAAACAGTATTGGTCCCAGTATTGGTCCCCCGAGGGACACCACTCATCACTGATGTCCAGCTGGACAATGAGCAATGATCAAAATAATGGGAAAAATAGTCAGATTCATTGTGGGAATGCTCAAAGTAATTGTGGGAATGACGCCATCAATGTCTTGATGGCTATAGGGAACATGCTATTACTGATCTGTTATAATATTTGCTTTCTTGACTGTATTAACTTGATTGTATTAAAGTTTGGACTGGAAACTTTTATCAGAAATATCTTGTCTCAGCTTTTTTCCCCACTTTGAAATAATGACAATAAATGGGCATATGGGTATCTTACAAATGTAAAAATTGTGATTGCTGTTGTGTCATTATTTTTGCTTTGCTATATGAATTGTTTTTCTGCAACACTGGCTAGCTAGGCAGATTACCAAATGTTACTGTCTATATTAGAATGGCTACTCATTTCAGGACATAAAATGTAAACTCATGGATGTTTCATATTCATATTTAGTTAAAAAAAAAATCTAATAGTAGGTTTCCAAAATGCAATATTTTTAATTTGTACATAGCTCTCACTAAAACAGAAGCTATCAATATTTAAATTCATTGACAGGAAACAAACACAAACAAAACCAAACAACTCCGAAGAGTAAGAGCTGTAACTGACTAAACAGTTTTTCAAGATTTTAGTGGAAGCATTCGAATTTCTACTAATGTAATCCAGAAGTTAAATTCTCCTACCATTGGATCTAATAGTACCCAGATTGTTCTTGAGAAGCAAAGGGACACAGAATTATTCTGTGCTGTGTCTTAAAATCAGATAAGAGTTGGACTCCTAGCATTCTGTGACAGGAATCAAGGGACAGTACTTTGTAATGCATGTATTTGTTAACCCTTAAAATCTTGTACAGATTTCTCACTAGTGAAAAATGCTATAGTGATCTTTCTGATTAGGATTCTTGCAGGTCTGCTATTGAAGCACAGAAAAATGTCTTCATGTATCCTTCTAGGACATGATTTGGATTTTTTGTAATAACAAATTAGATTCACATAGTCCCACATATTCGTTGATACAGTTCATGATACCCTGGTGAAAACAGATTTGTAAGTGTTTAATGAAGTTAAAGAGAGGCATGATTGTCTGTGCAAAGAAGAAGGGAAAGTTTCATTTTCATTTTATTTGTGAATTGTTCTGAAAATCTTCTACATACTCTTATATTTCTTTAGTGATATTTTTTTCTTCCATTTATCTGTGTAGACACAAATATTGATGGCTTATGCATGTTGACTACTGAACTTAACACACAGTTAAAATCCAAGTGTGTGATCAGATAAAGAATTGTAAATAATTGTGACCTACAATTAATTTGGTGTCTGTGAAAAGCTGCACATCAACAAAGAAAGCAAGAACTTAAAAGTGAACAGTAAATAAAAACCATAACGTATTTTTAACAGGAAAAGGAATAAGAGAATATATGTTTTAATTGTGTTGAAAACTCATTTGTCTCTTTTAAATGATTACACAGAGTACCTTGAATTTCACCCTGAGTCATTTATTATGAACAGTATTTCTCTGCAACACATTTTACGATTTTCCCTCACCTCTGTTAGTGTTATTTCTACTATAGCTAAATCTACAGAAATACTAATTTAAGAGATAATTATGGTGCTAAATTAGGAAAATATTGCTGTTATTATTCTTTAAACAATTATTTTATTGTCCTAAGGCCTCTGAGATTGTTTATAAATGTTCTCTTCGTTTGTTAATTTTCATGTATTTTCTTTTCACCATTATTTTCTAGACTTGAGAGTGGCCCTAAGTGTTGCTCTTTGCATCAAGTATCTCTGGCATTTATGCTTCCACTCCTGCTCAGCTGGAAGGCCTACCACTGCACAGTAAATTTCCTCTAAAAAGCATGCACTGTTTCCCCACCTCCCGCTGTTCCCTTGGCATGTCATAGATTGCCAATCAGTAGGGTTTTTTTTCCCCTCAATACTTCTATCAGCCTGTGTCATGAGGATTTTCAAGCAATAAACCCTACTTTAACTGCTTCTCCTTTGATTTTTTTGTGCACTAAATATTAGCAGATGTGGTTGGTGAAACTTCATCTTCTACATGCATGATTATAATTTTTTCCCCTTAATCAAAAGAGAGAACATCTCCAGAAGTAATGCATTGGCCAATTCTTTAAGATGCTGAATGCTGTGAAAAATAGTGAGCAGTTCTCCCTCACCTTGGAATTACAGATATTGCCTGACAACACATACTGAAAGATGAGACACTAAATAAAAGAAAACGTTATGCTGTATATGCAGTTTTAAATTCTAAGTACACTCCAAATGAAACAACACATTTCAGCCAAAAAGTCTTTTCAAAATTTTGATACATCTTACATTGTCTCCTATTTCAATTCATCTTTGAATTGTACTGTATCCATAATATCAGTCAGACTATTCTTAAATCATTCAAGGACATCCTTACAAGTTCAAGAGTCTCAGCAGACTCTTCCCTTTTTATGGTTTTGCTGTAAAAGGGTATTGTAACATTTTCCTATTTGTCTCATTCAAGCAGTGCTTTCCCACACCATGCACAAAGAAGCAGTGAGAAAATGGCTGTAGCCATGTATGATTGAGAAAAGCTGATACCAGCACTCTTGGGGCTGCTGTACTTCAAAGGATTTGAAAGTTTGTTTTGATAAAAGATAAAAGAATCAAAGTTCAAGTTCTGTGATCAGAGGCACAAAAAAAGGGTATCTTCCGATAAGCTTCACTTGTTAGCTTTGGTCTGTGTGCATTCAGACTGTCAAAGTTGCCAGTATGGCTAAGCTGGATAAGAAAATGAGTGACACGAAGAAAATAGGGGCCATAAAGAAAGTCAGATGACAAATGTATGAGCACTTTTCAATGGTGGAAATCATAGGAGAACTGAGTCTGCTTTGACATGCCTAACTGATTTGTACAAGAAGAATTTCATAGCCAGGAGCCATGCAAAATGCCGTACTTGTAGTCTCCCTAAACTACAAAAAGGGAGAATCATCCTATAGACAGGTTATGGGGGTTCATGCAGGTTATGCAGGGTTCAACTGCATAAATATATTCTCTCCAAGGCATTCTTTATTTTTTCTGCAGGGCCCATGAAGTTCTGAGATTTGAATTTGATTCTGTAAATCATAGGATCACAGTAAAGCTCAGGCTGGAAGAGGCCTCTAAAATTCATCTGGTCCAACCTCCTGCTCAAGGCAGGTTTGATTTCAAAGTTGAATCAGTTCCTTCAGCTTCTTGTCATGGCATGGGCTCCAGCCCCCTTACCATCTTGATAGCTCTTCACTGGACTT
Source organism: Limosa lapponica baueri (assembly GCA_002844005.1). Taxonomy (NCBI): domain Eukaryota; kingdom Metazoa; phylum Chordata; class Aves; order Charadriiformes; family Scolopacidae; genus Limosa; species Limosa lapponica. Next base: position 1,710,827 of record KZ505636.1, read on the forward strand.
CCTCCAGAATGTCAGCACCTGTCTTGTACAGCATGGCCCAAAACTGGATCTGATACACCAGATACAGCTTTGTAAGTGCTGAGTAAAGGAAAATGACCACTTTCTTTTGACCTGCTGGTCACACTCCTTTTGATGAAACCCAGTATGCTGTTACTGTTTGACACCCCAAGGTGCTATATAAGATATGAAGATATCCTCTCTGGCATATATGAGAAGTTACTAATGAAACTGATGCTTAAATTCAAACACCTGTAATGTAAAAGTATAAAAATACAAGCTACAATGAAAAAGATCTTTTCTAAATGAGAGTCTGGTGCTTTTTGACTAAACCTCTTCAAGTGAGACAACCTCTGTAGTGATGGCTGATTTTTTCATGTTCTCTGTCTGCACCAGGGGCTACCTCTGTGGGGCAAATCTGTAGTTTTCTCGGATTTCCCTTTTGCTGTGATGTAAAGTAGCTTGTTGGTCAGCAGCTTTATTTTGCTAAGACAATCTTTCATTTGTTAAGCTTACTTCAGAATATGCCTGTTTTAGATACTGGAAATGTAATATGGATACAAAACTAAGAAGTGCAATATTTAGTATGTTATTTACAGTATCATATTTTTTTTTCTGTTTGTTGTGTAGTCTCAGGCACTAGAAACACTTCTGTAGTTTCCTTTTAAAATGGGTATTGATGATACATTCTCGGTCTTCAATTTTAAAGTTACAGTTTGCAGAACGATTAACGAAGAGAATCTGATAAGCAGTCTTGGAAAAGTGAGAATTCCATTAAAAAAAAAAAACACCAAGTTTTATAAATGGGAGCTGATCACATTTAAAATGAAGATTCACTTATGTCATGCTTTCAGCTGGGATAGAGTTGACTTTCTTTCTAGCAGCTGGTATAGTGTTTTGATTTGGATTTGGCATTAAAATGGTGTTGGGAAAACACTGGTGTTTTGATTGTTGCTAAGCAGTCAAGGCCTTTTATGCTCCTTACCAGCACTGTCCTGCCAGCGAGTACGCTGAGAGTGCACAAAAAGTTGGGAGGAGGCACAGCCAGGACAGCTGACCTCAATGACCAAACGGATATTCCATGCTATGTGATGTCATGCTCAGTATATAAAGCTGGGAGAAGAGGATGGAAGGGGAGAGGACACACTTGGCATTCGTCTTCCCAAATAACCACTACATGTGATGGAGACCTGCTTTTCTGGGTGAACACCTGCCTGCCAATGGGAAGCAGTGAATGGATTCCTTGCTTTGTGCATGTGGCTTTTGGTCTACCTATTAAACTATCTTTATCTCAACTCATGAGTTTTCTCACTTTTACACTTCTGATTATCTCCACCATTCCAACCAGGAGAGTTGAGTGAGCAACTGCATGGTCCTGGTTGCTGGCTGGGGTTAAACTACAACAATTTATCACTTCAATGTACACTCATCTGTGTGTCTCACTAACGGATTAATCCTAAAATTCTCATTTTATTTTGTCATTTTTCCTTTTGAGCTTTTTCCTTGGCAGGCATCTTTTTCTAACAATTTAGCTTGTGGTAGCTCCTTAAATAAATTTTCATACACTTCCTGCCCTGAAGACTAATCAATTTAAAATGACAGGCAAACAGAGAGAAGAGTAGTGCTGTCCTTTAAAGATTTTTCTTTTTTTCTAGATTGTATCTAGCTTTATTGGTGGTAGTTCTGAGTGGATTCTTAATCAGTCAGCATTGATTTAGATAATTGGGGTAGTCAATGTTGCCTTAATAGATCCTCATACAATGCTAAGAAAAATAGACCCCTTACTGCTTTCTAGCACACATTCAGCTTAGCCTATATGCCATAATGTTGCAGTTTTGAAAAGAAGTATAGCATAATGAAATTTAATATATTTCTCTTGTCTGTGTTTTTTAATCCCTACTTGCACAGTATGAAAAATGTAAACTAAACAATGCAATTGACTGAATTTGATAGGAAAAATTACCTAGGAATGAATATATAATGGCTTTTAAAGAGTCATTCCTTTGTAGTTCAATTGATATTGTGCAATTTTACATTTGAGATTTGTAGTTCAAAATTAGAGGTAAAATTGTGTGGTTCTGGAGAGGATGAGAACAGAATGCTAAATATAGGCATTTTCTGCATTAGCCTCTTGCAGTTCAATTTTCTGTTCCATTAACTTTTACACTTTTGCATATTGGTTCACAGGTAAATTTCTAATTAACTGATAATCAGTTTTAAGCCTCATATAATGTTTATATAGAAATATGTGGTGCTCAACTCAACTTCCCTACTGTGGCATCTCCAAGCTGAGGATGAAGAGAACAAGCTACTCTAAACTGGCATTAGTCATGCATGATTGCTCAGAGGTGTCTGCTGGTTTAGACTGAGCATTCTGAAGTATACAGTTTTATAGCCATAACAACTTGAGAAATATTGGAAGTATATGTGTAAAAAGGTGAAGGGCACCAAACCGTCTTAAATTCTAAGTTCAAAATTTACCTTTTTATGGTCCGTCTGTCAGGCAGAACAGCAATGGGCAGAAGGGAAATACCTGCACTTGAGTAGAAAGGGACACCTCTCACTAGATCAGGTTGCTCAAAGCCCCATCCAGCCTGGCCTTGAACACCTCCAGAGATGGGGCATCCACAAGTTCTCTGGGCAGCCTGGTCTAGTGTTTCACCACCCTCACAAGTAAATTTTTTCCTAATGTCTAATCTAAATCTACTGTCACCCTTCATCCTATCGCTACACTCCCTGACAAAGAGTCACTACCCATCTTTTCTGTAGAAATAGACAAATGAAATGAACAGCCTATGTCTTTGCAAATAAACATAGTTCAAACATACTACAAAATACAGATACAAGAATATATTAGAATATGAAGCCCGTACTTGATTGGGATATAACATTGGTGAGTAATGAGAACCCTAAAACAACCTCTAAAATTCAGGTGACAAGAACCCTCAACAATAATACAAATACTTCTTTTTTTTTTCCCCTCTCTTTTTGTGATTCTGTATCTACTTCTCAGCCCTGTAGATTGTATGCAGTTTCCAGAGTGTGTGAAGCAGTATGTAGAATTGATCTGTCTCATTACTCTTCACTCTCAAAATTAAAACTTGAATAACTGTAATAGCACAGCAGGATATTCTTATTACTTTCGTAATACTGTTCATATACAGGAACAGATCAACCAATTGAATCAAAAAATTCAACAACCTCTACAAAATGAAATGCTGGTCTCTTTACTGAATCACTTATTTAGACACAGGATTCTGACATCATGAATTAGATTGGAAAATGCAGGTTGTTGGTTATATGAAATGTTATCTTATGACACTATAGGTGGATAAAGACAGAAAAGAAACAAGCTATCAGTGCTTGACTTTGAAAATTTATGACATCAGGATCAAAAAAAAGACATGATACATTCAAAAAAGAAAAATTATATTTAGGCTAGTGTCCCCAAACCACAACAGGCAGGTACAAAATAATACTTTAGAATACAGTAAGAATACTGATTTCTTGTTGGATTCTTAGTAGGTGGTACAGTATGTATTGTTATCAAACATATCTGTTACTTAAACTACCATTCTTGTAAATAGTGAAGTCTCTTTAGAATTCATATTTTTTTAAATTGAACCATAAACAGTTTCTACAAAAATGAGGTTCTGTCTTCATTTCTTCCTTGACTGCTTTGCTCTATTTCTCCTAAAGTCTACAGATCAGATACACAGATAGTATAAACTGGTGTCTCTTCCTTGACTTTACTTCTTCAGAAGACATATTCTGAGAATATTGGCTGTTTACACAGTCTGGCAATATGTGTTTCTCTGTGTCATTTTCACTTCAGCTTTTCTGGCACCATGGAACTTTTCAAGCATTATTCTTCATGATACATGCCTAATTAAAAATGAGAAGGAAAAAGAAAGCTGACAAGAGGTTGTAAAAATAGACTTGCCCTTGGTGAACATTAACATATGTTTCAGTCTCATTCCTCCGTCCAACTACCTGATATTGCTATGTTTTTTAATTACAGTAGAACACAGAGCTATGGTTTGTACAGTGTAGGTTATTGGGAAGGCTCCTACGCAGTCCAAAAGAAAACACTGAGGCATTTGTACTTCATCCTGTTATTTTGCACCAGTGCCAGTACATCAAACTGAGTGCCTCTGCACTAGCTGTTGTGGACTAACAGATTGGAAACTCACAGGCTCTCTGGAGTCTGTTCTGCTGATATCTTTTCATAGATTAAATAGGGAACATCCCTGAATGAACACTATAGAGCCAGTAGAGAGATCATAGTTCAAAATAAATGTTCTTTCCCATTCCTTACTTTATTTTAGAAGACTGACTATCACTTGTCCTATCTTCTTGATTGATTTACTTTTTAAATTCCTTAGAAGAGAAGCCTAAGGATTAAACATTCTCACCCCTGATATCCTGGGATTTGCTTTGCATCTTAAGATCATGCTCTGTTCATATCAGCGACATAAATCCTTTGCCATAATTCTGTTAATTCCCATTCACTTTCCTGAATTAGCAGTTAGTTTACTTACCTTCTGAAGGCTGGTTGTCCTCTGTGTTTTTCCATTTTTTGGCACTCAATTTACTAAAGCATCAACAGCTTTGAAGAGAAGTAGTAGTCTTCTAGACAGTTGCCTGTCTAAATCTTCAGCTACTCTCTTCTCTCCTATATAATCTATTTCAGAATATACTTTAAAAAAATTACATTATTTGAGCTACTGAGTTTACATAATTTTTATTTACCTGCTAATATATCTTGTATACCTATCTCTGAGTATATATGAGATAAATAGGGTATAGTTTTTTTTCAACACAGTCAATTAAAAAATTATAGCTATCTTGTCTCCCTCCCCACCCCCCCCTAATTTTTCCACATATTTTAATCAAAACCCATTGTTTCAGTAGTTTTCAAGGGACAATTCTGCAACACAAATCTGCCCATTTCATGAGTTCCTTCTTATCAAAAATAAGTAAAAGCAGACTCAATTTTGCAATTTCATGATTTGTATGTCTAGATATTATGGTGGAAAAATAATTACTTTAAAAACAATAAACAAGATTACACCAATTTCATGAACTTTCCTAGCCTTTCAGAACATTTTTTTTTGCTTTCCCTTTATTGGTTTTTGGCTTACTTTTCCAATGAGAAACTCCACTGCACTACACCTTCAGGAGATCATGAACTACCTCATCCTGGAATATTTCTTAAATCTGGGTCCCATCCAGATGTACGCCAAAGCAGAGATCCTATCATGTTGCTGTTATCTCATTCATGTTTTCTCAAACCTGTCTATTTATTTCACTCATCTGCTTGTGTTGTTATTGTGCTAGAACAAAAGTTCTTCGTGCAATGACAAAGTGTAGCGTATACCCACCTAGCGCTGATCATTTGAGGGTAACTTCTGGCATCTCTTACTAACATTTTATCTGTTACAGGAAAGTAAGAGGTTGATTCTGATTTCCCTTTCCTGCAACTATAGATTCAACAATCTCTACAGGAAAAAAGGACAAATTATCCCCAGTGAGCATACTCGCTTGTCATACCATGCTTATTGCTATAATTCATTACTTACATTCTCCTTTATCTTGTGATTATCAGTCAGTATCAGTAAGATAAAAGACAGCACACGCATTTTTCATAAGATCTCTTCTAACACATCTTTACCTTCTAAGAGTAAGAAGATCATGGTTATAATTTCTAACATTTTTAGGATAGTGACTCTCAGATGTACATACTTCCTCTACCATGTTCCATGTTATTTCTGGGTTTTTTTGTGAGCATAGATATTCAAATAGCTATTCAATGGTCTTTAGGAATTATTTCCTTTCCTAAAACCTCTCATAACTTAGAAGTCATATCACCATGTGACATTGAGACTGTAATTATACAGTCCGAATCTACTGAGCTTTCCACATTGGATTGTGTTAATAACCACATCAGGCTACTTTCAAATGTAATTCCTGTCATTTTCTCTTATGACCAACAACGAAGCCACAAACAGACTGTTATTTGATGCAATGATGAAGAATAGAAGAAGAGGAGTTTTAAAAATGGAGGTTATATTCTCGTGCAAAATTCCTGTGGTATTGAATAGTCAGAAACAAGAAAAATAGAAAATAAAATGTGAGCAACTGGATGTCTTATCACAGAACACACTCTTCTTATTTTTCAAGGAGCTCTGTAACACCTTTAGATATACATAAAAAAAACTTAAATAATAGACAAAAAAACAAATGCTGACCCTGGCTGCATGTTAGTTTATGAAGCGTGATATTTGATATTGATAGTACTTTTAATATGAAAAGCACCATACTGAAGATTTTTTCCTCTAAAACTGACAAAATAATTCAAGCACTGATTCCTTTACAGTATTATTTTCCAATAGTGCCTTTGAAAGAGCCTACATAATGTATTCTCTCTATTTTGAAAAGGAGAATGTCTTGATAAATTTTGATAGGAAAGCTATCTTAAGTGAAGCAACCAATGTAACAAACTAAATAACCAACAAAAAAAAAACCCAAGGCAGTTTGAATGGTTATATGAACATAGAGGGATTTGGCTGAAGACTGAGACATGTATTGGCCGTCTAAATTTTTTGCTAGAGTCAATGGCCTAGTTGGTAATGTAGGTTATTAATGAAAAATTTGCTGCACCTCATAAGCTATGGATATACTCTGTGTAGTTAGTGCAAGGCATTACTATTCGGATAGTAGTGCCCAGCATGCACCTGGCCAAATAAGGTAGTAAACAAAAATTTCAGAAAAAGCCAACCTTGTAATATAGAATGTTTTACTTGTATAGAATCCAATTTAGAGAGAACATAAATTAGATTAATGAAATTTTGAAAACCACAGCAAGTAGGACAGAATGCAGAGCCACCTGCATTTGGTGTGTGTTATAATGCTCCAGACCAGGTGGAAGGAATTAGTTCTGCATAAAACCTAAGAGCTTATATAGAATGACTGTGTAGGAGTATCGAGATAAGGAAGCAGTGGAAAAGAAGATCCAAATCGAACCTCAGCAAGGATAGTGCAGCACTAAGGAACAGCTTCATGGCCTGAAAAACAACTTGAGAACCTGAACTCCCACTCAGCAACCCGTAAGAGCTGATGACCTGTTCAAGCTGATCAAATTTCATTTTAACATAGTTTAGCTTATCTATAATAGACATAGATCTAACTCGACAGATTCTGCAGTTATTGATAAAGTCTAACCTTAAATTGTACGTCCCTCAAAGTTTGCTTTAAAGTGGCACTGTTAGCTGAAATAGGTAATTTGCCCTTTGTGTAATTTTCCCATCTCTTTGAAGAACTAACTGGTGAAGGGACTGAAAATATTTCCTCAGCTGATCCCATTGGTGCATACAGTGTTTCTCAGTGCAGCTAATTAAGGATGGAATTTGAAACAACTAGGCAGGTAATGTGTATTTTAGAATGAACTAAATTGCTTTGTATGGGATGATTCAGTTTATCAGACACAGACATGTATCATTATTTAAACTGTCACAAGCTGTTTTTATTTGGCCTCTAACTGTAGGTCCAAAATGTTAGGCATCTCCTCTATTTCTTGTATCATATTTGACATATATCTACAGGTGACTTGAATATTCTGCTGCTGTTATAATGGCATCTTGTGTTTGTATTTAAGCAACTGACATGAACTCTGCCTTTTAGAGAATTGACTTACTCTAGGCTCTGATTCCTATTTAGATTCAGACTTTGTTGACAAAAGGTAGGCATTTACTTTCATTGGAAGTATCAGACTTCAGCTGGCATCCCAGAAGGGCACAGATATCCTGTAGATCCTGTCATACAATCCCAAATTATGCTAGACACCTTTACGTAGGCAACTGAACTGAATTGCTTAAATCTGAAACAGACATTTAAATGCCTAAATGTGTCAAACTTGCAATGAATCTCATCCATTATGATGGATAATAAATATTCCTGTTAACGATTGAAATATATGTTAAAATTGGTATTCTTACCAACAACCATTATCTAGTATCTTTTAGTTTTATTTGAGAAGCATAAGCTTATTTAAAACCTCTAGTCATCTCACTGAGTCCTTATTGAAAGAGTTAAATTCAGATGATTAAATATAAATCAGGCACGCTTACATTATAATTAAAGCTTTGTGAACTGAACTGAAAGAAACATTTGTGTTCTTTCTGTGTAGTCCAGTTTAGTTCTTAGTATGAAGAAAGAAAGTTGAGTGAACTCTGTGCAATCTGACATTACCATTGCAGCCTCCTGCTCAGCCCTCACAATAGTTTCTTTTCTAATTCTGTTGACGGTATGAACTTATTTTGTGTGCTGAAGTCTTCCAGTACGCAGTTCATAGGAAGATGAACTTCAGGTGAAGAATGTCAAAGAAAAAAATGTTATAGTCATTTTCAAGTGACTGATGAGAAAAATATAGCTTTACAAGTGAGAAAGAAAAAAGAAAACCCCTTCTGTTTAAAAAAAAAAAAAATTGCAACACTTTCCTCATTTTAACAGCCATAATTCCCATGAGCTAAAAAATAATAAGTGATGGAGATAAATCTTCACAGAGAACTGATATGCTGCTTCTGAGATCAATTAGGTTTGATATAAAATCATCAGAAATGCAAGACTTGGCAAAAAACAATTTTCCACACAGATAATGTTTATTGTGTACTGCTGAATTCAGGGATTAAGAAAATATTGTTTGTATTTTAATGATCAGATACTTTCCCTGATCTTGAGTGGCTCTAGTTGAAACTTATCAGAGAAGCTGAATAACTGTACTGCTTATCCCTTATATAGGTTACCTGTATTTTAGCATAAATAACAAAGTGATAAGAACAAGATGCTGCAGCAGGTCTAAGCCCTCTGAGGTAGGCAGAATGCTTTGGCAGCTTCTGTTGCTGGACTGTGGTCTTTGTTTTCCTCTGTTGTATTGAGTTTATGTGTAAGTGTTGGCAGTGGCAGCACTGCAGGGGTGGCCTCTGTGAGAAGAGGCCAGGGGCTGCCCCATGCCAAACACAGCTGGTTCCAGCCAGATTCAATGGACCTACTGCAGGACACAGCTAAGACCATTAGCAATGCTTGTGATGCCTCTGTTAAAACATCTTTAAGAAAGCACCTGTGACAGAGTGAGAAAACTGTGAGAGAAACAGCCCTGTTCAGAGCCCAAGGTCAGAGAATAAGGAGAGGGAGGAGGTACTCCAGGCGTCAGAGTACAAATTCCTCTACAGCCCATGGGCAAGACCAGGGTGAAGGAAGTTGTCACCCTGCAGCTCATGGAAGACCATAGTGGAGCACATATCCACCCTGCAGCCTATGGATGACCGCATGCCAGAACAGGTGGATGTACCTTGAAGGAAGCTGCAGCCCATTGAAAGCCAGAGCAGGCTCCTGACAGAACTGCAAAAATCAAAAACTGCTTGGGCCATGCACAGGAGGTCAATGGGGCTCCCAGGTGGGGCTGGTCAGAGCCAGTAAGGCCTGTTGGTGCCCTCAGGGCCCTAATAGTACATATTGTTTCACTAGTAAAAGAACTCTTTCTTTCATATTAATTATGTATTAATTTTCCATAAGAGAAATGTGTAGTGATATTCATCGCAAATTCTAAACCTGCATTTCTCAGACAGTAATACTTACACAGTTGTTGCGGTTTTGGGGAGTTTTTCTAGTATGGAGACTTGGATCCACAACTAGTTTCCCTTCTTCAGATTTCCTATGGCAATAAGAGCAAGTTAAATTTAAGTTCACTAATGGTCTGAAGCATGGTTAGCTTTTATTACTTCAACAGAGACTTATTTTTTACCAGATTTGGATAATGTTCTTCTCTAACTCCTGTTTCATTTTTACCATCTTGCCAGCTGACTTTTTCTTTGTGGTAGTGTTGATGTTAAGCAAATTAATAAGCAAAACATATGGACACTATTTTTACAGAGCATAAAACCAAGAAATACAAGAGAATGGAGACAAAGGAGAACGAAGATAAACTGACTTTTTAAAACTTAAACACAGTGGAGACAAGAAGTCCATTCTAGAAGGAAAGTATACAGTACATGTTCTTACTAGAAATATCAGCAATATAGAAATTTTTTCAATGTCTTTCCAGTAAATGTCCTCATTTAATCACCTTTAAGAAAGATGTCTGTCTTGGTAAGCTAGTATAATTACTCTATTATATATACAAACTGTTTTACATAGTAAAGTTTATTGATGAATGCAAGAGGTGTATATTTTTCTTTTACTCTACTTCCATTTCAAATTATATCACGCTATCCATGTGGAGATGTCTGGGTTTTAGCCACATAGTGTTTTAAAACATATCTTTTATTTCTTTTCTCCGATGGTAATTTGCTTATTAGTAAAGCGGCCTCAGGCATGAAAGAATATTTCTTCTGAAAACCATTGCAATCAAAAGTGAATGAATACATAAAGAATACTTCACAATCCCCAAAGGACAGTTACATTCCATAAGACAGGGCCACAGGAATAGGTTTGTTGAATTTTAACTTGCCTATGTTTTTTACTTTCCTAAGGCTTTAATAAATTGTTTTTTAGAGCTACATTGCTGTATTACTGGGAGAAAAGGTGATTGTGAATACTTGAGTTCAGCATACTTTGTATCCTGCCTAAATTGAGAAGTATCTCTGAGGGTATTGTCTATACAGAAGTTGCGAAAATGACTGCAGATTGTGTGGACTGAACCAGCTGTAAATTAGATCTCCCAGGTACAGCTATCGGTGTAAATATGGAAGCACAGAACTCCAAGCAGCAAACAAGGAGGTCCCAAGAAGCTGGATTACAGCACTACCATGACACTTGGACTGCACTGACATGGTGCTTAAACAAGCTACTTGAAAACTAGCTCAGATGTTTGCAAAGAACAAGTAAATATATTTATGAAATTTCTACTATTTTAATAAGTAAGAATTATATAAGAATCATGGAATATATTCTAAATTACCATGTCACAGACACATATAAATATGTTCTGGGCATTTCATAGAAACCAAGGCATCTACAGCAGTGGAAACAGCTGCTATTGAGAAAAGGGTACTACTGTATAGAATGCATGCATGTGGTCACAGTAATGCTTTGTGCTTGCTCTTCATGTCAGTGACATGCATTTAATGAACACTTCTTCCTGTTAGTCATTAAGTAATGTATAGGAGTATGTGTTTATATATGATAAAACTTTATATATGAGAACATTATTTTGCATTGTTTCTAAATTGTGTATTTCCTCATTATTAGCACCCCTCTTGCACAGAATTTAAATAGTATATGTAATTGATGCTTTCTTGTACCTCAGACCTAGATATTTTAGAAAATTAGTTAACTTTTTTTACATACTGGAAGGGATATATTTATTTATTTAATGTCATCCATAGAAATTGATTCTCTAATCTGTATCTAATAATTTATATGTTCTCTTGAGCTTTTTCTCCATCTTACTTTGTAATGATTTGATGCTCAATGTGGGCTGAAGTTTCTTCTCAGTCCTGTCTTTTTATGATCTGATGATCAAGACAAGCTCAGATTTTTTTGGGATCAGCCTTCTCCAAAAGATTTTCTAACCTGCTGTAGATGTTAGTCCTGAGACATCATGGCTAAAGGCAGCTTGGACTTTGCAAATTACTGGTTTCTTACATCCATGTTTAATGCTAGCAAGAGCTAGCATTATGAGTTCTTATGAACCTCTATGAACCTCTATGAACCTTATGAGTTCTCTAATCTTCTCAGAATTTATGATTAAGTGTTGATTTTTGTCCAATGACAGTAGGCATGACATGAGTTTGGGTGCATATGGATAATTATGTTCTGGAAATATTAAAGAGTATCGTTTGCTATCATCATTATTCCTTCTCTCCTTAGTGTGTTTATAGTCACAGTTAAATCCTGCCTTTTATGAAAAATCCCAAGATGGACTGGTGAATATTCTTATAAAATGATGATTGACTCTTTGGATTATTGACTGATCAGAATCTTTTTGGGTAGAATTTGTATCTTTCAGCATTCTGGGATTATTTACATGAAAGTGTATTTTTCCTTGATCTATGTAATTGTAAATGTATTTTAACTGCAATCTCAAATGCATATAAAAGGCAGAGAAAGTAAAAAAAAAAAAATTAGGAATTGCTTTGTATACAGCATTATTTATTAGGAAGGAATGTTATCTGATGGATATATTGTGGGAGTCAGAAAAGTAGGCTTTCCACAATTGTATGATTATGGGGAAAACTTTTCCTGTCTTTGTGTCTGCTCTCCTTTCTGTTGTCTGTCTTATTCTGGAACCTAAGTTTTTCAGGGTAGTACGTTATGTTTTTGTTAGTGTACTTTAACTTTCATGTTGTTATGTAACTCCAAAGCTTGAGGTCATCAGTGGAAACAAGGAACAAAATGGAAAACAAGGGCCATAACTTTAATTGGTATAAACTGCATAGCACCACTGAAGTCAGCTGATTTGTATCTGATGAAGATCAGACCACAGTCTGTGAAACTACTCAGGTTGAGTATTCCATTCCCCCATCCTTTTGCACAATAGGGATGACAAAAGGATGGTGTTGAATATAGATTCAAAATTAAGTGTCATCACTGAAGCAGAAAAAGAAAAACAGATTTACAAATCTGGAGCATTTATAATGTCTGTTAGGAACAGATACATATGATAAGTACATAAGAGAAATAGAAGTTGGTAGCGAACACTATTTTCTCCATCTTGGAAGTCTAAATAAAAACAACTTTTCCTCTCCCTAACAATTATTGAATGCTGAAAAAAATATAAAGTATAACTGAATATTACTCAAAGATGTGAAGACAAGCCAAGGTGATTTTAGTAAACATGAAAAAGGAGACCATTCCAGGGATAGGAGGAAAATACCACAAAACCAAGAATGTATACAACAGAAAAGAACTGCAATGTGTTTTGCCATTAGATAACCTTGCAGCCTTGGACACAAATAGAGGGTTAACTGAAACATACAGGTTTTCAAATATCTATGCAAAAAGCAATGTGGAGCAAAACCTGTTTCATTTGGATCTGTAGAGAAAGAGTAAACCTGATATAAATTCGTATTACCTCAGCCTGATTCTCCAAAACATCGTTGGAAGAGCCATTTGACATTTCAAGAGAAATATAATGATTTATTAACTTATGCATAGCACAGTCATTATTTCTAGCTTGCATGTGTTAAAATATTGATAGTTGTTGGGCTGCATGTAATCAAATTGTCTATGATAACGTAAGGTGAAGAAATCCGTAAGAATCCACAGCTGCTTAGGCTTTTGACAAATTGGAATTAAGAGGTAGGAGTGTAGTCATTCCCCTGACTTTCTGCTTGGTTCCTCAGGAAGGGCGTGGAGAAAGCTGTCCAGACAGTAGATGATGTTCAATTGTGCTAAACAAAAATGAAACACCTTGCTATCAAAATGCTGACTGAAAAAAATTATGTCTTCTTGAAAGGCAGCACCTTCTAAAGCTGAAAAGTCAAATAAAATACAGTTAGCATAAACTCCTAGTTTTATCTTGCCAATTTTGCTTTTTACTATTAGCAGTCAAGAGAGGTATTAATTGATGGTTATTTGTCAATAATCATGACATTCCCATCTTCTTTCTAACTTTGTCTATTGTCATGAATGGTATGTTACAGGTACTGGCAAGATAACAGAATCACAGAATGATATGGGGTTGGAAGGGAACTCTGGAGATCATCTAGTCAAACCCCCCATAACCTATCTGTGATGGAGCTGTGACAATCTCTAGTATCATTTGAATGAGTAGATGATGACCTCTCTAAAATAGCTGGAGCTGGGAAATGATAGTCTTCTCTTTCCAGCAGTTATAAAACTGAAAAATGGAGAGAGATAGAACTTTCTTTTTTTTTCTTTTTTTTTCTTTTTTTTCTTTTTTTCTTTTTTTTTCTTTTT
>KZ505636.1:1728034-1740762 GCA_002844005.1 Limosa lapponica baueri
TGGGTGTGTTTTTTGCTTGGTTTTTTTTTGTTTTTTTTTTTATGGTTGGACTAGATGATCTTAAAGGTCCTTTCCAACCTAGGCAATTCTATGATTCTATGATTCTAAGTTCACTGGCTCAAATATTGTAATAGCTATAGCAAGAAAGCAATAACTACATTTGGGGGTGGTGGTGGTTCTTTTTCTTCTTTTGAGTTGATTTTATGAAAAAAATTACATTATAATTGATCTTAGTGCAAATTAATGAATAGACCACAAGTGACTCCAAAACTTTTACAACTCTAGCACTCCAGAAAACAGCCTGGAGAAAATGTGATTTAGCAGCCAACTTTGCCAAAACAATAAGATAGAAGTGTAGTATCTGTTTCCGTCTCTCAGTAAGGCCATAGAAAGAATACCAATTACGTCTTTGAAATAAAGCAATGCTTATGTTCTAATTAGATTTTTTTTTTCTGTTGACATACTATAGGTTTAATTTCTGTGATTTTCTTTGCAAGGCTTACATTTCTATACTCCATGTATTGTCAGATGGATACGTAACATCCCAGCGGCACAGCTTTCCGTAGTCATTAATTTGAATTTCAAAGATAACAGTGGAGAAACCCTCTAATGTATAAATTATTTCTGCTCATCAGAATATCTTTGTTTTAGCTGATTTGTGGTGTTTGAAATTACACATACTGAATATCTTACAGAAGTGCCCCTGCTGCATTTAATCAGATACGGAATTATGCTGTTGTGTAAAATGTTTGGATTATTAGCTGCCTTTAGGTGTTTCTGAATTGTTAATGTTTTTCCAACAGATTTGGCACAGAGCATCTGTTTAGTTATTTCTCTCTGTTTAAAGATACTGTAATAGATCCACAGAACTGTTAACTAATGATTCAAATTAGCAAAATATCCATATAAGCTACATTTAATAGTTCATAGAAATAATGTATTTCTTGACAAAAGAAAGATGACCATCATTCATTGATATGTCGAGCTAGATATTAGTCATGCTGAAGTTCCAATCTTTAAAGAATTTCTCTACTTAGTAAGCATAGTATTTTACAAATCTATGTCACATGATGAAGTCTATAATGTTTGTGTACTTCCTGAACATGGAAGAACTCCAAAGTTGAACTTCTAATTTGTAAGTTGACATGTTGTATGATTGTTTAAATTTTTAATGTTAGAAGAATAAAAAAGAACATTTAACACTGATGAACTGTTCAAGTAACAAGTTCTCTAAACACCTTCCTATTTTTTTTCACACAGTGATCAGAAAAGTCACACTTCAGGAGTAGAATGCATTGTTCTTTTTAACCTACTGAAATCTGAAGTAATTAATGGTAAGATTTAATTTAAAATGTTTAACATTTTATTTCAAAACTATACAAGTAATTTAGCCATGCTTAAAGACCATTCAAATGAGTAGAATAGTTGTTCTTGTTTTCTACAGCTTTTTTTGAGAAGTCTCATTTGCTTAGAACTGTAGGACATCCCACTGAGTAATAGAACTAAACTGTAAGTCAGGCCATGTTTTTTTGATACTATAGGAGCACTGTATTAATTTATATTAATCATGGTAAACATGTACTACATGTCTTATAAACTAGCTATTTTACGGATTAAGAGTGAAAATTATTTTATTCCTCTATTACTGGTACCTGGCTTTCTCGATGCAGTATCTGCCAATGAAAAATAATTGTCAGACCTTACCTTAACACTGCCAGCTATGTAATCTTTCATTCTTTGTTAGATTCACAGAATCAGAATATAGAATAATTTATGTTCAAATGACCTCCTGGATACTGACTCGTCCCCCCCAGTTTAGTGTCATCCATGAACTTGATGAGACTGCATTCTGTCCAACCCTCAAAGAAGTAAAACTGTGCTAACCCCAGTACTCAGATGTCTCTAGTAACTGGGTGACAATTGAGTTTTGTATCACAAATCATAAAAGTCCTGCGAGTTTTCTGCCTACTTTATAGCCCACCTAACCAAAATTTATCTCACCATTTTGACTGTAAGGAGAAACATCAAACCCCTAAGTCTGCCGTGGTCTGACCATATCCAAGCATAGTTTTGAGTTTCTTGCTTCCACGAATTGCTCTCATAGGTTTTCTCAGTGACCATATTAGATTTAACTGTACATAGAGTATAAATGCAGGAATGTGAAATGCCCTATTTCTGCCTCTCTGCACTCCTTCTTTAGTCCAATAGTTCAGTGGTTAGAAAACATCTGGAGAAACAGATGATCATCTGCCTAGAGAAATCCTCTTTTGCCAGATGTATATTCTACATTATAAACTAATATCCCAAAGCAGTGGAAGAGTGGGAAGACTGCGTATTTTTATTATTATTAAGGCTAATTCAATATTCATTTAACTAACAAAAGCATTATAATTAGACACCTCACCCTGAAAATGGCACTTGTGGGTTTCAGTCACTATCCCAGTGCATATATAACATCAGATGTTTAAATATTCATTTCAGGAAGGAATGGAACATCAATATTCCCTTGCAGGTGAGTTTCTTAACATTGTGTAACAGAGTCATTTATGTGTTTCTTCACTGGTCTTCCCATTGAGTATGCAATGAGAAATGGAGAAGGAAAGTTTAAGGGAAGCACTACAGTCATGTAAAGCCAAGACTTCATAGCATTTTGGAGAGACTTGAATTTCTCCACTCTATTTGAAGGGGAAGGGTTCTTTTCAGAAGAGGTGTAGGCCTGGATTAAGGTAGCAGAAGAGTCCTAGAGCTCTTTTTTCAGGAAGAGAAATGGGGTTGGCAATGCCAGCTGCTACTTGGAAAGGTCATTCATAAAAGCCATTGCACACAATATCACACCTCACTTCACAGCAGAAACAGAATCACAGAATCACAGAATATTCATGGTTGGAAGGGACCTTTGAGATCATTGGTTTTTGGGCCACATAAACAAAGACAGTTAAACAAACATCATTTTGCCACATGTCATCCTGTAAAACTGAGTGCTATGTTGATGTCTGAAGGTATCCTTGGACTACTTAAAGAATTTATTCTAGTTGAGAAATAGAAGGCGAGATCACATCAGCTTACTTTGTCTGTTCGTCTGCCTTTGCTCCTGATCCATGCATTCCTGACTCCAGATCCGGAATCCAGTTCCCATCCATCACTGAGTCCAGTCTGGACTGGATTCATCTGACATTAAAGACTTTCGCTCCTAAGTTTGTTACCAAAAAAATGACGAGCTGTAATAACAGCTGAAACTATATTTGAAATTTAAACTGTGTTCAAAAATAAAAGAGGATTCAAAGAAGCAAAAAGGATAATGGTGTTTGTGGTGGCTACCTCAGTGTTTATTTCAGAATCCTTAACTTCACTTAGAATTGTACATTCATTCTGATTGTGGTCATGTCATCAAAGGAAACAGGGTAAATACTATTTTCCATTTTTTGCAGTTTTTGACAAGTCTGTAAAGTATTTGTAATGACAGTGTCATTGTTTAAATGCACTTTGAATAGTATATACAAATGTTCCACTGTTTTCCAAGTGTGTTTTTGTCCTGTGTGATGCTCTTGCTATTTGAATAAGTCCTAATGCAAATACAACATTGCATGAGTTCAAAATTTGCAATATCTGGCCTGAATCTGAGCTCTTAAAGGACGAAACTATATTTTCACATATATTTGCAGCAAAATCTTCATTTCTTGTTGCAGCTTTGGGCATTAATGCCATGAAAATATTAAAGAGTAAGAATACAATGAAGTATTTTTCTGAGTATCTGGGATTCTTAAAGAAAACAATAAATTTCATTTTCTCTAGAAATTAAACCACAAAATAATTTTGATATAAAAATTTTTTCCTGTTTCTAAGTATGCCAGTTTATTCTAGTTTAATTACTGGTATTTTTTGTTGTAACTTCTAGATTACAGTTGCCAGTTCGTCAAAATACATGTGAGAAATTACTGCTGTTAAATTTGGAAGTAATGAAATGCACAGAAGTGTAAATGAAAATTAAAATGTGAAACAGAAGTAATAAAAAAGGAAATGAGGGATCACACTGTGCAAATAATAACAAAGACTTCCAAATATGTACACAGAGGGAATTAAGAAGTCCATTCTAATGTGTTACAGTAACTGTATGGAAAGCTTGATGATTAAGAGTGATGAACTTTTGTATGGAATGCCTATTTGAAGATACAGTGGAAAGCTAAAACAAAAACAAACATGCAAAACCAAAAAGAGAAAAAAAAAAAAAAACAAACAGAAAAAGAAAACTTGATGATTAAGAGTGATGAACTTTTGTATGGAATGCCTATTTGAAGATACAGTGGAAAGCTAAAACAAAAACAAACATGCAAAACCAAAAAGAGAAAAAAAAAAAAAAAAAACAAACAGAAAAAGAAAAAGAAACAAACCAACCAACAAAAAGAAAAAAAAAAAACAAACCACAAAAAACCCCCCACAAAACCCCAAACCCCAAAATCCACTAAAAATATTAGAAATCTGAGGGTGTAATACACAGAATCACAGAATGATACGGGGTTGGAAGGTACCTCTGGAGATCACCTAGTCCTATCCCCTTGCCAAAGCAGGTTGCACAGGAACTTGTCCAGGCGGGTTTTGAATATCTCCAGAAACGGAGACTCCACCACCTCTCTGGGCAGCCTGTTCCAGGGCTCTGCCACCCTCAAAGTGAAGAAGTTCCTCCTCATGTTTAGGTGTGCCCATTTCCTCTTGTTCTATTCCTGGGCACCACTGAAAAAAAACTGGTCCCATCCTCTTGATACCCACCCATTAAGTATTTATAGGCATTGATCAGATCCCACCTCAGCCTTCTCTTCTCCAGACTAAAAAGACACAAGTCCCTCAGCCTTTCCTCATAAGAAAGATGCTCCAGGCTCCTAATCATCTCTGTGGTCCTCTGCTGTACCCTCTCCACCCTGTCGTTCTTGAACTGGGGAGCCCAGAATTGGACACAATACTCCAGATGGGGCCTCACCAGGGCAGAGTAGACGCGGAAAATAACCTCCCTCAACCTGCTGATCACACCCTTCCTGATGCACCCCAGGATGCCATTGGCCTTCTTGGCCACAAGGACACATTGCAGACTCATGGTCATCCTGTTGTCCACCAGCACTCCCAGGTCTTTTTCCACAGAGCTGCTCTCCAGCAGGTCAGCCCCCAACCTGTACTGGTGCATGGGGTTATTCCTCCCCAGGTGCAGCACCCTACACTTGCCCTTGTTGAATTTCATCAGGTTTCTCTCTGCCCAACTCTCCAACCTGTCCAGGTCTTGCTGTATGGCAGCACAGCCTTCTGGTGTGTCAGCCACCCCTCACAGTTTTGTGTCATCCGCAAACTTGCCGACCGTACAATAATTTGATTAATTTAGAAAACCTCTTTAGCAAGAATTCTTTTATCTGTTAGACTCCCAATTCTGCAAACTCTAGCATACCAGTGGTACCATTGCTTTAAATTTTTGAGTGCATATTAGACATTCAAAGTGTTCCCTGGGAACAGTTTATCCACAGATCCACTGCTCAGGAAGCTTCAAACTCAGCATCCTACATGAGCTGAGAAGGAAGTGGCAAAAATATGTACAAATAACATTGACATTATTAAATAGATGTTAATAAAAAGTAGTTCAAGGTTTACATATGTATTAAAACATAGCTCTAAAAAATATATTCATACCCTTATATATATCCTTATGAATAAGATAAAAAAGTATGTATATGCTATATATTCTTTTATTATTTCTATGTTACTTGTATTTCTGGACTCCTTGAGAAGTCAGAGAATCAGAATGTAAAAATTATGCATTGCGAAGAATTTACTAGGGCTTTCCAAACAATGGTTGGAAAAACATGAGTGATATGTTTTAAAAGAGACTAATCTACATCTGAAGAAAAAGATACCTTGAAGAATGGTTCACAGAAGGCCAGACTGTTTGTAAAATATGTACTCCATAAAGTATTAATGTTACAATATTAAAGAAAACAGGAAGGAACCTTCCATAGGAAAAAAGCTAAATTCATGTTGAGGGATCACACACTTTAACCACGTGGATGGTGGTTGCAGTTGACCACAGCTAATAGTGTACATGGAGCCACCTCTGGATAATGTATATCAGGATCTAACAAATCTGTCTGAGTTGTGGTAGAGTATGCAGAACTGATCCCTGATTTCCTCTGTGGTGCTGTTACATACATCTTGCAGCAACATGAGCAAACATTCTTTAAGACTATTAGGACAAAGGCACAGCTAGATGTTTTAGATCTTTTGCCTGGATGTTAGAAGCAAAGAAAATTAATTAGGTGGCAGAAAGGGGCTATGAAGAGTATGACAGGACTCAGGAAAAACAAGTCTATAGAAAACACAAGTTTTCTGTCTTTTTCACCTTACTGTCATTCTGTCCCAAGTTATATCTCAGTATTTAAGACTGATTTTGCTATGCGATACTATATGGCTTGTTACAATATGCCAAGTGGATGAAGAGAAAACCTTTTTTATCCATTTAAGGAAGTCTTTCTAGTACAGGGATGACTATTCTTAGTGCGTCTGACCTTTTTTATATAAAATCTCAGCTGGTGCTACCTTGCACCTTATGTAAAACCTTTCCTTATTCTTATTCCAATTATTAAGAAAATAAAATGGTCAGTGAACTATGACAGATTCTGGCTTTAGGTCCCAAATGTTATCAGTTTGGCCAATTTTAATACCTGGGAAGGGTATAGAAATGGCATTGCTTATGACAGTAATTTTGATTACCTCATGAGGAATGAAGTGAAATTTTCATACTGTGTTGGATTTGTGTCTGACCTTCAGTACAAGTGATTACAGAACAGGAGTCACCCATGATGATGGACAGATAATAAAAGTTAGAAGCAGTACAAAAGCATCCTTTTCTTAAGACTAACTTTCACTAACAAGAATACAAGACATGCTAACTCTTTCTCTGGCAACATATTCAACTTGGGAAACTGACTAAAAAGAGAGCTGAAAGAAGAAATCAGACCTTTTTGACAGAACCACTGTTTCTTCAATTACATTAAATATATCTATTAAGGTAATATTTATAATACAAGCCATTCCATCTAATGTATATTATAACTTAATTAAAAAGTATTTTCATGTTTCAGAGATGAAGGGATCACCATTGTAAAAATCCTCCCCCCATTGCTACATGAATAAGTCAAATACTAGATACTTATTTTCATATTTATTCTATAAAACTTAAATACAAGTTAGATTCACTATGTAAACATGTTTTATGTAAGTCTGAGCCCCTAAGATCATGTCTATACTTGACCATACACAGTCTGATTCTCAGAAGCTCGTTTGCTGTGATGGTGGTAGAGTGCACACCAGAATTATATCATTGATAAGAACTGCAATATTCCAAACTTTTCTGTTTAATTTGTGTAGGTCAAGTAATTTTCTGTTATTTTCTATTATTATACTGCCACTGGAATAAAAGGAATGTGGAAGCACTTATTCTGGCTGTCCCTTTTAGTTCATCTCTATATATTTGTAACTCGGAGTTTTCAACTACTTCTTTCAGAAACTATTTTTGTGTTTTCATTTCTCCATACTATTCTTGTACTGTTGTCCTGATAACATGATTATTTCATACTGGATTCAAGTATTACATTAATCATTGCATAACAGGTTACATAACTTGTTTGCTATTTGTCTCTGGCTGAAGCTCAACTTTTCTAGAAAATGCACTTGGAGTTCAAGTTTGGATTATAAATTAAGGGACCACTGTATTAATGCATCAAAATGTTTTGGTAATCATTCTGTTGCAGTTTTGGAAACAAAGTTATTGAAAAAACTTTTTTTCTGATTTATCTTACAATCTCCTCTTTTTAGCTATTCAGAAAAATAAAATACTCTAACAATGTAAGGAATCAGAAATATTAAACAAAAAATAACTATCATAACAAGATAAAAAGATGCAAAAAGTTCATTAATACAGGTACTGATATACAATATCTTTGGGAATAAAAAGTGAGAAGTAAGTTCTGTTGCAATGCAAATAATAAATTAATAATGAAAATGCAAATTATAAGTACCAGAGAAGGGGGGAAAGTCAACAAGAGCCAGGCATTATTAATTTAAATCTCTTTATCTGAATGCCTAATCTGATTTATAATACTGTTTTCAAAGACATTGGGCACCAGCAACTCCATTTAAATTGTATGTGTTCTGTAAAATGGAAGGTCAAGTTGAGTTTGCCTGATACAGACAGATTTAAATATTTAATGTAAACATACAGCTTCTAAAACTTTGATCTAAATAGAATGTCACTTTGTTATAAAGAAGGATATATAGAACAAAAGGAAAACAGAGTAAGAAGTATGTGTGCGTAACTGGTACCTACTTAATCAGGTTTTTGGCCTAAACCCTGTTTCTTCAACTGTCCACAAGCTTCTGCCATGCTTTTCTGATTAAGTTAGGAATTTTTAAAAAAGGACTTGAAAAGTTCAGGGGACTTTCAAGACATAGAATCTCTGTTAAAAACTTTCATATTCTTACACACCATGTTGTGAATGTTACATTTTCTTTTATTTTCTGTTATCTGTGTGAAAAGGGTAGGTTTCAGGATGCCACATACTGAAGGAGGTGTCTGGATGAAAGTAAGTGGTGTGTACCTATGGAATCTCTTCTGTGTTAACCTTTCTTGATGATAGACAGTTCTACAGTCAACAGAAAATTAATAGTGTGTCACATCCCAGGGGTAGAAAAGGAATCAAGGTTACTGATTAAAAAAACCGAACTGGTCATTCTCCTTTACCATGCAGGATGTTATCAAAACTGTCATATATTTGGTAATCAGTAGGCAGCTGGTCTATGATATGGAGAGGAGAATCTGTGGAAACTCAGTGAACAAACAACAAAATTCAGAGTTTTGATGGAATAATGGCTGGAACTGGTCTGGCCAAGCTTACAGATCTCAGGATAATCTGGTACTCTAAACCTTAAGAGACCTTAGTAACTTATCTTTCCGTTTCTGCAGATTACCCATTAGCCTGAATTCAAGCACAATTCTTCTGCCAAGCCAGTGTTGTAACTCCAGCATTAAAAAAAAGCATTTTACTACACAACTAGAAGTCATATTTTGACTAGTTTATTCATAGTCCCACGTCACTGTTCTAAAGTAATTTTTTTAATGTAGCAGTGATATGGCTATAGCTGATAGACATTAACAGCAAATAGTTAGCAAGGCATTTTAGATAGTTATATATATACACATATGTGTATATGCATGTATATCTTACTAGATTCTGGTAAGAACCCTTTACATTATGTTATCAGGAACTCACATCCTAAAGTCTGATAACAGAGATCTTCAAAGGACTATCACCAGTTGAAAGCAGTATGCCAGAGGTATAAACACAAATCATCGGTGGTCAATTCGTGTTTTTACCATTGATAAAACTGTCTTTGAAGCTTAGAAAGAAAACAACGGAAAAATATCCAACCTAAGTAAAACTGACCATATACAGTAAAATTTGGATAGAACATAGACTTCAAGCACCAGTGAGGAAAGACCAAGTAGATGGACTGTGTTAGCAGATGCGTAAAAGTACTCCAAAAGAACACAAATGCAAGGAGGAGGAGGAAACTCCTGCATTGATGTCTTGTCTCTCCCAGCAAAGAACTTGGGATGTTGAGGACCCCCAGAGCTTATTCCTGATAAAAAATTGTCAACATTGACCATAGGACATTGAGAGACAGAGGAAGTAAAAGTGTAACATTTCTGTGTGTTGCTTTTAAATGTCTTATTGTTGGGAATGAGATATAATAGTGGTATAACTTGTCCTGTAAGTCTTAGTATCATTTTAATTGGATTAATAATTATTCTTTGATAACACTGTGAGGACTTTAATTAGACTACAAGAGTCTTACTAGTTCTTCATTCTCTCCTTAAAGACCACCTGTGATGCTTAACAGAGTGCTTGCATCCACATTTCATGAAGTAAAAGGCTGTAGTTTAAAATGGAAAAAGGAGTTAAGACTTTCATTGTGAACATGAGATAGTGCTTTTAAGTCTTAACAACTGTTACACATTCAGTTCCATATTTGTTAGTTAGTTATGTGGGAAGAGATAGCCTTGTTCATATTAAAATGATAAATTAATTTAGCAAAGTAAAACTAATTCTTTTAAAATCAAGATATGTACCTAACTATAAGGAGGACCAGGTAGGCTTTGATATAATCTGGTGGAGAGTTAATCAGAAGAAAACCTTTTCTTGCATTGATGAAATTAGGCACCCTGCAAACAAGGAATTAACTTCTTTCAAATATAGGTGGATAAAGGCATGAAAACATAAAGTATAAGCACAATTAGCAGTACAGTATGGATACTAAATATTTTAATGGTCAAAGTAATTAATTCTTAAAAAATCATACTGTAATACCTATGACTCAACCTTTTAATATCTATAATCAAAGACTGTTTTCAGGCTGAACACATGAAAGAACCATTACTGCCTATCTTAGTAAGCCTTAAAAATCTCATTTCTAAAGTAAATTTCTCATCAGCATTCCATTAAAAAATAATAGGAATTGGAAGGAGGGGGTAGTGTTTTTTAAAAATCACTTTAAATAAAATAACTAAAGGTTCTGTTCCTCACTCCAACTCAGTGGGATTGTTGCCAATCTAGGGACTGGAGGGTAGGACCAGTGATTATATTTCTATTCCAGTCTATGTTCATTTCAGTTGCTAAATTTGAATAAAGCTTACTTAAAACTACTTTTTATATATATGAAACTTGCAGTAGTGTCAAATAAATATAAGATATAAATTCAATCTATAGTAACTTTAGAAGAAGTGCTTCCAAAGTACTAATAAACCATTTCTGCTATGTGTTTTAAATGAGGGCTTGTTATTTTCCTACATGGTAAGTGTGTAAAAAGTCAGTCCTGTCTATCAGCCAACTGTACCATCATTTGTAGATAGGCGTTCAGGAAATGATGGAATTAGCAGAGCTGGCATGCCTAATGTTTCCTACTTGAGTTTTTAATGAGAAAAGGGCAGCACAGTAAAGACTGCTGATTATAATTTGTTCAACTATGCCCTGTAGTGCCCTCCTAAAAAGTGTCCTTCTCAGTTGGAAAAGCAGGAAAGGGTGGCCATTAAAGAACCTCTCTAGCTCAATTTTCCACAAGTTTGGGAAAAAATGTTCTTTGAAAAAAGTCTTTAAAAGTCTAAGGTTCAAATAAAAATTGTAGTTGCATCAAAAATTCTAATAAATTTTTCTGTAAGAGAAATGATGGAATTATTCCCTTGTTGTATATAAACTTTAACACCAATTGTTCCAAATTATTTCTGAAAAATGGGTTTTAACATGGCAAAATGCAACTTCTAACATTCTCTCATTGTGGTCAGAATTGACTTTTTGCTTCTTTTCTAAAATAGTTTTCAGGGGGTCCATATATATAATATTGTAAAGGTGACAGGAGAAAAAAGATCAAAAAAGGAAGATATTAGTACAAGACATGGCATGGAAAAGGTGTAAATAAGGAAATGCATGAGAAAAATAGGTCATTAGTAGACAAAAGGTGTCAGAAATTACAATACAGCTGTACAGTATAGTCCTGCTATAATAAGATTTTCTATTTTATTCATAGCTGTGTTTCCTAGGTGCATGGCTCCCAACAAAAGATTGTTGCTTTTGATTTTTTCCATTTTCTAAACAGGAAAGTGGCTGAAATGGCCAGATACTGGAGCTCCTTTGTAGTCCTAGCAGTTTAATGAGCTAATGCTAGGTAAGGATTTGTCCTATAAACATAGATTCTGCTCCATATGCTAATAAAGATTACAGTCATAGGAACGGTGATTAAACTTCACTTCCTCTTTTCTTTTTCCTCTCACTTGGAGAAACTGCCTGATCTCTTAATTTACCGTTTTATACTGGATAATGCTCTACTGTGTTTCTTTTTTATAGGCCTAAACTCTCCATCAGTAATCATAGTGGCATAAGTATTTAATTGAACTGAGTTCCAGAAGAATTAAATTTGTCAAAGTTGTTATATTTCTTTCTGCCATAATATCCTTATTTTCAGTTGATCTCTATTTAATATAGTCAGCCCTTTGTACAATGCTCACCAAAAATGATTAAAATCTGCAAGCTAAAAATTGCTATTTTGCATTTACTAAAAAAACCCATCATTTAGATTAAAACCTAATCAGACGAGTAAATTAGAACTTTACAGAAATGTACTTACTGGAAATCTGCGTCCAAATGAGATTGCAGCTGTCTTGAAACTAAACAGGTGTTAAATGATGGGAGGGGGTAATAGAGTAGCAGGTTAGTGTCACTCTGTGGTGCCTGAGATGAACTCTAGCTTAATTTTCTGTTCCCTTTAAAATTGTTACTTAACAAAGAAACCATACGGAGATAATGTGAGGCAAGTGAATCTGTGCACCATTTACTCTGCTTCTAAGCAATGGTATAAGCACTAAGATCACTTTGTAAAATTATCAGGATTTTGTTGGTTATCCTTCAGTTTGTTTTCTAATGAATTAGCTAGTCACATTTATTTTTAAAAAAGCAAGAGACAATTTTTTTATTTTTTCAGAAAGTAATGAGTTTTTTCCACAATTTATGATTAAATAATTGCTTAACTGGATCTGAGGTGCTGCTAAGGAATTGTTAACATTTAATCAGTTTCCAGCCCAAAATGTTAAAAATGGTTAATCTTAGAGTTCATAAAAGCTGTAAAAGTTTGGGGGTTTTTTTGGG
>KZ505636.1:1741612-1753069 GCA_002844005.1 Limosa lapponica baueri
GAGAAGAGAAGACTGAGAGGGGATCTGATCAATGCATATAAACACTTAAAGGATGGGTGTCAAGAGGATGGGGCCATTCTTTTTTCAGTGGCGCCCAGGGATAGGACAAGAGGAAATGGGCACAAACTTGAACATAAGAAGTTCCATCTAAACACGAGGAGGAACTTCTTTACTTTGAGGGTGGCAGAGCACTGGAACAGGCTTCCCAGGGGAGTGGTGGAGTCTCCTTCTCTGGAGACATTCAAAACCCGCCTGGACAAGTTCCTGTGCAACCTGCTCTAGGTGGACCTGCTTTGGCAAGGGAGTTGGACTGGATGATCTCCAGAGGTCCCTTCCAACCCCATGTGATTCTGTGATTCTCTGATTCTGTGATTATTAGGTCTGGGTGAAAAACAAGCTTAAATGAGGTATTAAAAGAGATTTGATAACCCATTATTTATTAAATATCTATGTTTATTTACATTACTTATAAATAATTATTTATTTACTTGATAACCCATTATTTCTTAAAATAAACTTTCCTGTAAGTTAACATAACTAAGAAGTGTTTCAATGGAAATAAACAGATTATATGTATATAAGTTCTGAAAATTTACTAGGTATTTTAAATAGAAACTGAGAGACTGTTTTTACTCCTTGATTACAAAGAAAGATGAAGGTTATACAACTGAAAGCTAAAATCCTTTTCCTGTCTATCATCTCATCAGCATTACTTTGCAAATCTGTCTGGATTCAGAAATGTTCAGACTCTTTGCCTAAATGACATAAGTGATGCTTCTTTGGAATAACAATGAGGCTATGTTCAAAAAGTAAAAGTCAGAAGGGCAAGATAACAGAAATGGATTGTCTGGCCATATTTTGCTCCCTTCATGTTTTGTCAAGAACAAAACTGTGTGTATATGATATCCAAACACAACTGTTTTCTCTCTTTGGATCTGCAATACACTGCTTTGGTACAGTAGCCTCTTTGGTGTCAGAAATGTATCTTTGAAAATCCTGCTCTGCAGCATGAGCTTTCCCAGGCAGTTTATCATTTCCCACAGTTAATTGATCTTCTGGAAATAATACAGCTCTGAACACTCCCCAGGAACTTGGTGTGTATGATTCTCACATGTTGAACTTGTTTACCATTGTCCCTCCTGCACACTGTGCCTGCTGCGCTGGAGTTCTTTCAGTTATGGTACCTGGGAGTCAAGAGAGGACAGGAAATATCTAAGTAAACTCAACAGCTCAAGAAAAAATTATTATTCCTTGCATTTCCAGTAATGGTTGGTAGTAGTTCAAAAAAATAGCATGAGAAAAGAATGCTTGCATTTGATTTTAACGTAACTTCAGCAATTGAACTCACTTCCTTATTTCCAACCAACCCTATAACTTTATTTTTTTTAACTTATAAATAAATGGAGTCCTGGTGTTTTACATAAAGTAACCTCCTTACTGTTTTTTTTTTACCAGCTACCTTGGAGGCATGTCTTTCTGCACGGCAATTTGTAGGTCAAAAAATAATGTCCCATTCAGCTTGTTAAGACCATTAAATGTATCAAATCCTTTGCTTAGTTATGTTTCTTTTGTTCCTTAAGGAAAGTGAACTTGTAACAAACAGTTAACTATTGCACACAAATATATCCCAGAGTTTAAGCAACTACTTTTTCTGTCTCTCTTACTGGACCACTAGGTTTCACCTTACCCAGAATTGAAGCTGTCAGCTATTTCATGGCGTAAAAAGTTAAAAACAAGTGTGCTAATAAAAATGGAAAGGAAGACTTGCTAGAATCTTATTTCAGTGACAAGAAGCTCTTTTTTTGAAGTTGGATTATCAATTGACTTGGTGAAACATAAGCTAATTTCTTGTTTATAGCAAGATAAAACCATTATTTCTCCTGATAAATTAAAGCCGTAAGAAGGAAAACCTTGTTTGATTAAAATCTCTATGCTATGGCCCATATGGGCATGTATCTGGACCCAGGAGAAGCCTAATTGATTTCACTGCTACTGATTTCATCACAACTGCTTTGAAACTGATTGCATTTTATTTTTGCCACACAAGAAAGCATAAAGTGGATTTAAATGAAGGTCCATTTAAGGAGCGAAAGCAAGGCATGGGGACATTAACGCAAAAGAGAAAGGATCTTAAATCATGTATATAGCTGCTACTGCAAAGAAGGAAATAATCTGTTCCTCAAAGGGTTATGGCACGATGTTGCAAGATAGCTTATGGAGGCTCTTCTGGTTTTTATGGGTCTTTTAGTTAAAAGTCCAGCAGAGTTTAGCTATGTTCATGCATCTGCAAGATATCCTTCCACAGGCAGTACATTTGCAAGATTCAGAATTTTTTTTTTTATTTTTATTAACAATTAAAACATGTTTGCTTGTAAGTTTTGTTGAGAGGATAAGTATGTTGCTATCTGTGAAAACAATAGAACAGGCTCTGAATAAACAGTATTAAAACTCACAAATTCACCCTTGTTTCTCTTTGGCTTCTAAAATGAACTCTCAGCTCTGCCATGAGAGTAAAATATGTTTCACAGCCTGTTTCAAGTCAAGCAGTAATGGCTGTGCTTGATTTAAAACAACTATTTGTCAAGAAGAGTTAGTGGTAGTGAAACTTGTTTCATCAACTAGCTGGCATATCAAAAATGAGGAATATTGTTCAAAAGTAATTTGCTGTGTACTGCAGGCAGCCCAAATGATCTTCAACATGAGCTTTGAAAATTAACCTTGAAGATGAAGTGTGAACATTTCTTGCAGTGTTTTTCACTCTAGCCTGATACAAACAACAGACACCTAAGCACTTCCCTTTCTGTTAGTAAATGTTATTCAAATAAATGTTCCCAAGGGCTTTAAATTCAACTTTAAGATGTTTTCTCAGGACTATCTCTACAAATCCCATTATCCTAACTAATATGTCATACCTAAATAAGAAGACATTTATAAAACATGGTGCTTTTTTAACCATTGCTTCATTGTTTCAGGCTATTATTTTTCTCTGGACTTCCACACTCTTTCATTAGTTTATTAAAATCAGGATTGCAACTATTTGATTTCAATTCTAAGGAAGACAGGACATACAGTAAATTGTCACATCAGATTAAATATTTTAACTGGGTTATATTTATTTTATTCTTTTAATCTCTAGTAATATCACTCTCTATGGTTTGTTTTGGTTTGAGTTTGTTTTTTTTTTAACTTTGTGTGTTTGATTCTACTGACCCTTGCAAAAAACTTGTCAGACATATCAGTAAATACTATGGAAGGGGATTTTTCAGTTTTGTCAAACCGCTTTGTAATACCATGATTAATTTGAAATCTCTGATTACTCTTAGGTCATTAATTGTGACTATTTTTTAGGCAGTTCATCATAACTAACATGTTAAAACAGAAATAGGTAAAATGACATATTTATTTCTGTTTAGTTTTTCCTCAAAGTCTTCCAGTGTAATTTTTTCAGATCATTTTGTTGTTGCCTGGAAATATTTCTCATCTTTCACTGCAGTATTTACAGAGAAAATCCATTTAAGTCAATCCAATGGTTGGAGGACTGTAAATGCTAATTTGTGAAATTTTTCAATCTGTAAAGAAAGTTAGCCTATTCTTCTTACAATAGTTTCACCATGTTTTTTCATTCAGCTGCTAGCTTTGTAATTGCATTTAAAGTATTCACCTGCCACATCGTGTTCTCTCTGGGCCACAGTGGTTATGCCTCACAGTTTATTTTCTGTGGACTTTTATGGCTTTCTTTTTATTTTCTGAGGAATATTACTTTTTTAAAGGAAGGTCTTAATATGAAAATGCTAAAGCTACTGTTTATTTTTACTGAATTTTAAATGATTATCACTTTGCTTGTAAGCTCCATAGGGTTTTTATAGAGGAACTCAGAAATAATTGTCAGGTGTACAGTAAATGAATTGGTTAAATCCAGTATCACTCAGTAATATTACCAGTTTGACTGATTTGAATTCAGCTTATGAAAGTATCCATATCCAGTAACTTCACTAGGTTTAAAGAGAGTGTCAGCAGGACTTGCACAGGGGAGAAAGGGAGAGCCAGTGCTCAGAAGAGTCAAATCAATTCCCAAATAACTAGATAACAGGTGAGTGTGGAAACACTGACTGGCACTTTGGGTAAAATGTGGCAGGGTTAACTGGGATATGTGATGTGAATTTTTTAAAGCCCATCTTCTTAAAAGAGAGTGGAGTCACTTGGTTACTATCACCTCTGGTATGTGACAGTCATGCCTGTGGCTCTCACCATACTGGCGACTAAAGGAACTAAAAGGGTAAGATCAGCAGAGAACAGCAGACCTCATGGGGCTTTTTGGGTTTGGTTTTGTTTTCTGCATCTTAAGTCTTTCCTCAAAGAAGAGTTCAGAAAGGATATATCTGTAAATTGTCCTAGAAGATAATCCTTCCACATCCAAATTTATTTTAATCTATTTGTTAAATAGAGCAATCTGATTCATGTATCTGTCACTGAGCTGCTTTCTGATAATCTATGTAGTGTTTCAAGGTAATCTTTTTTCTTCTGTGTGAAAAACAGATTTTGATTTACTGGTGTAAGGATCAGACACAGAAGCACTGGAGCAAATCTAGGCTTTATTTCCTTGGGCTGAGTTACCCAATCTAATTATGATGAAAAAGCTCAATAGCTCTCTAACATAGTGCAGAAGTAGTAGCATCTGAATCCAGTTGAATTCATTATAACCAGTTCAGAATTTCCCAGTACGTGAAGTGTATCTCCCTTCTGTAAGAAAAAACTTTAAACTGTTTAAAAACTGTGCTATGCTACTTCTGTCAAGACTGGGTAAGAGGACTCAAGTGAAGCAACAATAGAATCTCTTCTTTTTTGGTATAATAACTCTTCTTTCCCTCTAGCAAATCTTATCAGTCTCTCCCAGTCAGCAGTGTCAGTTAGTGTTAGCAACAAGGGAGCCACACTTCCCACGTGGTACGCTGACTTCTTCAGCAGGCTTCTACAGCGTATATATGTGTTGCATGAGTTATTCTCCAAATCAATAGCCAGAAGATATGAGAGCTTTAAATATTAAGGCAGTTATGTCAGCACACTCCATCTCAGCAGGAAAGCTAAGAGACCGACAGGTTTGGTTCCCTGTGGTTTCCAGCCACTTCCTCACATCTGTGAATATTTTAAAGTGGATTTTCTTTGCAACCTTTCTTCTTCCTCAACAGCTTTCTCTCTTGCCTCTGTGTTTTCTGTTTGCTTCTTTCTGGCGATTCTTCCATTTAATGGTCCAATATTTCTTTAGAAGAAATTTCTATGACCAGATATTGAGAGAATTGGAAAAACACAAAGAAAGTTCAAGGCTGCAGGCTGAGTATAGTTAATGTTGTCCCTTTCTCACATTTTCAGGTGCAAGATAAGTTACTCTTACATATAAATTGTACAGGTATCTATATTTGGGTCTCTTTCTGTCCTTAAGAGTGCAAAATATACCACTTATTAAAAGACTTACAACTCTTGGTTTTATTCTGACCTTGTAGTCACTTTGCTGTATTATTTTCTGTATTAATTTATGGACTAAATTATGGAATATTTTCAATGAATTTTTCTGATTTGCATGTGGGTCAATAATTTACTGTAAAATGTGGATTGCTTTCAACTGGAAAAAAATGCCTGCTTTAGCACTTTTGACTACTTCTAGTCTTACTTTAAAAGCAGCAGAAGGCTGACTCCTCCCAAACACCTTCCTCATAGATACATAAGGGACTGACTGCTCAAATTATATATAAATACAGATATATAAATGTATTTTTTACTATCTCAATTTTTACTTTCACCACATTTTTAAAACCTTAGATATTCTGCCTTTGGGTAAGAGTTTAGGTTTGTTTTGTTTTGTTTTCCACAGAAGAGATTTAATTTTCTTTCATCTGCATGTGAGTTCCCCTTTTCTAGATCTTCATTAAAATGACTAAATTTTAAAAATACCATTACTAACATTGATAACACAGATAAATAAAAAATTTCTTGAGTAAACATGTTCCCATTAAATAACAATCTGACAGAACCTTTGTATTTGTAGTTTTGTTGTTATATTTTTCACCTTTTCAAAGTAAATATTTAAGCTTGTTTCATAAGCCATGGGAACAGCTAGTATGTTCTTTTAAAGGCAGGAAATCAATTATTGATATGTCTTTTACTTAAGCATGACAACCTAAACTTATCTGTCCTCGAAGCAATTAATAAAATCAAACACCAAAACTGAGGATTTTCCCAGGGTGTTTTACCTCTTCTCTAAAACTTTCCTTAGTTATTCCTAGATATGCTTTGCTTAAGCAAGTGGACTGGATACACAGTTGGTTTCATTCTGAAATTCAGTTTTGCTTTTCTTAGGTTTATGGTCTATAATACTTGAGTAAGTCTTACTTAATTGCTAAGTTGCTAGTTGGTATTTAATAAGTAACTAAATGACACTGCATTAAGTAGTTAAATATGGCATCTTACAGGCTAATGAGCATCTAACATAGAACCTTTTCTGAAGACATTAATAATACACACTAGACATTAAGAAACTTGTGTGTGTTAGATTTCTAAATTTCAAGTATGTTCAGGATTAAGTGTCCAGTAGCTTTAAGAAGAGAAAACATTAGATATTCCTGACAACTGCAATTTTAAAGCAGGTGGCTATAAACAACTATGTGGATTCAGATCCACAATGTTCTTATCTTTTACATTTATATTTGTCTGTGCATATACATGTGTAGGAATTGGTTTTGCTCAAAGCAATGAAAGGACTGTAGTGGCATGGAATAAAATATGGTTGCTTTGCCCTGTTTGACATATCATGAAAAAAACCAAACATCATTTCTTAATAGGTCCAAGAACTCACTGAAATGATACATTTATAAAAGGGACCAAGCTGACAGTATGGTTCCATTGCCACTGTACTTCTGATGAGATGGCACAGAGCATCTACACCACACTACCTCCTTTTCCTTCACAAGAAAGAAATAAAGGTAGACCAATTTAGTGCTATATCTAAGCCAATTAAGTTATCTTTAAAAAGTCCACATATGCTCCTCTTAATGACTTCCAACTTTCTTAAAATGTCATTTTGAATGACTTCTGCAAGATCCTGACTCTCACTATCTACCTGACTGCAAAATATTGACTCTGACTATCTAAATATTTGATGGTAAATCATAGTGATTCAGGTGCCTTTATAAAAGATGGATATATGTCCTTCAGTCTGAAGAAAGTTAGAATTTAACTGGCATTAATTAATTTCCTAATGAAGTTGTCATATATTTCATTTTAAATTATGCTCTCTGATAAAAAGTGATGTAAAGTTTTCTTATAGTTCTGCAATCTTTTACTGTTCTACAATCAGAAATCTCTCCTTCTATGCAAATTTTTTAATCATTAATCTCAAGGACCAAAAAAAGGCATCTTGAAATATCAGAGGACTTTTTTTTTTCATCAACAATAACAGGATTCCCATTTTTGCTGGACAGTTACAAAGCTGGCTTTAATATTTAATTAAATATTTTCCAGTAGATGGCAGCATTTTACAGTGATTGAAAATTCTGACTGGTACCTGCAAAGACTGCTGTAGCTGAAAGGTTGTTACACCTTTCCTCTGAAAACGTTGGTTGAAATGGGTTTATGACTTTGCTGTTTCAAATTAGAAATAGCCGAAACTTGTCATGTGTGCTCTCTTTTATTTTCCTATATGTATAGGAAATGTCTATATCTATATCTGCATCAAAAAGACTTAAAGTACTTCCTGAACCCAGGAACTACAAATGAAAATGATAAATGCTGCAGTTGATTCATTTGATACTATCTGAAGTCAAGATAATTTGAAGTTTTAATGCTATTCAGCTGATTGGGGGACAGATATTGGAAAACCTTAGTGATATGGCTGAGACTGGGATTTCACAGTATTAGAATTTAGATCCATATTTTATTTCAGAGCACTCGTGCAAGAGGAAGCATGCTTTTCCACAGGTTTCCTCAGAATTTGCATCCTTGCATTTATTTTAAATATTCAGCTTATTTGGATGTGATCCTTGCCCATCCCTAATGCAAATTCATTAAGTATCATATTTTGCATATCTAGTATACTTGCATATGATTACTGTAATTCAGAACTTTAAGTACATCCCCAGACAGAAGACCAGGACTTTTAGCATATGTGAAGTGATATATGCACAATGTAATCTATTTTTTCAAGCTTTTACTGCACCCTCCCATCTTTACTCTTTCTAGATTTCAGTGTCATCTACAGACCTTATACTTTGAGAACAACAAGGATTTTTACTTGTTTACTTTGATGAGACAGGATTTGGTGAAAAGAGGTACTATCTTTTAAGAGAGCTATGTCTAAGTAAGTATATAGTTCAAACATGACCTACCAAATGACAAACCAAAACAAAGTACAGACAAAGAATTTCAACTGGGTGTAATGTTTTCATTTTATGAATGCTTTAGTGGAAAATCTTGCGTCTTCTTGACACTTAAGATATTCCAGTGCATTCAGTTCTGTTTTGAAAAGATGAGGGGATTCCAGCACATTTAGTTAACCTTAAAAAAATCCATCTGAAGTCCTGGAATTTGACAGGAAATAGATATAGGCATGGATAGTGTTCCTGGGAAACATTTAAATCTGGGGGGTTGGACTAGAAGACCTCCAGAGGTCCCTTCCAATCCCATATCATTCTGTGATTCTGTGTGATTCTGTTGTCTTCAACCAGGAAATAGTCCCTCCTTTATGAACAGATTTCATATGTTAACAGTGTAATCATGGGGATTGTATTGCTTTACTTGCATCATTTTCTTAGTTTTCAGATTCTTGCGCTATGCTCTATGTAAGTGTTCTTAGCAGAAAAGCAATTATCATAATATAGGAATGTAAGCACTAGTCTGGCAAATTAGTTCATCTTGTTTGAGCTAACCTTTATTTGATAGTCCTAACTTCCTAACACTGAAATAAACATGAGTATGCCATTAACAGTGTTCTTAACATACTCTAACAGCAAATGTAGATACTACTGCTTTCCGCTGGGTAAGTCAACCTTAATGTTGATCATATGTCCTAGTCTCAGAGTAGAGCCTTACTTTTGTCTTTTCAGAGAGCTTCTGCATCAAAGAGAGTTTTACATCCTTGCAGATATACAGTGTCAAAAGGAGAAGATTGTTTGGCGACAACAAAAGTTGTTGATGGACAGGAAAGAGTGGGTAATGCAGGCTACAGTCTAGCAGGCTTGTAGAAACAGGAATGGCCCCAATGCAGAGTTCTTCTTAACATGCTGCACTGTGCTCACAGTCCAGCTCTGATAACCGGATTTTTTAGCCACATAATTAAGTTAGGTAAATAGGATATACCCCTCTGCATGAACTGCTTCTGGGTTTTCAAAATCTGTCATTATAACAAAGGCCAAATACGAGTGATATAAATTTATGTCAGCAAAAATAGTCACATGGTTTTCTACATCCATGTCCTGGGTCTGGCGGGGATAGGGTTAATTCTCCCCAGGACCCAGCAGGGACACAGGTATTCCATCCCACGGGAGCCATGACCAGGGGGTAGCCAGAGCCAGCCGGGGAAGGGGAGGGACAGGAAGTCGTGGGGGGGGAGCAGTAAGGCCCCCCGGGGGAGCAGCGCGGTCGGGGGGCATCCCGGGTCCGGTCGGCGAGTGGCGGTATCGTACTCGTGGTTGTATATTGCTCTGTCGGTGTTATCTTGTTGTTGTTGTTTCTTGCTCCGTTTTGCTGTTCTGTCAAATTGCCTTTGTCTCAACCCACGAGTTTTGCCTTTTTCTTCCCATTTTCCCCTCCCGGCCTCGGTGGCGGCTCCGACCTGTGCGAGCGGCTGCCACCTGGTTCTTTGTTGCCGTCTGAGGCCAAACCACGACAATCCACCACTGAGAAAAACAGGTGGCTTTACAAATATTTATTGACAAATACATTTGAGTATGGAAACATATTTTCTTTCATTTGCCCAAAAATCTGATAAAGGCAAACTTCACAACAATAACTTCAGTTTGATTGTGCCTTTAGAGATGTGCACATGTATTTATATACAATGGACTTGCACATTCGAAAGGTACAAATTTAATTCTAAACATTTAATAATTTGATGGAACACAGAACTTTGTTAATGCCAATGTGAACTATGATTCAACCTTAGATTAAGTAGTCGTAGATTCCACTTTTCAAAAAATATTCCAAATTGTGCTATTATGACTTCTAGAAAACAAAAACATTGAGTGCATAGTTTGTTCCTCAGGATCTCACTGGCAGATGTCAACATGTGTCATCTCAAACTGTTCAACAGTTATGTAGCAAACAACTGCTTAAACAACATCTAGGACGATCTTAGTAAGCGCAGCTATTGCAAGCTGTATGCCATTGCCAATTTTTTACTTAAAAAAACCTAAAAAGAATGTTCCTTTTTACTTTGAAAACTGAAACTAAACAGTTCTTAGCCAATCTCTTGCTGCACTACTGGCAGACAGTGGCTTGGCATATTAAGTAAGGTATGTGTGTCCATTCTGAGGTTGTGCAGGCCAAACTAACTGTAATTAATGTTGCTTTGTCATATCCTCAGTGTCATCATCCATTTATCAGCCTTTCTCCATCTGTTCTTCCTGTCATATTCCTAAACTGTCAACAATTTTTTACAGACTGCTTTTGTTCTAATAAGTGAAATATGTCTAACATGATGATGCATCTGGATGTGGTTGCAGTAAAATAGATAAAAATATAATAATGGATAGCTCTGGTCTTTAATCACCTTGGAAGGCTCCATTGATTTCTTATGTAATGTAATTAAGCATTAGTTAGATCCCAAGGCTCCCAAGGCAAATTTGTGGTATTTGTGTTTAAAGTGCTATAATAGTTCTGTCCAATTTATTTTTAATCCCTCATTCCTTTGCACATCAAATACTAAAAATCAAAACTGATTGAAAATTTTGTTTGTTTGTTTGTTTTCGGCTGGTTTTGATTTTGGTTTTGTTTACCCAAGGGAGTAATGTCAAGAGTGTTTATGAAGACTGGGTAACAGTGCGGTAGGATTGCTAAGGAAATCTGGCTAAGCACTATGCGAAGAGTTTTCCTTCAATATATGGATAGTCCAACACATTTTTGGTGAAAAAGAAATAATCACACTGTCTTTCCTTTGTGCATGGACATTGGAATCGCCAGGATGATGCCCTAGAAATAAATAGGCTGCAGGTTTGTTGTTTTGGAGTTTTTTTTGTTGGTGGGTGGTCCTTTAAATTGGCAGAAATAGACCTAATGAAATTTGATAGTTGGGGTGTGAGGGGTGACTGACACACCAGAAGGCTGTGCCACCATACAGCAAGACCTGGACAGGTTGGAGAGTTGGGCAGAGAGAAACCTGATGAAATTCAACAAGGGCAAGTGTAGGGTGCTGCACCTGGGGAGGAATAACCCCATGCACCAGTACAGGTTGGGGGCTGACCTGCTGGAGAG
>KZ505636.1:1753079-1779154 GCA_002844005.1 Limosa lapponica baueri
TGCACCTGGGGAGGAATAACCCCATGCACCAGTACAGGTTGGGGGCTGACCTGCTGGAGAGCAGCTCTGTGGAAAAAGACCTGGGAGTGCTGGTGGACAACAGGATGACCATGAGTCTGCAATGTGTCCTTGTGGCCAAGAAGGCCAATGGCATCCTGGGGTGCATCAGGAAGGGTGTGGCCAGCAGGTTGAGGGAGGTTTTCCTTCCCATCTACTCTGCCCTGGTGAGGCCCCATCTGGAGTATTGTGCCCAGTTCTGGGCTTCCTGGTTCAAGAAGGACAGGCAACTACTGGAGAGGGTACAGCAGAGGACCACAGAGATGATTAGGAGCCTGGAGCATCTCTCTTATGAGGAAAGGCTGAGGGACTTGTGTCTTTTTAGTCTGGAGAAGAGAAGTCTGAGGGGGGATCTGATCAATGCCTATAAATACTTAATGGGTGGGTATCAAGAGGATGGTGCCATTCTTTTTTCAGTGGTGCCCAGGAATAGAACAAGAGGAAATGGGCACAAACTTGAACATAAGAAGTTCCATCTAAACATGAGGAGGAATTTCTTTACTTTGAGGGTTGTAGAGCACTGGAACAGGCTTCCAAGGGGGGTGGTAAAACCCGCCTGGACATGTTCCTGTGCAACCTGCTCTTACATGGACCTGCTTTGGCAGGGGAGCTGGACTAGATGGTCTCCAGAGGTCCCTTCCAACCCCATGTGATTCTATGTTTCTGTGATTCCTTGATTCACAGTTCTCATCCTATCTACGGAGGTAGGCAGTAACCTCGGTGAACTAAATCAAAATGAAAAGGTTTTCTGTTTTTGAAAGGTTGTCTTGGTTTTCATATACTTTTTTGAGCTCAGGGGAAGTTTGTTTCCTATAATTTTTCAGTAATATGTAGTTTTTCAAACTCTTCTAACAACCTCAAGACCCTGAGCTTTCATGTAATAACCTGAAAACTGTTCCACATGCTGTTGGAGATGTATTGACTTTATTTCAACGTGCCTCAGAGTGCATATGAGCCGTAAGTACATATAGATGAGATTATAATTGTTAGCTCAACTCCAGAGCAGGAACAGGAACCCTGCTAAAGGCATTCTCCATTAGCTTATGTTACAGATCACTCCTGCTTATTCACATTCTAGCTTGATATAATGTTGCATTGCTTGCAACATAAGGACACAGCTTTACAAGGAGGGCTAGAGATACTCCTTCCTTTCCCATGCAGATCTGGCTGTTGGTGGTACTTTGGACATTTATCCTGTGGAGATGTGGGTCCAAAGCCATTAGAGATAAGCAGGCACTGAGAACAAGTTTTCAAGGGTCAGGGTGTGTGGTATCACAGCTATATCCTTAAGCAAAGGGAAGATGCTGTGGAGCATTTTAGTGTCCACACTTACTGGGTAGAATCATAGAATCATACTCCAACTATGGTGTTATGAGAAAATTCTGTGTGCTGGAAAAGAGAAAAAAGAGAGAGATTTTGATGGTTTATTTGGGTTTTTATTACAAAAATGGATTGTGTGAAACTATTCCAGCTTTTGCAAGAAATCATGAGTAACTGGGACATATTGCAAGAAGATTCAACGGAAGAGAAACTTTGTAGTGGTTGCTGTAGTTTACCTGTAACCAAGTGGTTGCTGTAGTTCACCAGCCCTTGGAATGACAGGAAATGCAGTATAAACCTGCTACAGGCTCAGACAACAATTTCGTTTATATATAAGAACAGGAGCAATTGAACTGAAAGATGAGGTTAAAGATTTCTTGGTTTTTTTAGAGTAGTAGCCATAAAAGCATTATCTGTGTCTGGTGTATCTCATGAAGGTGACAGAAATAATGAGTAATAAAACTTTGAACAGATAAAAATAATGTTTAAAGGGTAGGGAAAAGAAGTAGAGGAAATTGTCAGAGACTTAAAACTAAAAAGCCAGTCCTGTTAATACAACCTGTTAAAATATCTAATTAAACAGTAGATCCTTTCGGGGCATAATAACAAAAATTTGTATAAACACTTAATGAGAGATGGAACTGACATTAAACAAAGCAACATATACATGCATGCTAAGCGGCTGAAAACCAGAAATCCAAGACACAAGGCCACAGGTAAATCAAAATAGGTCAAATTCATTTAAATTAAAAGACAGAGCTGGACAAAGGTAATTAGCCAAAGCTAATTTTTTTTTTTTTAAATATGCACAAATAAGTAAAAATAAATACTTTTTTCCAAGTTGTTCAGAGAAAACAGAAAAACATGTGTTTAATTTCCAGAAAGGAGTTTTTCAATTAAGAAAACACAGAATTGAGGGAAGCTAAAATTTTAACCCATTTAATATAAATATCATACTTGTCAGATAAGTGAAATACAGTGGAGCAGAAACAAACATGAGAACTGTATCTAGGATGTGCAAGAAGCATTTTTCAATAGAGAAATACTAAAATGTTAAATGGAGGGTCAGATCTGATATTTAGAGACTGTTCTATGCTACAGTTTTGTGTGTATGCATATATATATGTATAAAGCTGGTTTACAGGATGACTGAGCATGGGGCTTACAGATCTGATCTAGAATTGGTTTGGTATTTTTATCACAGCCAAAAGAGAATCCGAATCATTTGACAGTGTGTTAAACAGCATCATGGGAGAGGGAGAGAGAGACATTATATGTGTGTGTGTGTGTGTGTGTGTATAATGCCATAGCACTGTCTGTCTCTGAGCCAGGGCAAAGAGTTTTAGGGCAGTAGAATCAGTCACTAGTGGTAAGAAGTCCCAAAGGTATTTCTACACATTTCTTTTCAACAAATAGATGCCTGGATTGAATATTGGTCTGAATTCAGTGCTTATCTGCCAGTCAGTGTACAGTCTGTACACCCCAAATGCACTAGGTCTCCTGGGGTCTTCTGTGAAAGGGAGTGAATTCATTTAAGAATTGCAAAGAAGATTTAGGCATTGACAGCTCAGTCTGAGACTTTTGCTCCTCAAGGATCTAACAGATATGGACAGTAGGTGATCTGAATCATCTCTTGAGCTTAGGTACCCAAATTCTTCCTAACCCTAACTCAATCTGCCAGCACAATTTGAATTGACTCCATTGTTTCTGAAGAGCTGATGAACTGCAAGAGAGATACCTTCCAAGTAGTAAAAACCAGCAACAATATTAATGGAGGACACAATGTTAGACAGATAACATCCAGAAAAACTACGCTTTCTTTCCTTGTAAATCATTTATGAAATAAATCAAATCAGACACAGAGTATACACAGTAGTGAAGAGGTGAGTTTGAGTAGTGAGGGCATTAATCAGACAAACAGATTGCTCATATTATCTCCATTCTTTTCCTTTAGTGTCCTTTCTATTCAGGCACAGATAGGAGTACTGGGGAACAGGAATACATATAAGAAAATACAGAAAATAAGTATTATGACAATGTTAATGGAATTTTACTGATGGCTGTTTGTGCTGATGCTATTAAGTCATACAACAAAGAAATGATCTACTGTAAAGCCTTTTTACTAGGGTAAAGGGTTAAGCTCTGTTTTTGCAGGTGCTGTCATGTTGCATTTAGCACTGATTTTCACCTAGCTAATCCAAAGCTATATAAAATATTTTGTGACACATGAGAAGGTAAATGCTAAGTTGCTGCAGATAGATGAATGTCATGGGTGTCTATGATATAAAATCTGTAAAGTTAATAATTTATTAACATGAATAGAATCTGCCATATATCACGTTGATTAATAATCCTGTTACTGCACAGAATATATCACTGCATTTTATAATTTGGATTGCAAATATGAGTGATTGAAACTGGACCAGATTTAAGAAAATTCCAAAATTAGGTATTGCTAGAAATATATCAAAGATAACACCCACTTTTTGTTGCCTTGAGCACTGGCATAGTCTGTGACTTCAGTTAATTTCTTATTAATCAGATGTGATCTGATCTGTCCTGTTCAGGTTCAGTGCTCAGTTTTGATTATCTAGTGGTGACTGTAGTAGCTACTACTAGAAAAAAGCAGGTGTCAGTCGAATATTATGTGAGCAGATTCTTTTAGGTATTACATAATGGAGGACTTAATGTTTAATACCAAGTTTACTTTCTTGAAGTTGGCTGATGCTATACAGGACTTTGATTTAGAAGAGTGATACAACAATGTACTTATATCACAATGCAAGTACAAATTACATTTAAAGGAGCATAGGAATATCAATATACAGCTGAATCAGAATACAAATGTGATAGCCACCATATGCTGTCTGTAACACACTCATTGTCATGAGGCTGGGTAGCCTGGTTGTCCAGAAGGAATACATGGGTTGAAACTACCTCAGGCCCATTGCTCTCTTTGAAGTTTTGTCGATTGTTCAGTTTTTATATTCTATGTTGGTCAGACAATCATTGATTTGTCACAGCAGGTTGAAAGTACTCACTTGCCATTCATACTACTATATTTCTGCTCTTCTGCTTGATCTAGTGTTGGAGAAAGATGACACTACAAACAGAATAGTTATTGTTTTAATGATCATGCAATGACAGCATGTTTCTGCTCTTAGATGCAAACAAGTGGGCAAAGAAAAAAAAAACAAACATAGAAGCTCCTGGGAGCAGAGACTGGTGAAATTTATCTAAGATTCACGGAACTTAATATTATTATAGCAAATCTGCACTCAGCTTGCTACTTAGGAACTGTATTTAGTTTTTAGGGGCCATCAAACATAATGGAAAAGAGCTAACAGCTATGGTTTTCAGTTTTGTTGCAGATAAGTCTTTATACTTTGTCCCTATGCCTACCTCTCATCCCCACTATTGAATAGAAGAAATGAGGCAGGAAAAAGATTGTTACAGTCAGATTGTTCTGGTGAACACGTAAATCATTCTGACAGATTCTTTACATTATTCATTCTACCACAGTAAGGAAAGGCAGAAAAGGCTCATGTGTAGAGAACAGCAATCAACTTTACTTTTCAAAGAGAAGATGCTGTCAGTGTTATGCTGTATACAACTAGTGCCACTTACATCTGGGCAATTGTTTGTTACTCTGCAGTTTTCCTAAACTGTTCATGAAATACTAAGAAGCCCAGCTGTTTTATGGAAGAAATGTAATTACCTTGAATATAGGTTCCCCATGAGGTATTTTGTCTTCCATAGTAAACAGAAAAGTAGCATCACCTCTCACAGAGCCACAGGAAGCACTGGATATGTTAAAAAGCCTGTTAGAGTAAAGGAAAAGTAGCTTAATTTCAATTTGATTTGTACTTCGGACGGTTATGTCTATAGTACCATGTTAACTCAGGGCTTTGTTTTGCACTCCAATCCACACAACCACCATGCCAACTCAAATGACTTCAGAGCATCAGTTCATTTACTAAATGGAGATCTTATCACCTGAAACTTCAGGATACAAATGAGGAATCAAAACTAGCAGAAATACAGCCTCTAGAACAGGCTCAACCTACCATGAGCTTGCCTGTACTATAGTACAGGTTCACCTCCACAAACATGCTCCGCTTCTACAGTCCTGTGTTCTCCTCAGCAGAAAAACGTTGTGCAGGAATGCAAGAAGAGCCTATTCTGAGTGGGAGCAAAGGCATAAGAGACAGTCAGAAAAGTATGTTCATTTTGCCAAAATGTGATGTGAATGCAACAGCAGTGAACCACAAGTGAACCAAGGCAGATGATTTGGATAAAAAAGCTCAAGCCCTAGTGAGCAGCAAATTGTAACCTATTTTCAGGAATTTTTACTAGCAGCAGTATGGGCTTGTTAGCAGAATATAGGCTTGTCGGCAGAGTCCAGGAAAGCCTTCTGTGCCAGCAGCTATGCAGTAATAGATTATTTCTTTTTTCAAGGGTTTACCAGTTGTCCTAGTTTCAGCTGGGGTAGAGTTAATTTTCTTTCTAGTGATTGCTGTGTTTCAAGATTTGGTATGAAGGGTATGTCAATGATGCATATTTTTCTATTTGTTGCTTGGTGATGATTATACCATTCAAGGACTTTTTCAGTTTCCCGTAGAAGGTGAGATGGAGCATAGACAGAACAATGGAATGGCCATTGGAATATTTGATACCATAGACATTATGTTTGGTATATAAATAGGGGTTGTCTGGGGGGTTGAGAATCCACGATCTCTGCTCAGGTGGAGCTGGGTAAACAATTCACCAGCTGGTGAGAGTGATTCATGTCTTGTATTTTCTTTTAACTTAATAATAATTATTATTATTGTTATTTTCCTTTTCCTTTATTGTTTTATTAATCTATCTGTATCTCAACCCATGAGTTTTTGGTCTTTTTTCCCTTTTTCC
This sequence comes from Limosa lapponica baueri, assembly GCA_002844005.1. Lineage (NCBI taxonomy): Eukaryota > Metazoa > Chordata > Aves > Charadriiformes > Scolopacidae > Limosa > Limosa lapponica. The sequence continues at coordinate 1,759,368 of KZ505636.1, forward strand.
TCCTTTTCCTGCCTCTTCTCCCTACCCTTCTTGGGAGGAAGGGGAGTCAGCGAGTGGCTGTATGGTCCTAGTTGCTGGCTGGGATTAAATCATGACACCGACTCAATAGATAATAGAAGGATGAAGAGAAAGATTGGCATGTAAAGGCTTGGAAAGGTTTATGGTAATGCTGTCTTGGGTTTGCAAGCTGTGTAGAAAATAGAACCTAATCCATTAATGTCTTCAATTTTTCTCTTCTGGGGATGGAGATTCAGGAGAACACAGCTCAGGTTGCCTTTGTGCTGAGTATTAAAGAAGGTCTCTGGGATTCTCCTTACCTTTCTTTTACTTTTACTTTTCTTGTTGAGGCTGCTACAGCTTCAGGACTTGAACTGTTTATTAAAAGGCAGAAAGAAAAGTAGCAATCCTTCTCCCACCTTTATTTTCTTTCTAGTCTGAAAGAGAGGTAGTCTCTTTTAGCTTTTCAATTGTATGTGTTAAAAGATGAAATTACTAAAAGAAAGATAAAAATAAGCCAGTTATACTCTTGGTTCTACAATAAATTATTCCAGGATCATTCTTACCTCTGGTGTCCAGCTAATATAAACTTCCAGGAACAGAGGGACGTAAAGTGATCTTTGCTATATTCCTCTCTGTTGTCTTTCCACCAGATAATATGAAGGATTTGGAGAATTTGACCTTATCACAGTTTTCTTGTCTTGGAAATTCTTGTGCTTTCTTCCTATTGTATAATATCAAAATGTAAATTTTAGTTCAGTATTGTTTTATTGTTTAACTTCCAAAGCTAAAGAATGGCAGCAAATTAATTTCTTATTTTGTTTTTCTTGCAAGAGTAGCTTTTGCTTTTCATATTAAACTGTCTTAATCTTGAACCACATATCTTTTTGTCCTCTCTTTTTCATCCCATCCTTTGGGAGAGGTCTGTGAGTGGAAGGTAGGGTGGGTGTTTGGCTGCTGGCTGGGGTCAACCCACTACAGCTGAGAATGAACATGTAGAAATTCATCTACTTACCTTTGATCAGATATATCAGTCTATATATCTAATGTATGGTCTGGAATACTAATACTTTATGAAAACTTCATAAGGCACTCAGGAGGCATTGTTATTTATCATATTATTATTATTTAAAGAAAAAAATTGCTTTTCCTAATATGAATAAGAAAACGTTCCTCTTGGTTTATAACAGTATAGACAATATAATAACTTGAGAATTGGGTCCACTGGATGGAAAACAAAACAAAACAAAAGAACCAAAACAAACAAAACCAAAACAAAACGGAGTTTCATATGTTTTTGTAATTATCCAAGCCTAGAGCTCTCAGTTTAAAGCAGACTTTATTATAGTCTTATTTTTCTTATATTTGAAGGAGAAATTCTAACCAAAATAGTAACAATTTCTGTGGTACTGTATTTTTCAATTCTAACCTGCTTTTTTATTTCTCTTATAATTTCTATTACAAAGATACAAGCCTAGCAGGAATGCCTTTCATGAAAGCACAGTAATGAAAAATACTGTTCCCTCTTAGTACTGTTTTTCCTATTTGCTGATGGTGCCAGCATATCTTCACAGCAATAGACAAAGAACATATCTGCCTTTTATTTTGGTGATGTCATTATACTCTAAGCAGCAATGTGTTTCATATAATCCCAACCTACCCTGGGAATGATCCCCCATTCAGTAATCAATTTTTTTTTCTTTTTTCTTTTCATCCAATTACACTTAATAAAAAATGTGCGTGCATTCTGGTGAGTAGAGCCCAGTTCTGCTCTGTGGCTAATTCCTGTCAAGTGGATAACTAATCACAACTTTCTGGGTAAATATTCTGGCTGTTAGATTGCTATACAAAAGATAAGCAGTAACACCACAAGTAATTAGTCATATTTCTTACTGCTTTTAACTTTTTCCAATTCAGTTACTGTTTGCTTAAATGTCAATTACAATAAAGTTCTTTACAGAAGCTAGTGATAAAACTCAAGGTGATCAGGGAATTTTAGGACTAACTGGGGAGACACATCTGGGTTTATGCAGTCTTAAACCTGAGACGCTGGATTGTTACCTAAAAGTACGATGTAATTAGGTTGACTAGATTCTGTCTCCCAATATGAATGTTCAATGATTTTTTGATGGTTAGATATTGGAATATAAAAGTTCTGATATAAGGATAAATTGAATATCAAATACAAATTGAAATTAATTCTGTTGGGACCAAATCTGTGTTACAAAGGGAGAAAAGATACTGGCCTTCTTGTAAATCTGCTTTACTGACACAAAGGTAACAGTACACATCATGGCAAAATTTTAATTCCTTTGGTCTGTTTTGTTTTGCTTTTGCCTTTTTTTTTTTTTAAGTATTTTAGAAGGACATTTAGGATTACAAAACTCTCATCCCTACAAATACTTACTATAATGTTTATAATGCTCAATTAGGGAAATAAGGTCAAAGAACATTTACCAGAATCAGGGACCAGACCTCCTTGTGTTCTGCACCATGATCTGTATGAGATAATTATCTAATTTCTCAGACAAAAATCACAGCTAGATTATAAAGAGAAATTAAGATATTGTCTTGTATTACATTTCAGTAGAAACGGAAGATGATCTTGATCCTGTGGGACTTGGAAAATGTCTGTGTCTCATTTTCCTGAACTTAGTAAATGTTTTACAATAGTGCTAACTGGATGCAAAACTCCAGTCTTGCTTGTGGAATATTTCTCATGCAAAATCAGCTGTTATATATCTATATAAAATGAATAGCTAGATGATTCCAGTATTGTTTATAAAGATCATACGTGTAGTTGATTTGAGAATCGTCCTGCAAAATATCATTTTAAGATCATTCTTGCTGCTGTGTTGCACACCATGTTTTCAGAATCAATTTTAATAGTCTAGTGGAGCTCTATTCTGAACATAAGACTTTTTCATCATGTTATTCAACATTCAGATGATTTTATTATTCACTAAAATATTATTTAGACATTTTGGAGGGTAGAAAATCAAGTATTTTAGTTGCTTATTATTGCTGCTGTTGCTTTTCTGAATAATGAGTAATGACAGATGAAATGGAAAGCTCACAGGAAAAAAAAAGATATGTTTCAATATTCTTACCCATTTTCAGGGAAAGCATATACTTGATCATTCCTAAAACTTATCTGTGTATTGTGGTCAGTAATCATGGAATATACAACATATTGAGATTGGGGTTTTTTTAGGAATTTTTTTCTTGAGATCAATTCATTATATTATCAGTTACATATAATATTTTAAAAAAATATATTTAATAAGATTGTCATTGTATATAAATATAGAGGCCTCTCAACTATCTGTCCTCTAGTTGCCTTCTTATCTTTTCCCATTAACTTCAGCTTCAGAAATTTCATCATAACTGAAGTCAATACTGGTCAGTATTTACCCTCTCCAGGAGTAACCAAACTGAATTATCTTTATACTATTGTAAATCTAGGTTATTTTTATATATTTCATTTCAGTGACTTCAGATGTATACTGGATTAAAGCTAAGGAGCGAAATTATATTCCCTTGAAAAAACATGGTTGGCTTCCCTAGTCATATTTATTTATTTCAAGGCAAAATTTGTTAGTGGAATGTTTTTAATCTTTTTACAGTCCTGGGTCATTGACTTCCAAAAGTATTAGTGCACTACATTGAGTTATATTTTCTTTCAACTTCAAAATTTCTATGTTTGGCAGATTTTCAGTGAATGCTATTTTGCTCTTCAGTCATAAGAGAGGATGAATATAAGTTCCAAGATACTTGCAAATGATTCTGAGGTGTACTGTATAATATGTAACAAAGAGAAAATATAAAACTTACAAGGCCTTTAGGCATAATATTTTTTTCATAATATAAACAGTGATTTTTTCTGCAGTAATGTAATAACTAAATATGGGTTTTTTATATGGAAAAAGAGCCACATTTTTATATTGTTTTTCTTACCTTTAATCTGAACCTAATGACAGTCATTTTCTAAAATTCATAAAAGTAATAAACTTCTAATTAAATAATTTTTAAATGTTTTCCTAGTCTAATTTTATTAACAGAAAGAGAAACAAATACCTTTTTATATTATTGCTTTTTATCAGAAAAAAAATACACTGCTTTGTATTAAATATTACTAATTATATGATAACAATCTGAAAAAATACGCAGGAGAAGGAGAAATTTTAGTAAATGTATAAGCATCCTTTATACTGAGGGGCCATTGCTGAACATTTTCTATTCTTGTCTGGTCAGGGGAAGGTGCAGAGGCTCAGCCTTTTCTAGGCTCAGATCCAAACTTTATTATTGTATTGAGCCAAGAGATAACTAATATTTGTGTAGTTATAAACTATGTATATGTATCTATATAATATAAAATATCAAGATTAAAAATAAAAAAACACAATTGAGGCTTCAGAGTATGTGAATAAAATATAGAATGTGCATGAAAGATGTGTGGCTTAATTCTTTCTATAAACATTGTTGAGAAGTGAGAACAGTAATGACACTGAAGACATTCTACAAGCAGGTGAAAAAGGCAAAATAAGAATTCTCTGGAAAGCCATAAGTTGTGAGAAATAAAATAATTTTTTCTATGGTTCTACTCCAATCATTGGAGTAACCAATGATCATCATTGTAAGACCAGAGAAACTCTGATGAAGATGTTTGATGCAATCAGCAAAATGTACCACTTCCAGTTTTGCTGCTCAATTTGTGGTAATATATTACCTTCTTTATTTTAGTAAAAATTATGAGGGAATTAATAGTATTGGGAAATTTAGAAAGCAAATAGGTTGGATTTCAAATGTATTCATAAAATTATTGGGAAATTCAGTATTAGCTAAGTATGGTATAAACCAAATAGTGTATTGTATAAGTAGCATTGCATAACCTAAGTAATAAATATTTAGCTAAGTAGTGTGTTAACTAAGTGGGGGAAAAATCATACAGAAACAAATGAGCAGATAGCATGTTAGTAGTTGGTACCCATTATAAAGCGTATGAATGGAATATTCTCTTTTTAACAAGCTCCAATTTGATCTCAGGAAATTTTGATGATTTTCTCAAAGACATGTTTTTTAATATTTTTTACATTATATGGGAAGGGTAGTTGTGTGTCCCCAGCACATTCTGCTCTATCCTTTGAGATATAAAGTATATAGCAGGCCTAGGTAGTGTAGCATTATTAATTAGATATAAAAATATCAAGTTGTTTGAGATGACGTTTGGTTTCTCCCATACCAAAACATGAATGGCTTCCTCAGTCGCACTTGACTCTGAATAATGGTATCAATTTTCCCTGCAACTTACTGTTGAGATTCTTGGGCACTTTTTTGTCCCCACTGGTTTCTTTAAGGGAAAGGAATAGACATCTGATTTCCCATCTTCTTTGTTCTGCTTCAGCCTAGATATATATTCTTAACAAATCACCTTCCATTTAGAAGATGTTAAAGAAGTTACAGATATAGGCTATGTATTCTTTTCCTATGCTTTCATAAGGATCATCTAGAGATCACACTATTATCAGGTATCTGAGGGCATGCTGTTTCCTTTCTGCTTTACACATTAATATGCATAAAAATTACCATTCTATGAACCCCTAGGAAAATTTTTCCTAATTTTAGGCACTACCTTTGTGTGAAGATTAACCAGACATTAGTAAACCTATTTACTTCAGTGTCACAGTTGCAAATCATCCCACTTGTATGAGGGCTTAAGTATTTATTTAGAGGAAAAATGACACTATTGGGCATGCTTAATGCTCTGAAAATGAGGAAAAAAACTCTTATGCTTATACCTGAATCTCAAAACCAAGAATAAAAGCATATATTCCAAAAAAGGATAGATGCTTGTAGTAATAACCTGAATGAAGCACAACCTTTTTTTGTTTGTTACCATGTAGAAAACAAACCACTTGGCATATATTTCTGAATTATATCTAGATATTTGTCAATTCAAAAACAAGACCATGTTTAACACTACTTCTTTTTCTGCTCACTGCAATAAACTTTTTTGGAACGTTTCAAACTGAAATGATGACAGATCCCAGGTCTGAAATAAAGGGGGGCCAGAGAGGATGTTTTGTCCTTAAGTGTTAGTACAACTGTGTTATAGCATGGTAGTCTTCTGATTCTTATCCTGAAATGACATGGCATAATTTTACTTAGAATTATATAATGCAATATATCTTCTTGCTATTTAATTATCATAGTGAGGAATTTAATTTCCGAAAAATCTAATTCCAAGCGACACAACTTAGATAGGGAAACATATCTGACTCACAGAGAAAATAAATAGTAGTTGGGTAAACTGCCAGTTTGTTTTATTACTAGTGCTGTAGTAAATCTTTCAGTATAGAACATAAAAATATTTTACATGGTTCCTGTTGAGTTATATCTGAGGCTTTCATGACATGAAATGATGTATTGAAACAGGGACTAGCTACACTAAAAAATCTGAAGAATGCTTCATTCAGATAAGTGTCAAAATTTCAGGAGTTTATTCAAAATATATTTTTTTTTATATAATTTTGGCTACATCAGGAAGAGTATAGTATTTCAGCGCAATGGCAGATTAAATGTAAGGCACTGTAGGGTGACAGAAATGTATCTAAATATGACTATTTTGCACTTCTCCTGGGAAAAAAATGATTGCAAGGTCATGTAGGAAGTTTAAAGAAAATATCTGTTGTACTGCAACAGATAAAGTATGTATTTCCTGCATAGCAGTTAGTAATGGAGGTAAAGTCAGATAAAAGGACTATGCTTGCGTGCTTTGCAAATGGATGCAAGTCTTCATACTCTGTGAAATATTTGAAGAATGTCATACTTTAAGAGGCAGCAAGAAACTGATATGAACATAACACAACTAATGACAGAATTATTTAGAGTGTGTCTTAGCCCTTTGGAATTTATTCAACACAAGCACTTGGTTTTAGAAAGAATTGGGTAATTTTATGAGCAGTCACTTTTGTAATTCTAATTTTTAAACTAAAATACAGAAATCAACATTTTAAGAAATCAACAGGTGGTTAGACACTGAAACCTTTCATTTTTTTTTTCATTCCTACATATCAAAGTGCATAATAGACAAGATGTATTATGAATGCAAATATCAGTGTCCTTAAAATTTATGCATACACCATATCCATATAAAGAAAGATATTTAATTACCAATGGGATCTGCCATGACTGTTTGACCTGTAATACTCAAAATTTTGGCATTTATTGTTAAACTCTTCCCTTGCAGGTCCATATAGTGTACTGACAAAAAAAATCACGATTAATGTGAATAGAATAACATAGCATAGCATAGCATAGAACAGAATAGAATAGTTCAGTTGGAAGGGACCTACAACAATCATATAGTCCAAGTTCATGAGAAGTCCAGCTTCTAGTCCAACTGTGAGATTGTTGTGTGCATCTTTTCCTTCTATACAGCTCTCTGCTAGCAGGAATAACTGCATGGACAGCTCCAAGCGCTGCCATTTCTGATGGCATGTTTTACTTCCACTGTTTCTAGAAGGACAAGTGGCTGTCTTACGAATCAGTCTGATAATAAAATATTACTTGCTGCAAAATCAAATCCAAGCTATGCTTTTGTTTTAATCTTAGAATAGTATTAAAATATTACTGCTTTATCTCGGGTCAAATGTAACCTTAGTATGTATCCTAAGTTTCAAAAACAGTTCATGCAACAAGATCACTAATAACTGTAGGAAGAAATATGTTCTTTTCATTTCTAATCAAGAGATGCATTCTAAAGAATTCCATTGATAAGGATCTACTAACGAAGACTTGACGTTGCTAGGAGCTGCTAGTCAGAACTGAATTGCAAACAGGGAACTCATTTGTAAAACGATTACCGGTGTTGTATCCCTGATCTCAATTAACTGCCAGCTGAAGTCAGATTCTCTTAATGTGATTCATTTTAACATAACAAGAGTAAATAGTTTTTCCATGCAGAACAAACTGATTATTTCAGACACAGTGGAGACCTTACTTAAAATGTCAGCCAGATTATGAATTCATGCTAAATAAGTTAATGAAAAGATTAATATCAGTGACAACAGTGCTTCCAGACATAACTCCTTATTATGCCTAAAAAGGAAGCTCTTATCTTTCTTTTTTTTCTTTGTTTTTTTTTCCTAGCTAATAGACATTTTCTTTGAAATGCATAATTTCCTGTACCACTTGAAACTAATTGGTAAGTTGAGAGTTTCGTCTGTTTTCACCAAGATAAAAAAATGTACATATATTTCTATGGATTACTCATGTTGGTTTTCTGTCCTTTGTTATAAGAGTCCAAGCCAGTAAGGAAGTGTTTTTACAATAATTTCAGAGAACATTTTCAGGTAGGATTTATGCAACATTTAACACCTCACCACCCTCACCTCACCACCAAGCTTTGATTAAGCTAACTTTATTAAAGGAAGATGTTGATACAGGCTCTCATCTTTACACATATAAGTGGTCCTATGGATTTCAAAGCACACCTTTTATTCCTCATTATTCAACATCTCCTTTTACTTTACTGTTCTTTGCTTTGTCTTCTTTTTTTTTCCCACCCACGTGTGCATTTACATATTACAGTCATACTCCTTCTTGTTCCCTTACACATTCTTGAGAGGTTATATGATAATAAAATTACCTTATAGCAGAATATTAAAAAATAATATTAGTAATATGGTGGTCTTTCAGCAGAGAAGAAACTAGTAGTCCTTTATTTAGTGTTTTCCATATCTTTTTTCCTGTTCAAAAAAAGGGGAGAAATCTTCAGAGTTTTCCTTTGAAAACACTCAGGGAAAATAAAATGCTAAGTAAATAAGCACTCTGAAAATTATTGACATAACCATACTTTGTAAACAGGTGTTCTACTTTAAACTATTCTCAGTCCTTACTTTTGTAATATTTATTCACTATGTTTGCTGAAAACTTTTTGCAAGTATTCGCATTAAGGGGGTGAAATTAATTAGAAAAATACATGATGAAACAAATATTATCTTATTGTATAAGATATACATAGATCAGGAAAATTCATTTTCCCTGTTACTCAGTCAATATGTGTGCCCTACAAATAATAGGATTGATAAGTCTTAATATTAGTAGTTAGTTTTATATGTTCCTCTGCATGATGCATGTTTGTACATGTGAATTTTAAGGAGTATTTAATTTAACCACATCACTAAGCATTCAAGAAACTCAGAAAAACTTTTTCTGAATGTAGGATATGTTTAAGCAAAGAAACACAGAGATTAAAACATATTTTCTGGTAATGTATTAGAAACTTGGAGACACAGAGGCACAGAATGCTGCTTAGCTCTGATATTACCCCCTAAGATATATATTTTTTCCATGAGTTAAATTAAGAATTTATTGGAGAACTGCGTATCAGGAAAGTGTATTATGTTAACATACTAAACCTTGCTCATCTTCTTGAAAATAATTTATAATTCATGTTGCTGGAAAGGGAATAGCTTCAATCATTCCTTCTACCAGCTTTCTGAATAACTGAAATTTATAAAAGGATTATAAAACTGGGTAGGAATGGTTCTGCTCTTCCTTAAATATAGACTCATAGAATAACAGAATAATTTGTCTTGTAAGGGACCTTTAAAGGTCATCTAGTCCAAACTCCCCTGGAACGAGCAGGGACACCTTCAACTAGATCAGGTTGCTCGGAACCCTGTCCAACTTCACCTTGAATGTTTCCAGGGGTGGGGCATCTACCACCTCCCTGGGCAACCTGTTCCACTGTTTCACCGCCCTCATTTCCTTCTATCTAGTCTGAATCTACTCTCTTTTAGTTTAAAACCATTACCCCTTGGCCTATTGCAACAGGCCCTGCTAAAAACATTGTCCCCATCTTTCCTGTAGGCCTCCTTTAACAACTGAAAGGCCGCAATAAGGTCTCCATGGAGCCTGCCCTTCTCCAAGGTGAACAACCTCAACTCTCTCAGCTTTTCCTTATAAGAGAGGTACTCCAGCCCTCTGGTCATTTTTGTGACCTTCCTCTGGACCTGCTCCAACAGATCTTTCCTGGACTGAGGGCTCAAGAGCTGGATGCAATACTCCAGGCGGGGTCTCACCAGAGCAGAGTAGAGGGGCAGAATTACCTCCCTTGACCTGCTGGCCATGTTTCTTTTGATACAGCTCAGGATACAGTTGGCTTTCTGGGCTGCAAGTACACATTGTTGGCTCATGTCCAACTTTTCATCTGCCGGCACCCCCAAGTCCTTCTCCTCAGGGCTACTCTAATTCCCTTCATCCCCCAGCCTGTATTGATACCAGGGATTGCCCCAACCAAGATGCAGGACCCTGCACTGGGCCTTATTGAACACAGGATCCACTTCCTGAGCCTGTCCAAGTCCCTCTGGATGGTATCCCATCCCTCAGGCATGTCCACTACACCACTCAGCTTGATGCCATTCACAAACTTGCTGAGGGTGGACTTGATCTATGTCTATGTCACTGATGAAGATATTAAACAGTACTGGTCCCAATGTTTCCCTTTTTCCAGTCATTGGGGACGTCACCTGCCTGCCATGACTTTCCAAATATCATGGAGAGTGGCTTGGCAACTAGATCAGCCAATTCCCTCAGGACTCAGGGATGCATCTCATCAGGTCCCATAGACTTCTGTATGTTCAGGTTCCTCAGGTGGTTGCAAATCTGATCTTCTCTTACAGGAGGAGGGACTTTGCTACTCCAGTCCCTGTCTTGCAGTCCATCTACTTGAGAGGTGTGGGGAGAGAGGTTGCCAGTGAAGACTGAGGCAAAAACATCATTGAATACCTTAGCCTTTTCCTTGTCCATTGTTACCAGTTTACCAGTCTTGCTCATCAAGAAGGAGCATGTTTTCTTTGACCTTCCTTTTCTGGCTGACATACTTCTAGAAGCCCTTCTTATTATTCTTTGCATGCCTTGCCAAGTTCAGCTCCAGCTGCACCTTGGCCTTCCTGATCCCATCCCTATACAACCAGGCAGCGTTCCTACATTCTTCTCAGGATACCTCTCCCTGCTTCCACTGCCTGTGCATCTCTTTCTTGCCCTTCAATTTGACGAACAGGTCTCGACTCAGCCTCACCAGTCTCTTGCCCCTAAATATTTGCAAAGTACTATTGATGAGCATGTATACTAACAGAAAGGAAAAGGATAGACACAAGCTGTGTAGTTTTCAGGAGGCTTAGGTTCTCACCGTTATGTAAAACTATTGGGAGGGTGAGGTGAAAAATTATTTATATATGGTGAAAATTATCCACAAAAAAATAGAATCTATATTTGAAAGTTACTGCCATAGTCACTTATTATATGTTACAGAAATGTTTAACATTGTGGTTTTATACACTCCCTGATCATCTATCATGGACTTGGTGAATCCATCTGTTAGACATTGACAGTATCGGAGCACGTACTTTTGGACCTGAATTTCAGAGTGACTGCTTTATCAAACAGACCAATGTATACTTGAGTACTTGAAAATGAGGGACATATATGTTCTTCTCCCTGCAAGGGCTGAACTCCTTTCTAAACTTTGTGAAAACATCTAGGTTTTGTTGGTGGTTCTTTTTTTTTTAGCATCTGTGTAGAAATTTCTGTAAATGAATAGAGTACAGTACCAGGGAAGGAAATTTACGTCCATAAAACAAAAAAATAAAAACCAGAAATAATGATGCTTTGTTACTCCTCTTATTGTCAGTGTTTGCAGAGTGAATCTAAAACATTTTAAAAGTTCTCATTGTGTAGTCTTCAAAATATCTTTAATTAATTCAAGAGAAATATGTTACGGCTTTTCTGTTTCTAGGTAACATTAGTGATAATGAAATATGAAAATGTATTTAATGAGAAAAAACCAATCTCTTTCTTTCAACACATATTCTTTAAATGTTCACATATTACAACGTATAGTTTTCATTCTGTTTTTCAAAGAAAGGTGACAATCAGCAAGTGTTAATCTTGAGTTTTTACTATTAATTATTTCTTTACATAAGATCTAGAAAAATCCAGGACTTATTTAGAAAAAAACCCACCCCAGTGATTCACTGTACATTGTTAGAAATGTGGTTATTTGACTGGAAAAAAATTAGAGACAATAGGTCAATAGACAAAAACTTAAGGCATAGGCAGGCATATATCCTCTACCAGCTCTAATCCAGTAACTGTGAATGTACAGTTTAAGAAAGGAAGCCAGGCATTGGCTTTGCTGATGCGCTCTTCCCAAATAGCATCTCCTGCTGTCACTGTGCTAGACAGACTGCTGATCTGAAGAAGCAGAGCATTTCTTAACTGTTTATTTCTTCTGGTTTTAAGCTGCCTTTAAAGTGTACAGTGACAGCATAGATCAAGGTCATGAAGCTTCACAGGAGACATGGTTAATTCATCTCCATTATCTAAGTTTTCCACCACATCTCAGGTGCAGACATGAATACCTATATCTAACCACCCTAAAAGGGAAAAAATGAAAAATGTGAAATGAAATGAATATAAATTCTGTGAAAATTTTCAGTCGATTAGCAAATATTTCAAGTATACAAGTTAAATGAAATAGCTATGACTTACTGAGAAGCTGGAACCAGCTGTCAGAGTATCTTTAGCTCAAGAAGTAAACTTTCTTTTCTATTGAAATACATTCTAGTTGTGAAATAAACCCTTTACTGAAGAACAGGGTTGAGTTGCAGGAATAACTTCAGTGCCATCTTCTTAAAACCTGATTCTAAACTGGTGACTTAGTGTACCACCACATTTAGTAAAATAGTACATTTTTAAGAATTCTTGCCTTTTGTATCATGAGAAGACTAAGTACAAGATTTTCTTAAATCCACAAATGCTTATGTTGTGATATCATATTCAGTCCACTAGTCATCTCAGTCTTACTCCAGCAATGACTGATCAGAAGAAAGCCAGGAAAATTGGCATCTTGAAGTTACAGCATTATCTAGTGTGAGGGAAATTTTGTTTGTATTTTCAATAGTTTGTATTTCAAAGAGTCTCCTCCAAGACTTACGCCTGTGTGCATGTTATACAAACATCAAATGATTTACTTTGCAATCACGACTTGGGACATTTGAATATTCTTGCAGGCTCTGTGGAATCAACCAGCATCACACTTTTCTTCTACACTTACCATTCGCTATTTCCACTCTACTTTTTATTACATTGTTTCTTTTCTGTAATGTGATATGAAAGATAATGAAGTAATTAAATCACCCAGTATATTAGTGAAAAAAGTAATTTAACTCTATATTATTATTCCAGTTGTATTAAAGGTGTTTTATGACACAATAAAAATATTTAATGAAATGTGAATGGATTTTGCACACTTTATTGTTTCATCAATTTCTTTTAGAGTTAAAAGCTCCAAAAGGAGCCTTAACCTACACATCTGTAGCATTTTTCCCATGGGTATTCATGCATCTGTTTTGATACATATATATGGAATAGCCACCTTTACCTTCTTTCTAAAAGGCATGATGATTCCACTCATTTTTGTTTTATAAAGAACATAGGAGTACATGGGCACTTGGAGCTATCCCCCTTTGGTCAAGAGTTTCATAAGTGGAGACTTGTGCATATCATAAAAATACTTTCCTATAATTTATTTAAGCTTTTCTGTATTATGTATCATATATTTGCAACAACAAGTGACATATTTGATTAGTGGGATTTGACATGACATCTTGCTTAGAAACTTCAGAAAGGAATGCTGCTCAATATTAGTCTATCAGAAATGACATGTATGTCACCATGTGACTAGCTTTCCAGACAAGGCCCAGGCATAGCTCCATTTCCTTGGGCATAAAAAGACTGACTCTCAAGAAGAAAGGATGATGCCTGTCATGTACTCCTTTTTTCCATAGAAATTCTTCCAAAAGCCTCTAGGGTTTTACTCTGCTCTTTCCAGAGACTATGAAAGGATATTTGCTCAACATTTTGCTATGAGAGACCTACTATTGGTTGAACCAAGATCACCTTTGAAAAATATATTTAATATTACTAAAAGGGATTTTGGTTAAGTGAAGGATTCTTACAAAGATGAAGAGAGAAATAGAGATGCGTGTTTGTAATACATACAAATGTGCTTATATTTGTGTGTAATTTATATTATTTTGTGTAATTTATGTGTTAAAGAAACATTTTGTGAAAAAGCGGATTTACACTTAATTCTGGATACCTGATTTTGCTCTTAATTGTTGTAACTATGTAGTTTATTTTACAATGGTTTTAATGAGTCCCATGAGAGTGAACAATAACTATAGAATGCAGAAGAAAATATTAAAATTTCAATGCTTTTCACTGTAATCTAAAAAAATTATGGGTGAATAATTATTAGGTATAATATAGTACTTAGATATTTGTATAAGTATGCACACACGTGTATATAAACTCATACACCTGTATTATATATGCACATGCAGGTGACCACACACATCTTTTAATGCAATTAGTTTTTTGTGGAGAACAAACAGGAATGAAAAATCTGTGAGACCTTAGCTGCCTTTGGGCTATAGAAAGACTTTTTGAAATCATTACTTTAAACCACTCACATGTTCAGGCAGACAAAAAAGCATGACAGGTTGCCTGCGAGTGTCTTCCAAGCTGATATCTGATATTGAGTAGAACAGCTGCACTTTTTGTGCTTTTTGGGTTTTTATAGCAAAAGATATGAGCGATTGTAAGAAAGAAGATCTATAAATTGTTTCTGACTTTTAGTCCTGAATCAATATTAGGTAATGGCAGTAACTTTCATATTATTATATGTGCTGAACCCATTTTTATGGGGGTAATATGACTTAAAATGCTTCTCACAGTGGCAATAGCTGCTCTACTTTGTGTTGTATTACACAAAGACAACAGGACTTAAAGTTGGGAAGAAGGTCAACTCTTCAGGCAGTGATGCCTTGGAGAATCCAGAAAGTTTCCCCACTTCTCATCCTATGCAGCCACTTGCATCCCAAATAGTCACAAAGCACTTCACTGCCTTAGGCTATTTCAAAGGGAGAGCTGTTTCATTCTAATTAAAATATGTTTGCACTGCTTAATAAAAAATAACCTTTTTACAAGAGTGCATTATTGTGTAAAAGAAATCCTACTTCCACTGAAAGCTACTTACATACAGTAGCATTTACTAAAGCAGTCTCCTAAAGAAATTCCATTTACTAAAACAGTCTCCTAAAGAAATTCAAAATACTCGAACTGGGAGAAAATGTGAAAAGAAATGAATAATTAACTCATTTTTGCTATTCTCACAAAGGGAAGAAGAAGCGTGGAGGCTGCTATAGTTCTTAACAAGAAAGTCCAAAGATAGGTATCGCTTCTTCTCAGACTCGACCAGTAAATTATTGTAATTTGTCCCTGAATATTGGAACTTAAATAAATATATATATCCTTAATCTACCCCACTCTTATTTTATGTGAGTTTCAGAAGATGACTAAGGATTTTGGAACAGAAACTAAAAAGAAAAATTTGATACGAGAACAAGCAAAAAAAACAAACAAAAGCAACCAATATTTTGTTTGCCTTCCATCTTCTTTTTCCTTCTTATGTTTTCTGTGTTGAAAACAAAGAAAATAATGCATCTCCATTAACAAATATTTAGCAAACCTACTTACATTATTGTCAATCTCTCCGTGGCCCTTACATAATGTTTTTAGAAAACACAATTTTATTTTTAAAGAAGGTAAATAATAAATGCGGGTGGTTTTCCAGTGTTAAATACTGGAGAAGAAAGAAATATTCAAAGGCAAATTCAACTCTTTCATCAGAGTCTAATTCTGAAAACATATTTGTAAGAGGCTTGGATTGTCTTATAGGATGGAACTCCAAGTTATTCTGAATGCATAATGTACTGATAGTCATCTGATAATAACTGAGTTTCTGGGAAAAAGGAGACGAACCCTTGTCGTGCAAGAAGCCAGAAGCCTGAGGAAACATGCTAAAGATACAAAGGAAATCAGCTGAAACTACATGAAGAACATTAACCAAACAGCAAGAAAACCTGATTTAAAAGAAAGATTTATAAGAATACCATAGAAAGATCTATGGTATTTTTTTCCATCAGTAGCCCCAAAAATGAAATTAACAGTCCCGTAACAATGGTGTATTACATGTGTTTCTTTTAATACTGATGAACAATCTAACAGCTGAAGAGCATAAGCAAAAAAACCCCAAGGTTATGAGGATACACATGCTGACACGTCATTCATAATGTTCTGCCTGTCTGGGTCAGAGGGATAGTGCTTAGCTTGTGGGATAACAAAATCTGCAATTGAAAAAGGCCATAAAAGCTTTTCTTAATATTGAAGAGTCAAAGGAGATTGAAGAATTATGTGGTTTCAGACAGCAGACTGCTATAGATTGTCTCCATTTATGTAATTGTTGTTGACTATCTAAAATGTAGACAATGTCTAGAAAAACTAAAGTAGAAGATAAACATAAAAACTTCAAAGGTATTTTATCTTATCCTGACAAAGTAAATTTGTATAAACTCAGGTGCAGTATGGGACTTTATAAATTAGGCAGCCAAAGAGATCTAAAGAAATAAATTCACCTGAGGAATTATGAGGTTTCTGTCATGGAGCTTAAAACTAATGAACTTAATTAGTTCACATTTTTCGCAGATCTACTTAGAAGTTAAAACTTCAATCTTGTATTCACATAAATTCAGATTATATTATGCATCCTTGAACTACTATATAATTTTACAATAAGTATTGTATTGCCTTTATAATACTATATTGGGAAGCTTTTTGTAAAAGGATTACACATAGGACAGAAGAAAACGTCATCTTTAACCTTTATTCAAAAATCTTGCTGCAGTTTTCGTGTTAGTGGCTTAAAACAATACAGTCTTAGTCTTGGATCACAGTCATTTTAGTTTACAGTACCACATTACGAGTGTAATTCTGCATTTATTAAACATATAAGATTTGTTGATCACTACTTACTTGGTTTAATCACATCAGCCTTCCAAAAACTCCAGACTGTCACCAAGACCTCTTGGACTCATTTCTTCATAACAGAGGTCCAATGCATTCCCCAGGAGTACCATGGGCGTGCAATGACATGTAGCTGCTTCCAACATGGGGAGAGGGGCTATGAGTTGCTTGAATAGCAAAGTGGCACAGCAAGTAGGAACACAAATTGCACCTAATTTTGTATAAAATGAGAGAAGAATTATAAATTCTGTAGCAAAATGTTATTCACGTGGAATATGGGGGGAGGAAGTTAAAACCTAGGTAGTCTAACATTGGCATTTACACCTGTGAGTGTTTTTGAAAAATACTAATTTTGTTTAAGAAATTGCATTGTATTGCAGTATGCTACGCTGAGTTCATTTTACTTTAAGTTAATTTGTTCCTGCATGTAATCCCCAAGAAAACACAAATGGTTTAATTAGAGCTTAAACAAACTCAACATTTTCCTAGAGAGTTCCTTCAAGTTTTTTATATGAGCTTATTGATTTTCTGTAGCCAAAGTTTGGTTTCATAATGGGACACCAGACTGATCTTTCCAATAACAAATGGCTAAGATGTTTCATAGGAATTATGAGACTGTAATTATTCTATATTTTTCCAGACCTTATTCTAGATTTTCCAAATACTTTTATTAGAAAAAGGGAATTAAATTTCAATGCATTTCAGTCCAAACAACTGAGATTTTAATCAATCTATTAAATAGCCTCAATCTTGTTTCTAGATTTCTTAGGAAACATTATTTGATATTGAAGTCTCGCACAATTTAAAGTCTATTTCAACGACTGTTTGGTTGTTGGATACAAACTGCTTCATTAACCAGAATTAATGTTTACTAAATAGCTGTCCTTTCAACTGGCTAGGGTTGCTTGAATTTAGTATATAGAATCGTTCCTTTATTCTCTGACTTTTTAAAGAGGAATATACTTTATAAATAATTAATCTGAGTTATTCTCAATTTCAGATGAAACCTTAGCCTTACTGAAAAATGGGAGCTGTGTAATTGTCTTTAAAGAGGCCATTGAGTGGTTCTTCATGTAATACTTGTGTCTACAAAAACAAGGTAATTAGAAACAAAGATTTTCATACATTAAAGCTGAAGTGGGAGCTAGGAATTAATTTACTTTTTATTTTCCTGCTGATGGAGAAAGTGACATAAAGTATTGAACATATCAGTGTGCAATGTGCTGTCACAGGGGGGAATGCTGGCATAACATTCGATGCCTGGTAAGACAAGTCTTCAGCATCCTCTAGAACCTGCTCAGGCTTCTTGACCCTTCCTTGGCACCTCATTCAGAAACTGCAGAAATATTTAGACAAGTTTCTGTCCTCATTTTTGTAGGACAGAAGTTTTTGCTGCTTTGGCATAAGCATACATGCTTGGGTGTGGAGGATACTGATGTTTTCAGGGTATCAGCAAGTGTTTTTCCCAGAATAGCAGTGAGTGCCCACAGAAAACAGTATATTTGCTGTTAAAAAGGCAAATATTACTAAATATTTCTAAAATACTCTAAAAATACTAATATTTCTGAATCTTTACTGTCAGTGTTAGGAACCACATTCACAGCCTATGTATTCTTCAAAACCTGTTAGATTTAGTGAGGATCTTTTTCCAGAAGATGCATTTTTTTTCTTTTCCCCTTTATTCTTCTTTTGGTTTTTTTCTGAATGGTACTCAATGACAAATAGTGAGATATTTATATAGGAAATACATGTAAATGGGCCTCTAGGCAGAAAATATGTCCACTCCAATATCTTCTTAAGCTCACTTCATTTTTCCGATACTGAATTTGAATGAGTTCTAATTCTTCATTTTCTTACTGACTTTCCATGTTGTTATGTTTTAGACTTGCAGTGATGTAGTCCAGACTAAATATTTCTTGACAACTGATTACAGTCATGTTATAGTACTGATCATAATACTTAAATAAAGAATCCCTTAATTTGCTAGTTGACTGGACATGTAAAATAATTGCTAAGACCAGTAGTCCTTTGTGCTTGACATGAATCCAATACCTGTTTCCTTTTAGAGGAGAAATGATCACAACTGTTGTTGCTTTAAGGAATAGCAACAACTTGAAAATATGTAGATATCTGCTGGTAATGGAAGTGTTGCAATCCACTTTGCATGAGCTATATTGCTGCAACACAACATCGATAGCTGAAAACAGAATGGTCTTCAGTAGTTGTTCCTGTTCTTATGTTTGGTATTGGGCTTCCCTACTCCTTCACTCTAAAAATAAATGTTATGCTGATGAGCCTCTCCTGTATTAAATTTAATTTGAAATCACAGTGTTACAAACCCACTGAGCTTCACTGGAGTTATGCACTGTGTAACTGTCTAGTCCTATAAGATGGTATAGCTATAAAAGGCATAGAATCATAGAATCATAGAATCATCTAGGTTGGAAGGGACCTTTAAGATCATCAACTCTGACCATTAACCTAACACTGCAAGTCCACCACTAACCATGTCCCTAAGCACCATGTCTACGTGGTCTTTTAAATACCTTCAGGGATAGTGACACAATCATTTCCATGGGCAGTCTGTTCCAATGCTTGGTAACCCTTTCAGTGTAGAAATTTTTAAAAATATCCAATCCAAACCTCCCCTGGCACAACTTGAGGCCATTTCCTCTCATCCTAGCACTTGCTACTTGGGAAAAGAGACTGACCCCCCACCTCACTACAACCTCCTTTCAGGTAGTTGTAGAGAGCAATAAGGTCTCCCCTCAGCTTCCTTTTTTCTAGACTAATCCCAGTTCCCTCAGCTGCCCCTCATAAGACTTGTGCCCTAGACCCCTCACCAGCTTTGTTGT
>KZ505636.1:1811786-1829832 GCA_002844005.1 Limosa lapponica baueri
AGCCTTAGAAACAAGCAGACAAAACAGAAAGAGGAAAAAAGAAGCCTTTGCTTTTGAAGCTGGGACTTCATGCCTTTGGTTCAGTTAAACTTTTAAACATGTATTTGCTGGTGGTTTTTTTTTTTCCCCAAAATATTGAATCCTTCTTCTTTAATTGATCCTAGCATACGCCTGAGGTTGGGGTTATTTTTGGGTGGTTGCTTGGGGTTTTTTTGGGGATATACTACTCATTTTTCTGAGTCTAACTTCCAAGTTCAAATAAAACAGAACCTTGCAATTTTTTTAAATACTTATTTTAGTTGGAAGATTTTTTATCATTAAAATAGCTACACTTTGTTGCTGCAAGATTTCATAGATCATCATGGAAAAGAATGAATCAGGGTAATATTATTTTAGACCTTAATGGTGGCAAATGATTATTCTATTGCAAATAAAGCTCAGATTTTACCTGGGTTTGACATTACATTTAATTTGGACTTCAGCTGTGCATTTTGGCTTATTATTTTTCTAAAACCCAACATATAGAATAGAGCATAAGAAAGGAGCTCTGACTTTTTTATTATTATTATTTTTTCCCTTCTTCATAGGATATTGATAGTGGATTTATTGGCTTATGTGAAAATAATACAAATAATTAAAAAATGTTTCTTCATATACTCCAGAAACAAATTTATAAACAAATGACAAAAATAAACACTTGATGGGCAATGTTAAAGTTTGGATCACTTGAAAGAATAAAAAAAATCTATATTTAAAACTTTGACAGTTTGAGAAGGTGCTCGTAGCTTCTCCATATACAGCTACATATACTTCACCATATATAGTTTCAGTTATTCATATACATAATTCTTCTTTAGTATAAGCAATAATTCTACTCTTTATGTACATATTTTTTTTTACTTACTGGCCTCACTAATCACATCTAATCTGTGTGCTTTGGCTTATAATTCTTGCTTGCATTTCTTGCTGTTTTTCTAGCCAATGGACCCAATCAACTTTGCCTTATGAACAAAGAACTGTCCTCTGTCTTCTTCTAAACTATATGCATTTGGCTGTGTGTGATAGTTTCGGTCAGGTATCAATCTGTTGATTAATCTTGAAAACTAAGCAAGATATGTATTTCCTTTACCCAAAAGGTCAGAAACAGCAGCAAATAAGCTCTACTTTGAAGAATATGTAAGTGCCACTTGCTTTCCTGCTCCTTTTCACTACTGCAGCATATTTGGTTTCAAGTCACTGGGCAATGGGAGTGTTTCTGATTATTGAGAAATTAAAATATTGAAAATGCTGTTTGGTACTAATGTGTGTTGTTTTGTCTGTATCACTCTTCTCCCTTTCTGATAAGCCCTAGGGCAAGATCATGTCTGTCTCCTGCTCCCTGGCTATCTCTACAAATTACTTGGCAGCTTGTGGTCACCTAACTGTGAAGTAATATCGTACCAATGTAAGCCTCTGTCAGATACATGTTCAACATATTGTTCTCAACTGAAAAGCTTTAGGCAATCAGTATGTGATAGCACATCACAGGTTAGAACATGTCTATGTAATACCACTTCCAGCTATTGTTTCAGCTGTTGCTTTAGGTTTATTTTACAACCTGTTCCCACTAATTTCTTATTACAGCTTTTCTGCTTCTTATGATAACCTAACAAAACATGTATCTTTAAGCATATTAAATACATTGGATAAAGCTGTTTGATACATCTTAAGAGTTCTCTTAATTTTTTTTTTAAATGTATGAAAGAAAAAAAAAAAGCTTGAAGTACCCCTAGTGGTAAGCCATTAATATTGTAAGTTATATAGCAACATATTGTAAAACAGGTCAATAAAAAAATAAGCTACAGTTGAAGCATACTGCAGAGAAGCATTTGGCCCATGTTGTCATGTACAGCATTTGTTAATATAGACTAGGTCTTCCTCCTTTAAAGACATGATACACACAAGATAAATGTTTGGCTAAGTTCTCCCATAGTACTTCTGTCCTGGAAATAGTAAGCTATCTAGAAATGTAAGCAGGGTTATTTTTTTTTAGTTCTTTTAATTGTTGTTGTTCTGGTTTAAATACTTTTGCATACTTTTTATTTTTATTTTTAAAGCAAGGATTTGGAAACAGTACAGCAGGAAATGTACACAAGGATGCAGATAAATACAAAGGCAGAAAGTAAAATTGCCATAAAGATCAGTGTGACTTGGAAATAATTACACTGTTGTCTTGCTTTCACTATAATATAAATTTATAATATGAATTAATGTATCAGTGTTTATTCCAGTGATTATATACGTCAAAAGAAGTAACTATTTTTCTGCATGCTAACTGAAAAAATAAGATCAATTCTAAACAACCAACAAAAAATGAGATATTAATTTTTGTATTAATAATAATATTGCATATTTAATGATCAGAAAGAAAATAAAAAACCAGAATATTAGAAGATCTTTCACATAAAATTGGAGGAAGGGGTTATTTTTATGGATAGAATTAATTTTTTTATATTATTTACTTCTTTTTTAAGTTACTTTTGTTGTTTTCAAATTACACATCCCACACTTGATATTTCCTCATTGAAATTTAGAAATACTTGCTTAAAATTAATCCAGTTCATGGCATGCAAGAAAGGAGGTACATATTTTAATTATTATTTACACACTTATTCTTTCTTTAGTTAATTGTCAAAATTTCAGCACTGAATTTTGATGGAGATCAAAGATTTTATGTTGAGCTGAGACAGAGAGTCCATGTGACTGCGTTCTTCTTTTAATGAGTGTCTTCAAAAGACTGTCTATGGCAGTGCCAAACCCAAAATAAGTCATAGACAAAAATAGTTATCTAAAATAATTTAATTAGCTAAAATAACGTCAGGTCTTGTCTTGGTTATATTACCAGCAGAGAAACTCTAACACATATCCTACTGAGCATCACTGGAACAAGCAGAGTTTTTATTTCAAATTAATAGCAGTTTTTAAAGCTGGAACACGTTACAATGAGTTTCTGAGAAGACAATACAATATCCATTTTTAAAGCATTTAATGCATTTCCTTACAATTATACACAGAGTTTTGAAATCTGATGTAGTAAGGTTGCTGGGGTGCAGTTCTTCCAGTGATCCACCTTTAAAACAACCATTATCAGAAAACATCTGTAAATGAATTGTGTGATTTGAGCTGTGTTTATTTATTGTCATGAGCAACCTATGAACTGCATTATTATAACACTATACAGAGCCATTCCCCTTACAAAACTTGTTCTCCTGCATATACAAATTCTGCATTTTTGGGTGCCCCCTTTCTTTCCCCTCATATGTCAACTTACTGATTGGGTAAAAGTTATTCTTGGAATTCAAAAGAGAGAGGTGTAGTTATCATCAGGTTGGCTGGACCTTCAACTCAGGTATCTTAAGTTATGTGAAAATGCTCAAATGAGTAGGCTTTACAGAAGAGAGTTCTGTGTTTTCTAATTAATGTTGTGTGTTTATTATAAGCATTTGTGGTGTCAGTTTCTGCCTTTTTTTAATCAGCGTGTGCGGGAGCACTCTGTAAATGCTAAGATTATTTCTTTCAGAGTCATTGGTGGTATCAGACCTAGTGCCTATACTTAGGTTTAAACCTTAGCCAGTTCTGTTTAGTGGATACATACCAGTTTTCAACTGTAATCAGCAGATGAAGACTCCACTCCAGATTGAATGAAATCCAAAAGATAGACTTGAATCCAAAGTGGTGATATTCAGAATAAACACTCTAATCACCAAGTATTAGATAAAATGAGGTCACCACTACCTTCTTCTCTGAAAGACACTTTTCCTGTTCATCAGGGACATAAGGTTACATAAAAGATTGATTGCTGGAGGTGAGAAAGACAAAGGAACATCTGATGTTTTTATTCTAGTAAGGCTTTAAAGGGTCTATTTCCACACTCAGAGGCTGTGGGCAGTCTGGAAGTAGAAGGAATCCTACCAGCAGCAAATGTGTTGCTAGGGCCAAATAAGCAGGAGGAGTGAGAGCAGTTGCGCTGTACGCCTAATTTACTGAACTTTGCAGTTCTTTTTTGAAGACATCTATCATTCTTTTTTGAGACATCTAAAAGAGTCATTCACCTTCTAGTGAAATAATTCAGACCTCAGACCACAGACTGTGCCTGAAATAAAGAAAACAAGATGCAGCTCTGGAGTGAAGCTTCTGGTGTGGTTTCCTATCCGCATTTATTGCAGCAAGATGTTAACCACTAAGCTATTGGATGTTGTGGACAGAGCTGCTCTAGATACTCTACGATAGAGTTGCTCTTTTTTACAATAATTTAATAATGGACATGAAGGGAAAAATTATTGAGCAGCCTCATTTCAGAACTCTATTCAGCTTTAGACTTGAATAATTATCTAATATCAAGCATATACAGCACAGAATAAAAGAGATAGCAATTTCTTTTAGATGAGTCTAAGTTGTAAGACAAGACTTTCTGAAAAATTTAAATTACCAGATTTTATTAGGTAATTCCTATTACAGTATCGTAGTTTTGGTAAAAAATAAGACTAGACTCTGGTTTAAAAATTCTGTGTAGATATGAAAGCTACATTACCATATAGAAAATTATCAGCATGGTCTCTCAATAGAGTCTTTTCTCTTCTACATTTATTTCTGTGGTAAAGTAAACATTTTTCATATTCTGAAAAAAAACCACTTTGCTTCTAAATTTTTTAAGTATAAAGACAGAACTCTGAAATCATCAGACTCTTACTGCTGCAGAATCTGCTTATATTGCAGTCAGAGCTACACCTATTTGTACTGCTAAATGGATTCAATAAATCTATTTCTATTAACTGTAAGGATTATTTCACAAGCTAACATATTCTGCATCTGCTGTCTTGATACTCATTTTTTATAGTGATGTAGCCCATCAGAACCTCATATTACTACGCTACTAATATTTTTGTGTGTGTAATAACTCAAAATGACATAATGGAAAACAGTAATTATAGGCATGAGAGCTATTTTATGCTACTTTTTCTAGTACAGACACCTTCCCCTGTGTGCACAACTGTAGTAATTAGTTTTGGTTTGTTTTCTCCCTCATCTGGGAGTTAGCAGGAATTTGGCCATAACTAATAAGTGCCTGATTAGTTTAGAACCTTTTAATCCATGCACTCCTTTCCACTGACATCCCTAATAATATACCTAGAGGCTCCACTGGGATTCTGAGTGGTGTAATCATGTTAATACAATCACAAAGCACATTCTAGTAATCCTGCATTTATTAAATAGGATTCCCATTAGAAGAATAAATGCAGCTATTCTCATACTTGGCAGATTTCAAGAAAAAATAAGTTACTTGCTTCAGGTCTCCAATTCTTTCCAGTGGTTCACTAGCATTTTCATTCAAATGTAAGATGTATTCAATGCAGCCAAAACCCTGAAATCAGATGTAACTTCTCTTCCCATGACTATATATATAATAACACTTATTGGTAACAATTCAGTGATTTAGGGGGATAATTGATTAAAAGTTTAATTTGATGAGGTCATTCTCAGATCTGTTTAAAGTCAGAATGAAAGGTTTCATCTATCTTTTCTGTCTTATGTAGACATTCAGAATGTGTAGGTAAGACCAGGAACATCCGTTCTCTTAGATGCAGAAAAATACAATGAAAGAATGTCATTGCACTAAGACATTTAGAATGGAAAAAAAAATACTGGTCACTTTACAGAGTGGAGATGAAGAAAAAAGAAGCTAAGTGACTCACTCGAGGTCAAATAAGCCTAGAGCAGGAACAGAAACCCACTTTACCACAAAAGTATTTAACCAGTGTTTTCTGACAGTAAAATGAATTTGAACATAAAGTATATCATTAGATACAAGTTCTATACAAATATAGTAATACCACTTCAGTATTATTATTAGCTTGAATGCTTGTTAACTTCAGTTATATAGCACATACCAGCTAGGGAATAGACAGTTTTGATTAACCAATAAATCAACACATATATTGTGATTAAATAATAAAAGATTTCTGTAACACAAAAAAAAAAAAGTATATGAGAAAAGGTAAAAGGTATTTTTATTGAGGTGCAGTGAGGACAAGCAGGTGATCAGGCCCAGCCAGCAGGGGTTTATGAAAGGTAGGTCCTGCTTGACTGACCTGATCTCCTTCTATGACAAGGTGACTCACTTAGTGGGTGAGGGAAAGGTTGTAGATGTTGTTTACCTGGACTTCAGTGAAGTCTTTGACACTGTTTCCCACAACATTCTCCTGGAGAAACTGCCTGCTCATGGCTTGGATGGGAGTACTCTTTCCTGGGTAAAAAAAAGTGGCTGGATTACTGGGCCCAAAGAGTGGTGGTGAGTGGCGTTAAATCCAGTCAGCGGCTGGTCACAAGTGGTGTTCCCCAGGGCCTGTTCTCCTTAATGTCTTTATCAGTGATGTGGATGAGGGGATCGAAGGCACCCTCAGTAAGTTTGCAGACAACACCAAGTTAGGCAGGACTGTTGATCTGCTTGAGGGTAGAAAGGCTTTACAGAGGGATCTGGACAGGCTGGATCGATGAGCCCAGGCCAGTTGCATGAGACTTAAGAGGGCCAAGTGTCGGGTCCTGCACTTGGGTCACAACAATCCCATGCAGTGCTGCTGGCTTGGGGAAGAGTGGCTGGAAAGCTGCCTGGCAGAAAAGGACCTGGGATTGTTGGTCAACAGCTGGCTGAATATAAGCCAGCAGTGTGCCCAGGTGGCCAAGAAGGCCAACAGCACCCTGGCCTGTATCGGGAAGTGTCTTGAGCTGGACTAGAGAAGAGGTTGTCCCCATGTGCTCAGCACTCATGAGGCCGCACCTCGAATACAGTGTTCAGTTTTGGGCCTCTCACTTCAAGAAAGACATTGAGGTGCTGAAGTGTGTCCAAAGAAGGGCAATGAAGCTGGCTGAGGATCTAGAGGACAAGTCTTATGAGAAGCAGCTGAGGCATCTGGGGTTGTGTAGTTTGGAGAAAAGGAGGCTGAGGGGAGACCTTATCTCTCTCTACAGCTACCTGAAAGAAGGTTGCAGCCAGGTGGGATCAGTCACTTTTCCCAAGTAACAAATGATAGGACAGGAAGGAACAGTCTCAAGTTGTGCCCATGGATGTTCAGATTGGATACTAGGAAAAATTTCTACACCAAAAGGGTTACCAAGCATTGGAACAGGCTGCCAAGGGAACTGGTTGAGTCGCCATCCCCAGAGATATTTAAAAGACATATAGATGTGATGTTTAGGGATGTAGTTTAGTGGTGGACTTGGCAGTGCTAGGTTTACAGATGGACTTGATGATCTTTTCCAACCTAAATGAAAACTATTCTAAAGGAAATGAAATTAAGAGCTAGCCAAGTAAAAAGCTGAATAACTTGTGAAGGTATTAGGAATTTTACAGAAAATATTTTATGTCTAAATGTAGAATATATTGAAATTATCTTGATTAGACATGCAAAGTAATACTGTATTCCATTTGTGCTATGATAGCGCATTACTATTGCACCATATAGTAAACTTAATGAACTATTTGATCACTCTTATTGAAGAGGTTAATATCATCATAATTGGATATAATTCTTACTGTTGTTTTTTTGGCACATGATCTAAGAAAAGTTGACTTCAATTTGAGAATATATTGTGTTTTGTTCTAGGAATCCTTTCAGCTTTTTTTTTTTTTTTTTAACCCACAACCGTAGAAGAGCAAATAATCAAGAATATGATTCTTGATTCTTGACCCTCCTCCAGCTGAGGAGGGTCATGTTCCATGAGGTAGGCTGACCTGGCAGCTAGTAAAGAAAATGCAGTCAAATGGGACATGTCCTCCAGAGTTTAAGCAAAGCTAAGACATTCCCGAGTCCTGTCATGGCAGATGCTTTTACCTTGGGACAGCACTGTGCCTCTACATAATAGGGTACTGGTGAATCATTCTGGTGAAAATGAAATTACATTTTCCTTCTCTTTTCTTATAATT
Source organism: Limosa lapponica baueri (assembly GCA_002844005.1). NCBI lineage: Eukaryota > Metazoa > Chordata > Aves > Charadriiformes > Scolopacidae > Limosa > Limosa lapponica. The sequence goes on from KZ505636.1 coordinate 1,819,747, forward strand.
GATCCAATTACTGGGTTTAGAGTGTTGGAAAGAACTCTGAATGTTTAAGGCAGACATAGAATAAGTCTTAGGAAAACGTGCTTATCTGGAAATAATTTGTATTGCTTCATCAGTTCAGGATGTTGGTATCAGCTATTCTTGAATTATTATGCCACAAAGGGATAGAAAATCATATAATTATTCTTCCTTAAGCAAAGTTTAAAGGACTGCTGAAATTTCATCGCCTTATTCCCACATCTTCTAAGACAATAGAGGAATACTGAAAGGAAAGATACGAAAGCAATTTATTTTTTTTAAGAAAGGGTAGTCTAGCCCAGTGTCACAAAACAGTGAATTACTCGTACCAGTAATAAAAGTTTGTTTTCCAATTTTACTGAATCACTTCAAGAGACTGTAAATTCTACTCATTATATAACTACTCAAATAGTTCTGTAAGAATTCCCCTAATCATACCCAAGATGAAACTGTCAGCAGAGCAGGAAAGGAAACCATGCTAATGCACAGAACAATTAACAGGTATATAAAATTCCTTACCTCCACTCCCAGTAATATTTATTTGTACACAAACTATTCCTGCTGCCCAGAATTAGAAAAAAAATTACTTCCTCAGTCTCATATTTGGTCACCAGGAGACATGGACCTGATGCTAAGCAACGAACTGGTTAGATTTCCCTGCTAGTTATTTTTTAGCTACTTATGAAATGACTTTTTACATGAGCGAGTATACTATACTTTTTCCAGAACTGGGGTGTGCCTAACTGATATAATTAAATTGCATTTATCCGTTTTTACTATGATTTGTCTTCAGGCCTTACCACTTCTCTAAGAGTGGAATTTTGTTTATCTGTTAAAAGACTTGCAGTTTAGCTGTAGGTCTGGTTTCCATTCTTCACTGATATTTCCAGATTTCACAGATCTGTTTGATACATATAAACTGCGAGATTTCACTGAGTCATCAGCAAAGCTGTTTCATACTCATTTCCTCCAGAATCTCTCATAAACAAATTTGTGTTAAATTGCTCAGTATTAATATTATCTGTCTCATACATAAAGACCTCAGGAAATTAGAAACAAAATGCAGATGAGCAAAACTAATGTTTGTGAAATTCTGTTTCTGAAGTGACACCAGGTTATTTTTAGAGAAACTCTTGAACAGCTTGGTTTGTTTTAAGTAATCACAGTAATGGTGCTGCAAAGCATCAATCATAAATGTTCATTTTTTACCATTTCCCCAGAAGGTGTTTCTACTTTGCTTCCTACTTTTCAGTCTTCAGTGATGCCTTTAGAATTACAGAGGGCATAGGTACCCACTCCACACCAGCAATTTAAAATAGTATTGCTATCATTAACTTGCTAAAAATGAGCAATTTATGGAAGGAGAACGTATTGATGAAACTAGGCTTTTTTTTTCATGCAATACTGGTTATTCTGAAATACCCCAAACAATTGAGGAACTAATTCTACTGTCCACTACTGTGAACTCATTTCATAGCATCTAGCTTCAAACCATTCTTGAGAAACTTTTGTCCTGAATGTTTTTTTCTTGCGTGGTTCTTCTTGCCCATAGTGTCACAATCTGTTGGAAAACAATGGTCAAAAAAAACCACTTATACAAGTGTTTGCTTTCAACATAGGCTAATGGCTGCTTTTGGAGAGAAAGAAACCATTCCTGTCTACTTCGCTACATAAAAAATTTGGGTTTGTTCATTGTAAATGAAAATGTTGTAACATCATACTGAGAATTCTAAAAACATCTCAAAGCTTGCTCATAAACAAACAAGCAAACAAACAAACAAACAAATCAAAACAAAAAACCAACCACTGACCAAAGTTTGTCAGGATCTATTATTTCACCTGAAATCAGAACTAAAAGCTACATAAAGTGCTATTTGCATGTTTATGTCAAACCATTAAACTCAAGATGATGGGATAAAGAAAATCCACTTTTGATCCTGATATAGACATTTTTCTCATAATGGAATAATTTACTTCATGTTCACTGACTTCACTTGTTCATTTTGCCTCAATGAATGTCAATTTTATTAGTCCGAGATATAGACAACAAATAAGTACCAAACATGTTCTACAGAGCTGTAGTGACCAGTAAGCTTTCTGATCCATCAGAAAGGAGTGTATTAAAGAAACACTTTCCAAACCAAAACAACAAACTAAAAACCTAAACACAAAAATTGGAAGATCTTTTTCTTTCACAGTACATGATTTGTGGTCTGCATATATCACTTTTATTTTCTGAGCTTTTCAAAGTATATTATGAAGAATTTGTTTTTCAAGTGTGTAGACAGCAGAGGCAGACAGAATGTACAAAGCTTCCCTCCCTGTAGCTGCCAGTTAGCTTCAGCAACATTTCCTTTGTTTACAGTGTTTTGCAGGATGGTGTGTTTTGCTAATGAATGATAATGCCAACAAAAACAGCAAAATGAGTTCCAGCATTTTGCCAATGTATGTCAAAAATGATCTGTAAGGTCTCTCCCCCATATTTTAAACAAAGGACACTTTGGGGGGGAACTATATATTTTGATAGATGATGCAGTATGTTTATGACAGTGACAAACTGGTATCTGTTCTGAGAAGCTGAGACAATGTTTTGCGCTAGGCTGAGGTAAAACAATGCATTTCACACATTTCATATGATCGATGTTCAAGTCTGCATGAAGCAATGAAACCACTACTAAATCAAGTATCCTAAGGTTTTAAAATAAATATAATCATATCTGGTTTTTAGAAAGTTAGACAGTTTTTAGAGGAGAAAGTAATTCAGTCTTCAGATTTGGGACTTAATTTAAAAAGAAAATATGCAAAACCACACTTCAATATTTTTGTTCAATCTAATTAATTCTGATGGAAAATACATATCTAAACTGTCTGTGAAGTCTTCTTTCTTGGCAGATACCAATGCATATGTAGAAAATACAGTTAAAAAAGCCAATGCAAGCTAAAATCATACTGACATTGAAGTCTAAGTGTACCTTGCTTTTTTTTTTTTTTTTTTTTTTTTTTTTCCATGGAGTAAAATCATAATCTCAATATACCAGTTTTGTTCTGGGTAGTTGAACCCATCATTGTGCAATGTCTTGAATTTTACATGTTTTAAGCAGAATGTTGCCAAGTTCATAAATCTCTTGAAGGAAGCCAAGCTATCTACATTCTTAAAAATAGAGATTTATTTAAATGCTTTCAGGAAGAAATGAGCATGTTATTAAACTAAGTAAGCAAAATTGTGGAAGGTTGGATTCCACTGACAATGAGATAAAACAAGAAGAACAGCTATAAAATCTAATTCTTGTAATACTGTATGTATCCTAAAAATCTGGCACAATGCAGTAAATATAAATTGATTCTTACTTATGGCAATGAAAGTGTACTGACCAAAGAGTTGCAATCCATTACAAATGGAAAATCTAGCTTGTACAGACACTAGTTGATGTTATTACTGGGACACAGCAGGTGCAAACACAAAGAATCAGTGCATTGACTTTAATTAAACTGGAAACCTAGAATCAGTTCCTCAAGAATGTGATGTAGAATTCTGATGTGAAAAGGTTTTACAGATGCCAGCCCTGATTCACCTCTGAACATAAATGCTCACAGTTAATTTCTATTGTGACCACTTTTGTGAGTATTAGGTTCTGTGATGATAAACACAAATGCTTAATGAATTATGTGTCAAATACATCTTATAGACTCTTCTGGGCCTGCTGCTATGGAAGAAATTACACTTACAGCTTGGTGATATTTAAGGAAGGAAGGAATCTCTTCTTGACTGAAGAAGTGAAGTCACATAAATGAAATGCCCAAGCTTCTCATGTGAATATTCCCAATCTTTAAAAAGGCAGAAAAGGTTTTGCTTAAACCATACTTAGTCTCTAGGTTAGAGTGATACAGCATAACTGTACTTGAACAGCCTTCAGTATGAGCCCATAAAGTTTCATCAACTGTAGTTTGGATAAGGCCAATGTCAGGAAGCACAGCAGATGTTGATGGTGATGGACCCCTCTATATTGCTTTACCAATATACTAGTTTTAGTGGAATCCTATTCTGGTTGTCATTTATCAAAGATGTGAAACACTTTGACCCACTGTGACTGCCACATGCAGTGAAAATATTAATCTATTTCAAGGACAAACTAACAAAGTTATGGAAGATTTTGCGGCTCCCGAATTTCAATGCATCTTTACACATGTGCAAAACTTAGGTCTTAGAGCAGTACTAACTATGGCAAAATGTGAATAACAGATTTAAGATAAAAGTTCCACTGGAATGCCTGATTTTTCCAAGTTCCCTTTGAACGTCCTTGAGACTTGGCTTCACCAAGGGCAAATCTTGCCCTTCCAACCTAGTGGCCTTCTATGATGGAGTGACTGCATCAGTGGACAGCTACAAATGTCATCTATCTAGACTTCTCTAAGGCCTTTGACATGTCCTGCACAACGTCCTTCTCTCTCGTTCAGTTTTGGGCATCTCACTTCAAGAAAGACATTGGGTTGCTGGAGCATGTCCAAAGAAGGCCAATGAAAGTGGTAGACAATAGGATCACCATGAGCCAACAGTGCGCCTTTGTGGCCAAGAAGGCCAATGGCATCCTGAAGTGCTTCAGGAAGAATGTGACCAGCAGGTTGAGAGAGGTTATCCTGCCCGTCTACTCCGCCCTGGTGAAGCCCCATCTGGAGTACTGTGTCCAGTTCTGGGCTCCCCAATTCAAGAAGGACAAGGAACTGCTGGAGAGGATACAGCAGAGGGCTACAAAGATGATTAGGGGCCTGGAGCATCTCCCTTATGAGGAGAGGCTGAGGGGCTGAGGGACTTGGGTCTTTTTAGTGTAGAGAAGAGAAGACTGAGGGGGGATCTGATCAATGCCTATAAATACTTAAAGGGTGAGTGTCAAGAGGATGGGGCCAGTCTTTTTTCAGTGGTGCCAAGTGGCAGGACAAGAGGAAATGGGCACAAACTTGAATGTAAGAAGTTCCACCAAAACATGAGGAGGAACTTCTTCACTTTGAGGGTGGCAGAGCACTGGGACAGACTGCCCAGAGAGGTGGTGGAGTCTCCTTCTCTGGAAACATTCAAAACCTGCATGGCCATGTTCCTGTGCAACCTGTTCTAGGTGGACCTGCTTTGGCAGTGGGGTTGGACTAGATGATCTCCAGAGGTCCCTTCCAACACCATGTGATTCTGTGATTCTGTAATTCTGTAACAGTTTAGAGCACAAGTCTTATGAAGAGCAGCTGAGGGCAGTGGGGCTGTTCAGCCTGCAGAAAAAGAGGCTGAAGGGAGACCTTACCGCACTTGACAACGACCTGAAAAGCAGTTGTAGTGAGGTGGGGGTCTATTTTCCCAAGTAACAAGCGATAGAAGAAGACTAAATGGCCTCAAGTTGTGCCAGGGGAGGCTCATATTGGATATTTGAAAAAAAAAATCTACACTGAAAGAGTTGTCAAGTACTGAAGCAGGCTGCACAGGGAAGTGGTTGAATCAGTTTAAAAAGTTTAAAAGACGGGTAGGTGTGGCACTTAGGGACATGGTTTAATGGGGGACTTGACAGTGTCAGGTTTACGGTTGGGTTCAATGATCTTAAAGGTCTTTTGCACCTAAATGATTTTATGATTCTATGATTCTTGTGCCAGTTACCAGTCACCTTTCCCACATAGTCCATTAACATATATTATTAGATACACGTATTCTATCTTCACTGTTGATGTTATTCGGAAACCATCTCTTCCTATTACCAAAGAATTTTACTTTTGTGTACTTGGTAGTCAGCCCCTCCAACTTATTGCCTTTCATAGTTTGACAACTTATTTAAGCAAAATGTATTCTCACCAACTAGTTAGGATGAAGAAATTTGGTAGATATCATTTTCCAAAATCTTCTAACCAACAGCTGCTCAGAAGTGACATCGTACTTTTACTAGTAAAATTCTCTTTTTTAAGTTAGTCCTTAGGGCCAGATCAAAACAGTTAGCTTCCTAGACTAGCAAAATAAAACAAAATGAAAAGCTTAGCTCCAGCTCTTTCAGTTGGAATGTTTTTATACATCTCTCAATAGCCTATTTTCTCATTCTCACTGCTGTCTTGGCACTTTTAACTGATACCTTGCTGATGTTTTAAGATTGCTAAAATGTACTATAAAGTGCATATAGTAACTAAGAAAACGTGTTCTCTATGGATTTGCAGAGACTTTTCTTCAACTGCTTGAAGCAGCTGGTGAAAATAGGGTAGGGAGGAAGACAAAAGGGAGAGAAGAAGGGAAGGGAAGGGAAGGGAAGGGAAGGGAAGGGAAGGGAAGGGAAGGGAAGGTTTTTTAGTCCCAGCTACAGTAACACATTACATTCATATAAGGCTCTAGTCTTGATTCTTGACTGCTTAATATGTTAGCAGAAAACTTTCCAGGTATTCCTGAGATGCAGTCTCTGCATTAAGAAATCATTTCTATCACAGATTCTGCAAAACTTGTATTCTACTAAACTTGAATATTTTTAACAAATATGAGTTGTTCAAGATCCTTGGCTTTTGACAAATCTTTTCACATCTGTGGCAGCATATATAGACACACACATTGGCTCCACTCAAGACAGTAGACTAAAAAGAACACTTTTTTGCAGGTTCATGCAGTAAATAAAGAGTTTGGTCTTGCCAAAGTATGGTATTTGGGTTATGCTTCCACACATTCCACACATCTCCCTCTCACACTAAGTTAGGTTGGACCATTAATGTGCTTAACAGCAACACAGATCGTAAGAATGCCTTTCTATAAAGTAACTGAAACAATGTCTTAGGATGTTTCTTCCAGTGAAGGCCTGCAGTCTGACATCAGTGCCTGGAAAGGTTATGGAACAGATTATCTTGAGTGCCATCACAGGTGATCAGGCCCAGCCAGCAGGGGTTTATGAAAGGTAGGTCCTGCTTGACTGACCTGATCTCCTTCTATGACAAGGTGACTCGCTTAGTGGGTGAGGGAAAGGTTGTAGATGTTGTTTACCTGGACTTCAGTGAAGTCTTTGACACTGTTTCCCACAACATTCTCCTGGAGAAACTGCCTGCTCATGGCTTGGATGGGAGTACTCTTTCCTGGGTAAAAAAAAGTGGCTGTTCCCTTCAGAAGGGAATCACCAATAACAATTACCCTCCTCTTTTTTTTTAGGGTACTAGTTCTGATGCAAGGTGGGGACTGACTTGCTATAGGCAACCCCCCAGATGGTGTTTCTTCTACCTTCTCATCCTCCTCACCCTCAACCTTCAGTGCCCCGTACTTGTTGTGCAAGGGCAAACGGTAAGGTGAGGGGGGCTGTGAGGGGTTTCCCTTGCCTCTTCTAACAGGCACCTGTATCCATTCCCCCCTGTTCCCTGGGTCATCTCCCTCTGCTAAGGGGGTCTGCAGAGCTTGATACCACAAATCTAACTCCCTTTCACATTCCCTTATAGACCTTAGTCTTTTCACCTCTTCCTTCAGCTCAGCCACCATGTTAAGCAGATCCTTGATCTGCTCACACCTAACACAGGTGTTGTCTCCGCCATTCGCTGTTGCAGGGTTCCAGCACTCACTGCAGCCAGTTGCCTGGATGCCTGCATGTTTGTGTGTGGCCTCTGTTTGGGTACCCACAGTTTTTTTAACAGCCTTCTGTCGAGTTGCAACCATGGCTGGATCTCTTCAGGCAAGCGACTTTTGTGTGTGTGTGTGTGGTTTTTTATTTTATTTTTTTTATTTTTTAGCCTGCCCGACCCCGCGCAGGCGCGTTAGCGGGCCTACCCTGCTGCCCCTCCTCCCCTTTCTAGGACCCCCTCGCTTCGGGAAGTCCCCTGCTCACCTGAGGAGTAGGAGCCAAGTGCGCGGAGCTCCTCTGGAGCTGAAGCTGGAGCCGGTCCTGGTGCCGGAGCTGGCCCTGCTTGCCTCCCCAAGCCGCTGCCTCGTGCCGCTCTCTCCCAAAAACATTTACTCGTGTCTTCTAGGACTGCAGGTTGGTTTCAGATGGAAATCACTGGTCTATAATTCTCCACAAAACATCAGGAGATCCTTATGAACCCTCATTTTATTTGCCACATTCTGTTCTTTTCATTTAGAAGCTAATTTAAATGGTATTTTGTACATCAGAGTTTGCAGTTTAGTGAGTTCATGTTCCTCTAGCATTTCTTCAGTGACTATAATCAAGTAGTACAAGTTACTATTATTTGAATTAGTAGTTTTGAATACTTTCTATTGACAATTTTATCTGATGCAGTTCCTCAGATTTCTTCTCTCTGCTGTAGAAAGTCCTTCAATTTCCCTGTAGTAAATAGGTGTAGTAAACACTGAAATTACCTTCTTTGAGTATAGCGTTTCTTAGGTATGCTACTTTTTCATCTTAACTATATACTGAGTTAGTACTAGCCTCTAGAAAGCTGTTTGCTTATTATAAGCTGAAACATTTTATTATTAGTTTTAATGCCTTGAGCAATCTGCTTCTCAAAATCTCTAAAAGGTTCTTTTCTATTCTACTCATTTTGATATGGTTTCTACTTTTAAAGGGTGTTTTTTATCCACTAATAGCCTCTTCTAGGCTGCTGTCTAATCATCCTGAGGAGTTATTTGCTTCTTTATGTGGTCTTCTTAAAGTCCATTTTGTATGGCAATCTACATTTAGCCTATGCTTCTAACATTGTATCCTTCTGCAAGCATGCAATGAATAAGTATTTTGTTCTTTCAGGTGAGCAGTTTAATTTCTTTTTAATGCACCTCTTCACCTTCAAAGAGCAAGAGTAGAATTTTTGGTCTTCACAGCTATGAGAAAGCTGGTTTTATGTTCATGTTTTTTCTAATGTGAAGTGGCTTTTATATTCTAACATCTTGAACTAGGTGTTGGGTACTTTTCAGGATTAAATCAGATACTCTTCTTATGTGACTTTTCCAAGTAACGATTATTTATAGCTTTTAATCACTTAATCTTCATCATGTCCTAATGTGTAATTTCCCTGACTGTACAGTGCCAGTCTACAGTTATTACCTTGTTTTCAGTGATGCAGATTGTCTGATCTCCCGTAGTGCTTCAAGGTCCTTGTCCTAATCATTCACCTATGCCAGGGAAACCATGCCAGGTCCTTCCATACACTGGAACCAGGTCAGGCATATACAGAGTGGAACAGTGGATTTACTGTCCTGTTCCAAACTGCTGTATTCAGATGCAGAGCTGCTTGACATGAACCATCAGACCTCACTCATCACACAATTTGCCACTCCTTGTTTTCCCTATTTCCTCCCTTTCTTTTCCCTGTTTCATACCCCTTTATCATTCTCAGTCCCTCCCAGAGAAATTACTTCCTCCCCACCCCCCACCATTGTTGCTTTACTACATCTGTACCCAAGTTTGATATTTCTGATACTGCTAAGTGAATTACCTTCATGGTGCACAGCCGTTACTGGCATGGTTACTCTGGTGCTGCTCACCTTGGGTGATTGCACTCCCTGAGGGACTCTAGCACCTCCTCCAAGGGTCTGTGAGGGTTAGCCCTTTTCCATGTAACTCCTCTTGCATACTCATGAGATCCAGATGTCCTTCGCATAGCTGTCTGTAACTTTCATCAGCTTTTCACAGTTACCTGTTTCTTCCAGTGGTTTTCTCATGTCATGTACAGCAGTTTCTCATGTCCAATTCAATTAGCTTAACTGCAGTCTAGGCCCAAATAGACATCTCGGACATCTGTCTGCAGCCTTAACGCTCCAGCAAAGTTCAAAGATATTGATAATCCCCAAAGCTTAAAGGAAAGGCTTGAACTGCTCTCAAAGAAGCGTCAGATCTGTCACTACCTTGTACTGGAATTTTATTCATTAATAACAAGACTTTAGGGATTGGATAGCTAATTTATTTATATTTCTAATCCCATTGTTTCTTCTGAAAGATTACAGAAAATATAGACAGCCACAACTAGGTGAATGTCCTAACACTGTATGATTGTACCAGCTCAATGTAGCACTCACAGAAGTAAAATAGAATAAGGCGAGCCACTCCTTGGCTGACACATAGCAACAATAACAAACCCAACGGTCTGAAGTTGAAGAAGAGACCAAACAATTATTTGCAGATAAAAAAAAAAAAA
>KZ505636.1:1829842-1850895 GCA_002844005.1 Limosa lapponica baueri
AGACCAAACAATTATTTGCAGATAAAAAAAAAAAAAATAGTTCTGCTCTTTTTATAGCTTTAGAAAATCTTTGGAAATTGAGAAAAAAAAATCCAAAACACTGGATACAGGGCTTCAAAGGGTATCCTGGGATTCATCTTCAAAGGTGAATCCTGGGAATTACTATGGGAAATTATTGAAGACTGTGCTAGAGTCAGATTGAATCAGATAAGCAGAAAATGTAAGAACTCTCCTAGTCAAGGAGAAACAAAAAATACCAGTATTAATGTTTCACTGATCCATCCTAGAACATTACAGGGCTATGTCATATCAACATCGATTTTATTTCAGTGGATTTTGAGTAAATGAAGGGTATTTATTCCCTGCCGTAGCACAAAACCCAGAAGTATCACTGGGAGTCTTTTGTGAAAAGTATAAACCACACACGCAGGGGCCATATGCTTCCCATGGGCTTAGAATTAAATTTTGGAAATGATCAAGTAGACACTGAAGTTTGTCAGGGTGAATGCAAAAGGCAGTTTATGTAGGAGGCCGATGACACAGGTTTCATCAGACAATTTTGATAGTTTTTAGTTGCAGCATTCTGTCTCCAGGACTGACGAGGTGAAAATACTTATTTTCTCCTCTTTCCTGTTTTCTAATCCATCTAATTCCTCATAATTTCTAATATAGTGTCTTTTAGAGAATTTTTATAGAAGTTAAAAGTAACTTCTAGGATATATTTGATATGTGTATTTGGCTCACTTGGGTTGTATATTTTGCTGTATTCCCTTTTCCTATTTAGACAGTGATGTGCAAAAAGGTAAAAACTTCAATTGTAAGTGAGGTCAATAATTTTTTATCAGTCTACTTAAATTTTTTACTTGTTTAACAAAAATACAGCAAACAATTATTACTATTAGCCCAGTTACAATGATGCTAACACTCACTATCTAAATATTACTAAAGAAATCTCATTAACAATGCTACAGTTTCAAGTTCTCATACGAAAATCATACAATATCTTCCACTTGTTTGCTGGTATTGTGCTGTGAACTTTCCATTGTTCCTCTGGGTCTTAATGTCAACAGTTTCTGTCTGGAGGGGAGAATTGCAACAAGTTCTCACACCCATAGTATGATGGATTTGCTTCCTTTTTGGAAGGAGGAGCAATATGTTGATAATCATATTTTTTTCCTTCCTAACCTTAGTATTTGCTTAGGATTATTTCTATTCATTTGATTTACGTGATTCATACCTTCTTTCTTAAAATCATAGAATAATTTGGATTGGAAGGGACCTTTAAAGGTCATCTAGTCCAGCCTCCCTGCAATGAGCAGGGACATCTTCAACTAGATTAGGTTGCTCAGAGCCCCGTCACAGAATTACAGAGTCACAGAATGATAGGGGTTGGAAGGGACCTCTGGAGATCATCTAGTCCAACTCCCCCACCAGAGCAAGTTTACCTAGAGCAGGTTGCACAGGATGGCATCCAGACAGGTTTTGAATGCCTCCAGAGGTGGAGACTTCACCATCTCTCTGGGCAGCTTGTTCCAGCATTTCACCACCCTCATTGTAAAAAATTTATGCTTTATATCTTGCCTAGATCTCCCCCCTCTTAGTTTAAAACCATTACCCCTTGTCCTATCAGTACAAGTCCTACTAAAAATTTTGTCCCCATCTTTCCTGTAGGCCCACTTTAAGTACTGAAAGGACATAATAAGGTCTTCCCAGAGCCCTCTCTTTTCCAGGCTGAACAATCCCAGCTGTTCCAGCATGTCCTCATAGGAAAAGTGTTCCATCCCTCTGATCATTTTTGTGACCTCCTTCATTGAAACACCATATAATATCTCACTTTTCTACCTTTGGCATGTTTTACATGTGTTAGGTGTATGTTGTTTTTCATTTTTATTACACTTAAAACTAGCTTTGTCCGGCTCCTATATTTGCATTATTATCAATATATGACTACTGGTGTCTTCTTGATAGTCTTGGGGTCTCCAGTGTCATCCCGTGCTCACACTTTCAGCTGTCACTGTATGCCTGTATTCCTTTAGCTGCATCTTTGTGCTAGGCTCACTTCCCAGCATATAGCATAACTATTTGTTATTCATGTCTACATCAAAAATTTTAACAGTACTTTTTAAACCACACAAATACCTCAAGTTAAACAAAGCTAAAGCAAACCCAGTGACAGCTATATGGTTATTAGACAGAGGATTTTACACATAAATAAGCTAAAACAAAGCTATAAGAAACACAAGATAAATTCAGAGAAAGTAAATATGATAGGCCCAGCCCTGACACGTGATGTTAGCTTAATACAAAGACTGTCCTGCTACTGTTATTACCAGTACTTTATTTAATGACTACAGAGCTAAAAGATCGTCGACAAGGGAGAGTTCCTTTTGTCTTTTAAATGTTCTGTTGGAACTGAGTTTTGTTCTTGCTTGAACTCCAGTGCTACCATAGAAAGAAAGACAAAGAAAAGCAGACTCTTGGTAACAGAAGCAGCCACACTCCACATTGGAATACTGTCATGAAGCAGCCATAGAGAAGTTCAGGGAAGAGCTGACTCTAGGGATAAGTTTACTCACTTATCCTACTGTATTACATACATTCCAGCACCTGATATAACAGAGAGCATAATGAAGAATTAGAACGCATTAGCTAAGAACTCAAGTTGAAGTCTCAAATACAGCAAAAAGTAAACTAACAAAAAAAAATATCTAAAGGAAAGAGTTTGTTATGAAGATTGAATTATCTTAATGACACACTATCAATCTGTTCATCAGTTAGTTTTGAGCAGAATGAGCAGGGGATTCTTGAGCTGGGGCTGTTACATTTCACATATGGCTTCTTAAACTGTCAGATGGCAGTTTTTGTTCCTAAAAATGGAGTATTAAAAATACAATCCTCAGAAAACATCACACAGTGCAATCAGTACTTTCACATATGTACTAGAATTCATTTCAGGTTTAAATTTTACCTCTTCACAACTGCATGATATTATCAATGCATGGTCATATTGTGATAAACTAATATGTTCACATATTTCTCCTCCTTATATTTTAGATCATGAAATTTCAGTTTATCTGAAAACTTCTTACTAATCTGCAAAAGTGAGAGCCATGCATTTAATAGATTTATGCTATTTCCTTTTGTCTGTTTTCAAATTCAGCCTATTTTGTAAATCCATTCTTTTTCTTGATCTTTTTAATAATGATTATATGTCCTTTGAGCAATATCAGTAATGGAAAAGTTAAACTAAATCAGTCCCCAAAACATCCTTGAGGGATACTATCTTCCTCTTTGTTCCAGATCTCCAAGTTTTGTGATTAGACACCAAGAGAGGGATATAATATATACCTGTCAGTAGGTTATGCCCCGTTTCTTTCATTTTCCTTTGGCAGGCTACATATCTTTAACAGCAATTTTAATTCCTTTCTATTAAATCAGATTGTTCTTCTTTTCAGTGATCTACTGCATGTCATTCATGTTATATTATTTCAGAAATGCTGGTTAACTAAACTTTCCGTTACTAGGGTAATTCAGTATCAAAGGTTATAAACAAGGGAGAAACAGTCTCTCATTTCTAATTTCCTCTAATGTCAAGTAAAGCTAAAAAATATATCAGTATCATGTGGTTTGTAAATCTGTCTTCAAGCATGTTTTTCCATAAACCGAGTTCCTGATTCGTAAACATACTCAGCAAATAAACATCTGTCATGTTTACCATCTGTGCTAAAGCCATCAATACCCCTCTTTAAGAAAATAAAATCATCTCCTCTCCAAAGAAATTTTACCAGGGGAGAATTTTCTTTCCCTGCAATATTTATCTCAAAAGAAACAATCATGCATTCAGCTCATGGAGCAGAATAGTGCTGTCTTGTGGGTGGGAAATCAACTTTTTTTACCAAGTGACTTACACTCATCAAGTCTATCATTTGCTTTGTTAAATTCTACACATCAAAGGATGTTGGTTGCCCAATTGTGGTATATAGAACAGGTACCTTTGCTGTCACCAAAACACTGCCCAACATCTTCCCTTGGTGCTTTTCATGTGTAATGTTGTGATAGTTACTTGGTCTAGCATACTAAGGAAAAATGGGTGTGACAGTGGAGAAATAGTTGAAAGACTGATCTCACAGTAGTGAAAAAAATGCATAAGGATTTAGAATAGGAAAGCCTGTACCTCTAAAGTGCTACTGACTTACTTATAAAACAATCCTATATCTTTTGTAAGAGAGAGTTGCCTACAAAGTAAATAATCTTTCCTTATATAATTCATTTCATTGCAGTAAAATTTGCTTTATTCCTTGAGGGTTTGGTTGGGTAGGGATTTTTTGTTCACTTATTTGTTTTTTCTTTTCTTTTGGGGTTGGGGGAAGGGAGAAACTGGCATGATGTGAATATTGTCATAGAAGAGGGATTGAAGAGGTGAAGGATAATGGTGCTTGGATAGCCTTCCAAACAAAATAGAACCCTCCTTTGATATAAAAGCCATCAGTTCCCTAGTTATAGGTCTTCCACAAAAATCCAGCCATTACTCCATCAAAAGAGCTATCATTGTAGACGAGCCTATCCACCAAGTTTCTTGAGAAAGACGATTCAAAATATTCATCCCTTTATCCAGCTACTGCATCTACAGATAGGTTCTACTGCCACGGGTCTTTGAAAACTGATGCATCAATCCCTTCCATGATCGCTCTTTTCTTTACTCACTTCTCAACCTTATTTCTCCATTGTTGGCACTTTTCCAGAAGGCAGGACACTGAACAACTGAATAAGTTACTATATAAGGATGAAACAGAAAAAAAAATTAAGAGTTTCCAGAGGAGTGCAACCACTGCATCCAAAGTCTCAGAGGTGCCAGACCAAAACCACCATGACTCTTAAAAGGAATAAAGAAATGTACCTTGCTTGTCAATCCAGAAATTTACTGATAGTCTCATTAGATTCCCAGTAATCTATTCAAAATTTGTTACTATTCAAGTTACAATGATGCTAATATTTATAATCTGAAGTTCATAAACATGTTACATAGAAGTTTAATCCAATATTCACTGTTTTTCTTGAATCTACGCCATTCCCTTGGCATTACATTCACCCTTCCTATACCTTTTGTGTCCTAAAGTTCATTAGGCTGTTTCGCTCAAGAAAGCAGGAAGAAGGTTTAATAGTAAATTATATGCATCATGACTTGTTTTCCAGAAGGACTTTTTCATCACTCTGGAATGTACAATGAGGTTATGTTTATACATTTTTCTAACATGCTTTACACCTTGGTTTTTCATCACTGGTCAGCAATTCCACATCATATCAGAATTCACTGTATGTGGTACCTTTTATACATGGTGGATCCTTGTTCTTTGTTTCCTTTGTTACCCCTAAAGCCAATATTACCCAGCCTCCAAGGCTCCCTTCCTTTAATGACCAGTAATAATTTGTTACTTGCTTGGAACTCCTGGTTTCATGTTGTGTTCATATTTTCAAGATCTCTGCTGTCATCCTATGCTTGTACTCCTCAGTGTGAACACACGTAATAACCCCCCAGATATTCCTATTACCTACAGAATGTATCAAAATTATAAGACCAGTAGGTGCTACATTGCACAATTGCACAAAACTAAGCCAAAACTGTAACAGGTAATAGTTATCTGGTCATTGCACAGTTGTTGTAAAGATAGACAAGCAAGATCCTGGCAGGCCAATTTAAGTCCAGACCAGAGAAGTCTTTCCAATCCTACTTCTGAGGCCTTGCAGAGTTAATAAAAAGCCTGTTATCTTTTAATACCCATGGTGATGGCATATTACAGGACAGAGAAAAGCCAGACAGTAGCTAAGGGAGATGAATCCCACATTGCATATAGAATACAGGTACAGGACATGTATGGCCCTTACAGACGGAATGCATTTTAAATGGTGGAGTAATATGTTGCAGTGTAAGAGAGGATGTCTTGACCAACCTCATTCGCTCATCACAACTCCCTTTGACAGATTATATAAAAAAAAAGAACTGTATATTTGTCGCTGGCACTTACTAGAAAAGTATGTTGCTGCTATAAAGCAATTATGTTTAAATTACATGAGGCTTGAAAGGCAATAAAAGCAGCAGCACTGAATGAAGTGTTATGGGAATAAGCAGGGCTTCTTCAGTATACCAACAAATTATGATGGCAGATGTAGTTATACACTATTCTCAGCTTATAGTATGTCTTGTCTTAATACTTCATCCTAAAAATATCAGGTTGGTATTGAATCTTGCAGTGTTCTCATATGGCAGAATTGTGCCAGGACTCCTGCTCTCTCTTCAGTTTACTATTTCACTATCTGTTTAAACATGGAATTTGCTTTGAACTTCATGCCAGCCACCAAAAGTAGAAACACTTGTTAGACTGAACACTGATCTGTACAGTTTTCTTCGTCAAGCCTATCCATAGCTTCCAGTTTCATGCCAATTCAAACCCTTTTCCTGATTTATACTCCAAACTCGTCTCCATATTTTTATGATACAGCTCCAAATGGGATTCTTTCCTATCCCTAATGGAAAAGAACAAATCCAAAAACCATTGTTTGTTTTAGGATTTTGTACAGCTGCAGGAGCACCATCAGAAATAAACCTAAAGCAACATAGCTGTTAAAAGCTGACTATAATCAGTCCTACTCATAGAATATTACCATGTGTTTATCTCCAACAATATTCTCTTTGAATATTCTCTAGTAAGCTCTAGACTAGTAAAGACACTTTCATTGGGGGTCACTTCCAGCTGCAAAAAAATCAAGGCTGGAAAGGAAAGAAAAAAAAAAAAGTCAGTAGTGTTTTTTATAACTCAATATGCATGTATTCAATTGACAATATTTTCAAGGTCTGATTTTCAGGAAGTGTTTAAGGAAGCCTTCTGAAAAGATCTTACAGAAGTCTCAAATTACTGAGGGTAATCCCTTCTAAGTGACTGAAATGCTCATTAATTGAGAATCAAGATGCCTGCATTCTGTAAACAGGCCTCCATTTCCCCAAGCCCACCATACTCTTTGGGAACTTTTGTTTTGATATGGTTTTGGATTTTTTTTTTTACTCCTCTTGACGTAATGTTCTGACCAAGGAGAGAACGTCCTTTTTTTTTCCATCAGAAAATATATACAATTTTCTGTATATATCTATACCTCTTTAAAAGCATAGGACATAGTAGCCTACATTTAAACTTTCAGTGTTTACAGACCTTTGTCTGGTACTTTACTTCTTCAGGCAAGTGCACAGCTTGTTTTATGGACTCTGTCAACTCCAGTTTATTTCATAGCACGTTTGTCTGTCACAGATTGCTTGCAAACAGACTGCCTTAGGAACATATACTCGTCACATACATTTAAAAATTGTAAGTGGTCTTCCTTTTGTAATAAATTTTGCTGAGGGGAAGTCATAAGTGACCAACAAATTTATCTCTTTTCTTTGCTCACTGTCAAATATCCTTTGTTTGTAAATAAGAAACATAAAATGTCTGCTTGCTACTTACCTTAACCAGGCCTGACGATGGTAACAGTATTGATCTGCCATATATATCATAGAAAAAATATTAATTTTTCCCCTCACTAAGTTTTCTTAGAATAATTACAAGATCTCTGGGATATTTTTATATGAACAACAAGGTTATCAAGGCTGTTTATCTGTTATATATTCCTTCTATTCATCACAAAAGTTCCTCTTTCATAGTTTGTAATAGTTGTTCTAAGAATAAAAACAGTGTTCAATGGCTGGCTTGTGATACTGCACTTAAAATCCTCAGCAAAATTTAGCACATTGTAAACAGTATCTACTAGTCATAGTAGCACAGCACTCAGTAGACAGCCTTCGAAAAAGAAGCTACTCCGTGAGCTTAGATTGTTTGTAGTCAAGATTGTTTGCAACATTCCATTAATTGCCACAGCCTGTATAATTTGACTGTACAATTTCAAATCAATATTAGTGAAAAGAAACCAAATAATAAAAGTAATGGTTAGCTTTTTGCTATCTATCTTTACAATACTTGTTTATACAACTACTGCAATTACTTGTTTTGGTTTTAGTTTGGGTTAGGGTTGGGTTTGATGTTTTTTCCTGTTTAAAGGAAATTAGATTTGGTCCTTGATATTTTCCTAGCCTTTTTGGCTACAGTTTGTATTTTTCAATTTGAAAAGTCATACTTTTAGACAGATTTAATGAGATTTTAAAGCACATTTGATAGGCATTAATAACCAGAATAATGGTGGCAGGAAGAACTTTTCTGTCAAGAAAATGTAAACTATGGCCTGTTATTTGATTAGGAGCTTTATTTCACATGGATCCAGGTAGCAGGTATATTTTTTTCTCACATCTCTGAAATTATAGCTTCTGGGTGGGCTCTGTTGCTTAGGAGATGTGGCACCTGTGAAATATCTCAAAGAGTTAGAAATTACAAGGAATCAATACAGTCTGGGAACTATGTTAATGAATATTTTCACAGTTTGAACTGCTTTTGATTCAGTCGTGTTTACTGTTTTATTTTCTCCACCACAAGCTCTTGTTAGCAGTTTTTGTGTGCTCAGATCTTTGAGGGAATATTTTTCCTCCTTGTGTTTTTTTTTTTGCTCTTTATTTGTTGTCCATTTTTGGCCTTTCAAGTAGAGAAAAATACTAACACGTGATTGTATACTTCTATTAAAGTCTCAGGTTATCTGTGAGAATATTAAGTTCAGGAAACTATCAGTGAGATGTGTAGCTGGGCAAACTTAAATGAATGAAGTTTGATTGAAGTATCAAGTTATAAAAGCAGGAGTTTAGTTCTTTTCCTTCAGAGTTTAGACTAATTGACTTGGATGCCAGTCTCATCCTTGGCTAGTGATGCAATTCCCTTAAGAGAACAAAGCTCATATACGCTTCACCTATGATGGAAGGGGAAGCGTTAGACCAGGTTAGTAGACTCTGTACAAAGATTTGAAAATCTGTGTTAATTCTGAAGTAGATTATATGACTACTTCCACGTTGCTAAATGCTTCTACTACAAGGAGTAATCCCTGGCCCCTAGACCAAGGCTGTAAAGTGCTTTTGTTACCTTAGTATGAGCCACTTCTAGAGCTCATTGAGTCTTACATGTTGTCTGGAGGTTCGCAGACATAACTAAAATTTCAGAGGGCATTTCAATTCTAAGTTCTGAGGTAAAATGAAGGATAAAGCATGCTCTAGTGAGATACTTACAGTACATACCAGAGGAACTGAGGTGTGACAGAATGTCAGAAAAGCTCTAGAGGTGCTCAAAAGTGCAATATCAGACAAAGCACTGCTAGTTCACTAAGTAGAGCAGAGGGACATAAACATGGTGTATTCCCACCTGTAAACACAATTGAAAGGGTACCTGGAGTGGCTATCCCCAGAATCAAGCAATTGCATTTTGTTTTGGAAAAAGTTGTTTTTCTTCCTGGAAAAAAATCCATGATGGTATGCAATGTGAACAATCAGGAGACTGAGGCGTAGGAGTGAGCTAGAAAACGGATTTATTTCACAGTGTAGATGTTTTCTCAATTTCATAGGGAGCACAGCAGAGCAAATGGCAAAATGAAAGTATCTTCTAGCGTATTGTTACTATTAACAAAAAGCTACTACATGCTAAATGAGAATAATTTCCTCAGATTTCCAGGCTCCATTACCATACCCAGAGGCAGAGCTGTGTAGTACAGTCATGTTTCACAGATGAAGGGTCTGTCTGTACCCAATAATGTCAAATGTCCAGTAGGGAAACCCGGAAAACTGAAAGGAATGACAGCCTTGAAGAAAACTGTTTAGGAGCATTTTCTGTATTAACATAGCATAGCCAGAAGAATTACCAATGTTTTCAGAAGTAAAATCAAATACCGCCTTCTGTGGATGAAAAAAACCCCACCTATACTTGTCAGATTTGTCATTGTCACAAATATAGCTGTATGAGGCACATACAGAATCCTAGGGAATCTGGTTTGCAGTAGATATTTTTTGTTATTAGAACACCATGAAAATGGAAAGAAAAGTCCCATAATTCTCCATGCTTACTTGGTCAGAATATCTTTGACTTTTCCTGGAAGTAGAAATTACTCTGTCTAGTCTGCGTTTTGTGCATTGTAACTATTGAAGATGAGCTGTTTAATCCCATGTGTATATCATCTGCAGAGATATAAATAATCTGGATTGCACTCAGGAGTAATGCTTATTTGCACTTCTGCAATAACTTGCACTTCATCACCTTGATGTGTGATGAAATCCCACAGAATCATTCCTATTGTAAGAACTGTTATTCTCCATATTACAAATAGTTTAGGTATATCTCAGAAAATTTCTATTTGAAGTTCATCATAAATTCAGTTAATGATAAGTACGACACAGTAAACACACTTAGAGAAAATTATCTAGATTGCTAGTTATCTAATGTAGCAAATTTTTTTTTGCATATTTTAATGGCACTTTGACTCAACTGCTCTGGGATGTCCATCTTGATGATTTATACAGTATTGGCTGTGTACAGCTGACAACTTGACATTCCAAGAACAAGACTATTCAAGAAATAAAACTTGAATTTCTCCATCAATCTCTCATAGCTTCAATACTAAGCATATATAAAAGAATGAGATGTAATCCATTTTGGCAAACACAGTCAGAAAAAACAAAGGCAGATTTGGTAATGTGGTCTGTATCTTAATGTTTATCACATCTTCCATAACCTGTTGAAAGAACCAAAGGAACCTCAGAGTATGCTGAAACACAAAAGTATTTGACCTTTCCATTTCTCATCCCACATCTTGCCTGAAGCCTATGTGAATGGGAGGGATAAACAGAAGATGCATCAAAAGTTATGAACTATGATTTAACTTAAGGTAAACAGAAATGTTTTAGTGTCAGCTACCAGAAAATATAAAACCCATATAAATGTTAACTCTGTTATGCTTATGTATTTTCTCCAGTACTTTCCTCAGGAAAAAATAAATGAAAGATAAAATGAAAACTGAAACTGGATTTTTTTTATTTTTGTAGGGTTTTCAGAAATCTGTTAGAAAGATGTATTTATCATCTAGGCAATGACTGCAATAAACTAAAATAGGATATAAATAAAGTTTAATCAAATTTATAAAGTCATGGGGCACATATTGCTTCTTAAAATTAAGTAATCATAATGATTTAGTGAAGATTGCCGTGATGAACTCATCATTGCTGGGCACTGGTATTGTCAGGTGGAGGTATGGGCTGAGTTCTGTTACTGATACTCAAAGACATTACAATATTTATCTGATGTTCAGAGGGACCCTCCTGTGTTTCAGTTTGTGCCCATTGCCTTTGATCCTGTCACTGGGCACCACTCTCTTTGCACCCTCTCTTCAGGTGTTTAGATATATGAAAATGAGCCTTTTCTTCTGTAGGCTGAACAGTCCCAGATGTTTATGCTCCAGTGATGATCTTCTGTCTTTTATCTGTCTTATTTTTGTTAATATGACTAATCAGAACAAAAGGAAGACGGAAGGGGAGGGCAACAAAGCTGGTGAAAGGGCTGGAAGGAATGTCCTATGAGGAGCAGCTAAGGACCCTGGGATTGTCTAGTTTGGAGAAAAGGAGGCTCAGGGGCGATCTCATTGCTCTCTACAGCTTCCTGAGGAGGGGAAGTGGAGAGGGAGGTGCTGATCTCTTCTCCCTGGGATCCAGTGACAGGACACATGGGAATGGTTCACAGTTGCATCAGTGGAGGTTCAGAGTGGACATTAGGAAGCATTTATTTACCAAGAGGGTGGTCAAACACTGAAACAGGCTTCCTAAAGAAGTGGTTGATGTCCCAAGTCTGTCAGTGTTTAAGAGACATTTGGACAATGCTCTTGATAACACACTTTAACTCTTAGTCAGCCCTGAAGTGGTCAAGCAGATGGATTAGATGACTGTTGTAGGTCCCTTCCAACTGAAATTTATTCTATTCTATTCTATTCTATTCTATTCTATTCTATTCTATGACTGTATTTTAGTCATAAATCTCATCTCACTTCCTCAGCTACCTGTCTGACCTCTGTTGGCTTCTTTAAGTGCCTTCAGAGTCTTGTTAACTGTTTTCTTTCTTGGGAATTTCAGTTGGGTCAATTGAGTAATCGACATCTTATAGGTTGAGGCTTTTAATACGTATATTTCCAAATTAAATTGTGCCTGCCTCAGTAGATGTAAAATTACCCAGTAGCCAGCCTGCTCTCATTATGGAAAGTACTATTAATTAATGTGACCCTTGTATAATATAACTTTACAATTATAAACTGCTTCTACATCTGTCTTATGTACCCATACCAAGCTAACTGCGGTCATCTTAGTTTCTTGTGAAGTCTTTAGTAGTTCTAAGGAATTTCATATTAGCCCAGGGTCATTTGATGTTGGTCAGTGTCACCCTATCAGTTCTTGACTAAACTGTAAAGCCAGGATACTTGATTTAGATAAAGTAGGTTATTGCTTCTTCTATTGGGGAAGGGGAAGGAACACAAATCAAAAAAATTATTTGACAGTATAGAAGTATTAGATGTTTTTTAATTTGTTTGTCTCCAACTGATTTTAGTTGGAGACAAACAACTGTTTTGTTCTGCAGTTGTGCTGAGTCCAATTACTGACATGCTCTTAAAAGTGTTTATAAACTTAGTACGATATTCTGAATATTCCAGGATGTCTTAATGTCTGTCACACCACTCCTCTTAATATTTCATTGTAAATTTAACTATAGATTAAAAGGTCTGATATATGATATATGTGATGTAACATACTTTGTGTTTTACTTCCTGCCTAGAAATATAAATGTGTGAACTGTGCATTTTTAAATCAGAGCAATGACACTGATCTCCTTTATAAAATGTCTGCAGATCTCCTCATGAAAAATGTTCTACAGGAACTTAAGATTGCGATCATACGCTTGGTTTGGCAAGGAGGTTTCTAGAACTACACGGAAAGGGTATGTGAAGTCAGAGATATTTATAGAAACATGAAATACCACTTTTTTAGATATGAAAGACTATTTCTTATTAATATTACTGTACTCATAAGTAATGCTGCACTGGAATCAATCTCTCTGTTTCCTGTTTTTTAAAACCTTTAAAAATATGACTAGTAAAATTGCGATGATTCTAGGTTGTGCTCTCTATGGCATATTTCTTAAGGATTGTGTAAGTTATCATCATTCCTTGGATAAAAAAAAAACCACCAAACCACCACAAAATAAAGAACAAGTCTAAGCCACAGCAATATCTTGCAGTTCAAGTCAAAATTAACAATTTTTATATATACATACAGCCTTTGAGCCTTGTTCTTCATTAACACTCAGCGTTTTCCAGATGATGGTGATAAATGTTACTGAAGTTTCATAGGTATTCTTTTATCACCAGATATTGCCTTGCCAGCAAGGATCTGAACAGTATCTCTGCTTTCAGCCTTTTCAAAACTTTCTGCAGAGAAGATAAATTATTTCAAAAAATTATTTCATGGTTTGACCTATCCCAGTTGCCATCTTTGCAATGGAGTTAGAAGAAAAATAAGGTCTATATGCAAGAGCTATGTTTCAGTAATGTTTTATATGTGAGCTGTTAAAATTCATTGAGGATATTCACAGGATTAAAGAAGAAAATTATGTGGATAGGAGAATCAAGCAATTTCTCCTGCTTCTTCTCTGTATTGCTTTCTTGGAACAAGTGTTCTTTACTTAAAGTATTTGACTTTATGCCATAAAAAAGTGAATTGTGTCAAACAAATGGCAAAAAGTCTGGCCTAAGAAACTTACTGTGTAGTGCACATCAGCAATTAGGAAGTAAAATAAACAGGTACAGTGATACAGATGGAATGATCCATTGTAAAAAGAGCAAGAAGTTGTTCACTTGACTTCATGTGTCATATTTGTGATATTCATTCATACTCCAGAGATAAGTGTCTTAAACTTCCTTCTCAAAACTAAATAATAAAGGACTAGATTGAGTTAATGACTTTAGGTAGCCTGATTCTCAGCTCTACAGTGCCTAAAAATTAGCTGACATAAGGTCCTGCATGGAAATAACAGCAAAGAAAAAGATGTTTTAACTGTGATTTCCAGCATCTGTCAGCTGCTAAAAAGACTGTAAGAAATAACAAAGGGCTCACTCTATTTTGTTATGTGCCTCTGTGAAAAAGTTGAATCTCAAATATTGTTATTGACTTCTGTATACAGTTTGCTATTTTAATCTAAAAGAGTGGCTTGCATGGTGGCCTAAATGGGTTGTTATTGCTTCTTGTCATGCCTCTGGCACTTTGCTGTTTTATGCAACTGACTGCCATATGTGTGCTTTGAAGCTGACCTCATAACCAGCGTAAAAAGTATTTTCAGTCGTTACCACTGATGCTGGGCTATTACAAAACCAGGTTGCAAATTTCATGGAGACAAAAGGTGAGCAGAAAATAGCACTACTTATCAAGGCAGAAGGATTTGAATGTTATTTGTTTAATGTAAAATATATGAGGAACACATTGCAACACTAAACATTTTGTCTAGATATAAGGAAAAAATAAATCACAGAGATGACACTGCAATACAATGACCAGAGCGTGTGGAATCTCTGCTCTTGTAGATATTGAAAATTCAGCTAGACAAGACCCTGAGCAACCTTACCTAACTTCAAAGCTAGCCTTAGTATGAGACAGTGGTGGAACTCGTTCACTTCCAGCTGTCTCACCCTATGTTATTCTGTGAGTCTGAGTAGGCTTTCCAAAGAGAGGTTTTAAGCTCTGAAATATCAGGTTTCTGGATCATAAATAGCTCTTGGTAGGAATTAGATGCATGCTCAGCAATGGCTGTGACTTTGTGTGTCTAACGAAGATTTAGACCCCTATGTTCTAGACACGGATTTTCTAACCTGTTCTCCTTGACTGAGGAAGCTATACTCTCACTAAATTGTAGCTTGGGTAGCCTAAGGGTCCGTTTAAACACCTTCATGGACTGGACTGATCTTTAAGGTCTATAACCACTAAAAAATGAAAATAATTCTCCACAAAGTCCATGCAGAAATTTTAGTGTGGTTTGTAATAGCCATAAAACTGTATAGGAATCCACCTAAGCTAACCAATCGGAAACAGAAGAAAAGAAACTGCACATACTCTTTCCTCATATATATATACACATCTGGTTCTGGGTTGTGAAGGGGTAGCTATTTCAGTTATTTCTTCTCATATAAAAATAAGCTTAAAAAGAGGAGTGTATATCACTCTTAAAACACAGCAAAGGAAAACATGGTAGAATAATTTCTAAAGTGTGGGACATTTGCAATTAATGTTCTCTCTGCTTGGAGGATTGAAATAATTTTTAATTTCTCAGAATATTTCTCTGACCTCTTAGCAGTGTGTTTATGGTTCATTATGGTAGAGAGAAAAGAAATATGACTGTAGCCTCATAGATACTCTGCTTATGACTGCTTATGCTTGTGATTCCCTAGATGTGGTAGACGTGAACTCTGAGGTCCTCTATTATTATACATCTTCAGGACACACAAATGTAAAGGAAGGTTATTGTGGAAAAAAGCAATTTGTATTCTTAGTTGCAGCATCTTACTTGCTCAATATAATTTTCCCTGGGCTTGAAAAAGGTGGGGATCATTGGTTTGCTCACATGTGTCACTTTAAATAGATAAAAGGAAGAGGACAGTAGGCAGGAAGAAGTTGTGGCAACACTTTGAGTTCGCTATTAGAAAGGAGTTGAAAATATGTTAGCACTTACAAATACATTATTGTTTTTGAAAAGTAGCAATATCACATGCTTGTGTCCCTTGTGTATTAAATATTTTTCTAATCCTCTAGCAATACAGAACGTCATGAAATAATGTCTGTTAGGAATAAACATTTTGAAGTCAGCAAGCCTGGATTTCTTGAAGCTATGTGTCCTAAAAGAAGTATCTTAGGAGATCTCTGGCACACACCTGAATGTGGAGCAGCACACAGCAAAACCCCCAAAAAACCCAGTAAAGATATAATTTGTAGGGTATTTTTTGTTATATCATCCAGATGATTTTCAAATATGTCCAGGAACTATAGGTCACATCCCAAGCTTATTGACTTTAGTGTAAAATTCTTCCATCAACTCCAATAATCTGTGTATCACACTGCAGTTATTCAAGAGGCTACTAAAGAAAACCAATAGATTAAAAATCCAACAGCTTTTTATAAATTTATGTCTGTCGAATACATTTTTCTGATCTGACTGATATCCAGTATGTAACAAAATCCAGAGAGAACCCACAAGTTAAGATTCATTTCACCTCCTTTTCCTTCTGATACTAAAACTCTTGCAGTTTTAACTCTGAAAGAACATTTACAGCTTATTTTAAAAGGTCAGTCTTAGAAAATGAGCTTTCACATTAGCTAACAGTAGTTAATACTTTTCAGACTTTTCAAAGTCTACTAATCATCTGCAAAATTCAATAAAACTGATATTCATTGTCATGACAAGCATCAGTCTTCAGATAAACATACTAGTCTTAGCCTTTCATCTAGTTGTCTACAGCTAGTATTTTCTTCTATTATCAATAGTATATCTCCACACCTAGATTAATTAGCTTGAAAGGAACACTGTATAGGTCTGAACAATGTATACCATACTAACTAATGTATCTGAACAATATATTAAAATCCAAAAAGGAAAATCCCCAAATCCTAAGGTAATAGAGGATTTAGATATGCTGCTTCTACAAGCTGGTCATGTCCCTAAGCTAAGCACATGAGCTTTCCACAGTTC
This sequence comes from Limosa lapponica baueri, assembly GCA_002844005.1. NCBI lineage: Eukaryota > Metazoa > Chordata > Aves > Charadriiformes > Scolopacidae > Limosa > Limosa lapponica. The sequence continues at coordinate 1,846,564 of KZ505636.1, forward strand.
TCTGTCAGACCAGTCAGGACAAAGAAGATGGGAGATACTTGTGTCTTAAAAAATAAGTCCTGGGGTAAATACATAAATGACAGGAAATATACTTTCTATATCTCCACACCTCTTTTGCCTACATATTCACAGCAAAACATGTGCATACAGCTGTCTTTTAATCTTCACTCAGTTTGTCTAGGGCTGTGGAGGACCTTTTCCAAAGGCATACTTTACAGTACTGGTTTAAAATTTAAATAACTCTTTACTTACCACATTTTTGTTCTTGAAATTTGAAATTCAAGTATCCCATTTTTCCTCATACTAAATCATACTATTTACTCATACATTTTGTCCTGATGATTTAGAAATTAGTAGTATGCAGCAATTATCTTCTAGTTAAAAGTATGAAATGGAAACATTCACACAAGGTAAAATATGTACAAAATGAACTATTTTTTCCTTTGAAAAGCTGTAACCTTCTTGTAACATTTCAATTTCTAACAAATCTTTTTTAATGATTTTCCATTTCATTAGTCTCTGCTTATTATTGTTTGCTGTTTTGCACCCGAACTCAACATTGTTCTTATTTTTTTCCCCTGACATACAGACATCTTATATCTATTTATTCCTCAAAAGAGCTTCATTACAACAACCTTTGAAATATTGGCCTCATTTATGTGTCTTTTGATCAAAATCAGACTATCACATCTAGAAATGTTGGAGTTGGAGCAAATCACCCCGTTTAAATACATTTTTCTTTAGCTGCTCCAACAGCAATGGGAATGGTACTAGTGGAAAAGAGGATGTGATGGAAGAGAGTAGGGGACTGCTGCATTGCTTCCTACTGCAGACCTTGTGTGTTAATTTTATGTGGAGCTCTCAAAAGCAAATCCATTCTCCCTCAGTCTGAAACTTTACAAGAAAGTAGTAAGAAGAGCAAGACAGCAATTCACATAAGCACAGAGTTCTGGTAAGTTGTACGACAACCGTGATGAGGCAACTTCAATCTTTACCTCTGCAGGCAGCCACTGGAAGTCGGAGAATGTGGTTTCTACTTGGATGGGAAAAAAAAAATCAAAGAGAATGGGATGACAATGGAGCAGGTTTTTTTACTTAACTTTGAATGTTTCTAAGATGAGCTGCTATTTGGGTATTAATTGATTCAAAATAGGCATCTGGCACTGTGAGAAAACTATGCACTTTTGAAATGTGGTAAATAATTTTTTTCATAAACTTAAACTTGATAAAATCCAGCTTTCCATTGGAATAACTATTTCAAAATGAAGGATACTTGTGGCAGCACAGATGATACCTTAGTGATCAACACAACCATCAGAAACAAGGAAAACTCATCTTCCAGACTGTTGCTAAAGACAAGCAGAGAAGAGCTTAAACCTGTTTTCCTTTATCTGTTGTGAACTATGATTTAGGTTGAGTTGTTTGTTTATTTTGAAACATCTTCAAGCTCAAACTAAGAAGACTAGAACACATTGGTATGAGCTGAAGAGAAGACAGCCCAGATCTGGTCACAAATAATAGTTTCCTAACAGTATCTGAACATTCTGGGGTAGGGAACTGTCTATATTCCTCAGTGATAAATTGCTTAGTCATTTTAACTCTCATTTTTAGCTACCTCTTTTCCTTACTATGTCTGGTGTTATTTTATCTTTTCATTGAATTACTCAGACTATACTAAACTACTAACTATTCCTACTAACTACTTCTACTAACTACTAAACTACTTCTGCTACCAAATCATTTACCTGATACCATATACAAAATTGTTCTACAAGGAGGCAGATCTAAGAAGAGATACACAGACATGTATCACTCTATGTTAGGATCATTAATTGGAGCTTAATAATGTTTTAATTCTATATCAGTTAAAATAATACCCTTGGCTCCTAAAAAAGAGATCAGATGATAGTGGAAATTTAAGCCTAAAAATCCATAAAGATTACATAGTAGGACTACTCCTCACTGTAACTCCAGACAGTTGTGGGGCAACTGCAGTAAGTATCCTTGCAAATTAAACATGTACTGATTTTTGTCTCACTCTAAATTGTGACTTTCAACAAGACTGCAGCATTTTTAAATGATAATGTTTTAATTTATATTCATATACCAATGTTCTTTTATTGTGCATTTTACTGTCATTTCAATAACTGTGGGCTTTAAAATATGTTACAAGGTAAAACTAAATGCTCATAAATAGATGTATAGAATATGCTGTTAAGATCCATGCTGTTTGGAGTGACTGGAGTGTCACATTATCTGCAAAAGCTATTAGAATCATAGCCTCATTTAGATTGAAAAAGAAGACCCTTAAGAAAATCGAGTCCAACTATAAACCGAACACTGCCAAGTCCACCACTAAACGACATCCCTAACCCCCACATCTACACATCTTTTAAATTCCTCCAGGGATGGTGACTCAACCACTTCACTGGGCAGCCTGTTCCAATGCTTGACAACCTTTTCAGCGTAGAAATTTTTTCAAATGTCCAATCTAACCCTCCCCTGGTGCAACTTGAGGCAATTTCCCGTTGTCCTATCACCTGTTACTTGGGAGAAGAGACCGACCCCTGCCCCTCTGCAACCTCCTTTCAGGTAGTTGTAGAGAGCAATAAGGTCTCCCCCAAGCCTCCTTTTCTCCAGGCAAAACAAACCCAGTTCCCTCAGTTGCTTCTCATAGGACTTGGGCTCTAGACTCTCGACCAGCTTCATTGCCCTTCTTTGGACACACTCCAGCACCTCAATGTCTTTCTGGTATTGAGGGGCCCAAACTGAACAAAGTATTCGAGGTGCAGCCTCACCAGTGCTGTGTATACGGGGACTATCACTTCCCTAGTCCTGCTGGACACACTATTTCTAATACAAGGCAGGATGCTATTGGCCTTCTTGGCCACCTGGGCACACTGCTGGCTCATATTCAGCTGGCTGTCTACCGATATGCACAGGTCCTTTTCTGCCAGGAAGCTTTCCAGCCACTCTTCCCCAAGCCTGTAGCGCTGAATGGGATTGTTGTGACCCATGTGCAGGACCTGGCATTTGGCCTTGTTGAACTCATGCAATTGAGGTCCCTCTCAGGTGGTGAGGAACGCAGTGGTGACAGCAGTAAGCTCTTTCGCTGAGCACTAGGTGGGCTGGGGGGGTCCTGAAGCCAGGGAAACCTGGGGAAGAGCAGAGAGCCCTGCCAGGAGCCAGCAGCTCTCATGAGTGAGGCTGATGAGCTTAGGCGTTGCCAGGAGCAGCCATGGGAGATTTAAACATCCCTAGGGAGTGCAAGCAACCAGGACCACTGCAAACATGGTGGGTAAACAGTACATGGCACATCAGTTTGTGCAGCAGTTCACGTGGGAGAGCGTACAAGAAGGACCCTGCATCCTGCTTGTAGTTCGCAATCCAGGGAAGTGCTCCAGGTCTCTGCCAAAATGATGGGCGCTCACCTCAGAGTTAAAACCAGTGCTCCTACAGAGAAAGGCCCTGAGATGCCTGAAGCATCCACCTAGACAGTACTGGTAAGGAAGGAGATTTCAGTACAGGTGGTAAGTTGCAGCAAGTGCCCAGACCCTTCTCCTGGTGGAAAGGTAGGTACCTGCCTAAAGTGTGCACAGGTTGATGATCTGTTACGTGAAGTAGTTCAGTTGCAGGAAACAGTTAAAAAGTTGTGCAATATTAGAGGAGCTGAGATTGAGATACATAGGTGGTTTCATAACCATGTTCCTGTAGTGGACACCACTGACAATGAGGCACCTTGGACCCTGGTGACCCACAAAAGCAGGACTCTGCTTCAGTCTCCACCCTCCAGCATCATAATCATAAACAGATGTGAAGCTTTAACAGGTATAGACACCCATGAGCAAGATCTGCAAGGGGAAATTGTACCAACACAGTGGATACTGTAAAAAGAAATAACGAGTGCTGGTAATGAGTGACTTTATGTTAAAGGGCACTGAAGCACCCATCTGCTGACCTGACAGGGGGTCATGAGAGGTATGCTACTTTCCAGAAGCTAAGATCCGAGGCATTGTCGATATGGTGCCACAACTTGTTAAGAGCATGGACTACTATCCATTGTTACTCTTTCATGGGGGCACAAATGACACTGCAAGGAAGAACCTGGGCAGAATTAAGGCAGACTACTCATCAGTGACCTGGATGAGGGAACAGAGTGTACCCTCACCAAGTCTGCTGATGACACAAAACTAGGAGGAGTGGCTGACACACCAGAAAGCTGTGCTACCATTTAGTGAGACCTGGACAGGCTAGAGAGCTGGGTGGAGAGGAATCTTACGAAGTTCAACAAGGGCAAGTGTAGGGTCCTACACCTAAGGAGGAATAACACCA
>KZ505636.1:1851859-1925805 GCA_002844005.1 Limosa lapponica baueri
GCAAAGCATATGCCCATCCAAGCCATGAACAGCCAGTTTCTCTAGGAGAATGCTGTGGCAAATGGTGTCAAAGAATTTACTAAAGTCTGGATAGAAAACATCCACAGCCTTTCCTTCATCCACTAAGAGGGTCACCTTGTGATAGAAGGAGATCAGGTTAGTCAAGCAGGACCTGCCTTTCGTAAACCCATGCTGACTGGATTTGATCGCCTGGTTGTCCTGTAAGTGCTGTGTGATGACACTCAAGATGATCTGCTCCATAAAATTTGTTAACTTGTAAATTTGCTCCATAAAATTGTTAACAATAGAATAAAAATAGACTCGTAGGAGACTTACATTTTTCTCCACATCATCTTTATAATTAAAAGACTGAACATTTTAAACTCTGTGAATGGGGAATACAGCTAGCTATCCGATATCTGGCTAAACTGAATGCTTTTTTCTGAAACTATAGTTTTATTATTTTCAATATTAGCACGTAATTTTAGACCTGCAAAGATGCTAAAAAGTTATGACCAATGGTTACAGATGAAATGTGAATGCAAATTTTCTTTTCAGACATTTAAATAAGAGATTTAATATAATTACTTTATAGTATTGGCATTCTAGTTAATCATAAATTTGATGATAATGAGCGTAAATCCTGTGAGAATTTTAAAAAGCTGGTTTTGTTATGCTTCTGAATAATCGCAGCATTAGTATTTTATTTAGAGCTATTTGAAGTTCATGCCTGTCATTGCTAGAAATTATTAAAGATTTTTACCTATAAAACTGAAATGAAATACTAACTCATCAGTAACTATATAGAAAATTTCAGCATAAAACCAACTTGTGTGGAATTTTATGATTTACTTAATAATACTGTAATAACAGTGTCATGGTTTAAGCTGGGCTGGCCACTAAACAAATGACAGATTTTCTCTTTTAACCTCTCAATTTCAATTTTCAATTATGTTCTCAGTAACATTCAATACTTTCAATTATGTTCTCAAAGTTATTGAATTATTGTTATTTGAAACAACTTCTATTGCTTTTTACTGAGTGTATCTGATACTTTTTTTTTAAAGAACCACATAAAGCTAGCATATTTTTTCTTTCCATATTTAATACATTTTCTTTAAACATTTATTTGGATTTAATTTCTCACTGGACTTTTATCTCAGGCTAAATTAAATTTATTTATTGAAATTCAAACCCAATCTGTGAACATGGTAACATGAATTACAGTATGAGAAAATATATAGAATTTTTTTAGGAGGTTTGGGGGTTTCTTCTGTGTTTTTATTAAATTGTAACAATGATGTATTTCAAAGTTGCAACTTGACATTTGAAAGAAGGCATTTCTCCCTGCTGGCTCTGCCTACAAAAGTCTTCCTAATTGTGAATCGGATAAGTCAAAGTTCATCTGTTTTCAGCCAATTTTTGATACACCACCACAAATAAATTAACCTATGATGCCATGCAAACTAAGCAGCCTCTGGCCTAGAAATGAGCAGTATCTTTTCTTCATCTGATACAGAGAATGAAAAATTTGCACAGGAAATGACAGAAGGCATTTTTTCTCCTCTGTGCTGTTAATCTACTAGTATGGTAACTGATTTCTGAGGCGGCCTGAGCTGAGTACAGACAGGAGACTGGTAGAAATTCTGAGTTGGGGCAGACTGGATAATTATACTCTGAACTAGCCAAGAAAGGAAAAAAGACAATGACCTGAAAGGGTTGCTGTTACTGAGAGAGCACCTGCTGAAATTCCACAGTACTCTTTTAACTGAATGAAAAATATGTCATGAAAAATAAGTTTTCTCACTCTTTCTTCAATAAGCTCTATTTTTGTGCTAATCTCTCTGCCTCTGCTCACCATCTGTGGAATTAGGATAATAATTGACAATGATGATTATACTGATTATATCGATTATACTGATTACATTTATGAATTAAAATAATGAACCATAATTCCTTTAACATGAACACTGTAGACTTCAAATATACATCTTGGTACCATAACATTTCCCAGTATTATGGGGAAAATTCACAAACTTGTACTCTTACATGCTCACAACTTTTCAGTATACCCAAGAACTCAGAAGGAAGATGTCATGTTTTTTGGAGATCTTTCAGCTGAAGTCAGTACTTCAGCAGAAGCTGTGGCTTTGATCCTTTGATCCCCCAGTGACTTTTGGTCAGGGAGATCTCTGCAGCAATAGAAACTGCCCACCAGATAAGCTCTAGAATAACAAATCAGAAGATCACAACCTGTTGAACAGAACACTGAACGTTACACTGGAAAGCAGAGGCTCTCAAAGTGATTTAGGTGGCATTCTGGACAATAAATATAACATAAGCATTCAGTTTAATGCTGTGAGAGACTAGGTGATGCATATCTTGGATGAATCAATACAAGAGTAGTGAGCAAGTCAATAAAATGTGAAAACCAATATTAAGCTTAAAGTTTTGATATCTCCAGCAAAGAACTTGAAGATTTGAGGATAGTATGTAAAAGTGATGACATAATGGTTTAATAACTTGAAAAATGCCCTTATGATAAGCTTACTGTGTTTAATTTATTAAAGGGATCATGTTGCAGTATAAATCTCGCCATGATAAAGAGAATCCTTCGTGCAAAATATATCTTGAGAGCAGCAAAGGATGGTGTAATAGTAACTAAAAGCTGAGAGCTGTAGCCAGTCATTTGAGAAATGTGGCCTTGTTCTTCAAAGGGAAAGTGATTTAATACAGAAACAATATTTAAATACTGGAAAAAATGCCATTGGAGGTGGTGTACAGATCTCCATTTCCTAACAATTTCACACTAAAATGAAACATTTTCTGAAACCTAGCTTTCATCCAATACTGTTCTTACGTTTAATACAAGATTGATAAAGTAAAATACTTTAAGTTGTGATATTCAGAAAGTCAAAGTAGATTATATAAGGGTATTTATACTGTTGAAACCAATGTATAAATGAACTGATGTGAGTTTCACCTGAGTATATGGTTTGTATTCTATCTTTCCTAAAACGGTGCTTCATAATAGCACTGGCTTTTAAGATCTGGGGCTTTTTTCTTTCTTCTTCCTATTGGAAAGTACTTGAAGAATTTCCTGTTCTGATCAGAAATCTTTCATCTTTTATTTCAAAATACTATTTCCGTGTTTTCAGAAGAATCGTAACATTTACAAACAAAACACATTTAAATAGAAAGTAGCAAGTTCCTTGATTTTACTAGCTATTCTGAATTGATGCACAAAGTAAAAGGTGAGCAAAGCTAGGTCTATTTATTCCATATCCTGTGTATCTTCTTGCCATATATTTCATTCAGTACTATGTATATGGAACCCGTGTTCATATATTTGAGTAAAGATACATTCAGGAAAATCTCTCATACATTTTGAAGATACCAAAACACAGATATTTCACCATTTCTTGTGACACTTCATTACAGAAGTTAAACATTCTTCTTAAACAAAAAAAACAAACCCCAAAAACAAACAAACAAAAAAAAACCACCAAAAAAACCCACCAAACAACTTTGGATTTAATTTCCTTTTGTGTTTTTCAGTTGTTAAGTCCGAGATCTTACTTTTTTTCTTGTGTCTTTTTCTGTTGCCTTCTACAGAAATCTCTCTTATTTCTGACAAGATGTCTGAACTGGTGCAATTTCCTTTGGGACTTTTTTTTAACCTTTTTATTTTTTCTCTTTTTTTTCTTTTTCTCTTTTTTATTTCTTAGAATCTTTTCAATTTCCTTTAAAAATGTTCACAATAAACTCATTAATGTCATAAGGGAACTTAAATCTCCTTCTTAGTCTTATTCACTATTTTTCTATTTATTCCTCCAAAGATTACACTACTTTTCTGCAGTGTTGCATAGGAAATGGCATTACCCTTAGAGCTTATTGTAGTCACTACCTTCTGTGATATGGTTTCCTAGTCTGTAGATACAATTTTCATACCCTATTCTTAGAAGATTTCTTTTTCTTTTTATTCTTTAAATGCGGCCAGTTCATTTTGCAATACAAATCTTCCTGTATGACTACCCTCTCTTCATCATTATTTATCATCCTATCAATCTTTGTGTCATCTGTAAATGTAATCAAGGGTGAATTGATATTTACTTCAAAACTATTCATGAAAATATTAATAGTGTTGGTTTTAATATCAACCTTACTCCGCCTAGGAAAAGTGCTATTCAACCACGATTCCCAACAGGCAACCATGTTTTGAAATATGTCAGTCCAGTAATACTTAATCCATGTAATATCTACTAGTTTTCACTAAATCACAGAATGGATGATGTTCTAAGACACTTGGAGGTCTTGTAGTCCAAACCCTGTGGCTTAAAGAGAGGGTAACTGGAGCAGGCTACTCAGGGCCATGTACAGTCAGGTTTTGAGCATTGTCAAGATGGAAGGAGACTCCACAACTTGAATAAACTCGTGGCAACACCTTCCAAGGTTTGATTCTCACAGCCTCTCCTCATACTACAGACACTTCAATGCCTTAATCATCTTCACAAACCTACTTTTCTTAAAACATACTACTTTTTAAAAATCAAAATCTCACAACTGTGACACTGAATTGTGAGCTGAGCAAGGGTCCAGTCATTTGTGGCTTTTTCAGTATCATCAAAAAAGAAGCCAGGTTTTTAGGAGTAACGTTATCTAAAAAGCCATTCTGATTATTGTGAATTCTTTTCCTTTACTTTAATAACCTTATTTGACTCTATATCAGGATTTCTATTAATGTACCTAAAATAAAGTATTAAGTTAATTAGTTCTAGAATTACTTGAATTATCTTATCTATCCTTTCGGAACATTGGCATAATTTTGTTTCCTTTTTAATCTTCCGTAATTTTCCCTGGAGTCTAACATTATTCATCCTTGTTTCCACCCACTGTATGCCTCCTTTTTTGTGTTTGAGTTTTGCTAGGAGCTCCTTGTTCATCCATACAGGCCTGGCATTTTCGACTGATTTCTTGCTTGTTGAGATGGACCACTCTTGAACTCGGAGCAGGTGATCCTTGAATACTAACCAGCTTTCTCAGGCCCCTCTGCCCTCCAGGGCCTTATTCCATGGGACTTTAATAAGATCCTTGAAAAGGCCAAATTCGGCTCTCCTGAATTCTGGCACTGTGATCTTGCTTTTTACCTTCCTCTCAGAATCCTTAACTCCATCATCTCACAGTCACTGCAGTCTACGTTGCCTTCAGCCTTCACGTTCCCCAGTAAGCCTCTCCTTATTTGTGAGTATGAAGTCCAGCAGAGCATCTCTCTTCCTTTGGCTCCTTTATCACTTGAGTCAGGAAGTTGTCATCCATACTGTCCAGGAACCCCCTGGATACCTTATGCCTGTTTGTGTTCTCCATCCAGCAGATATCAGGGTGGCTAAAGTTCCCCATGAGGACCAGGTCTTGTGAACATGAGGCTACTTACGGCTGTCTGTAGAGGGTCTGATCCACTTGTTCTTTCTGGTTAGCTGACCTATAGCAGACACCTACTACAATGTCACCCATACCAGTCTTCTCTTTATCCTCAGCCATAACACAGAGAAACAAGATAGAGTTGTGAGTTTTGAAGACGCTTATATATTCTGGATTGAGAAATGGATGCACATTTCATTAAAATCAAACAAAGAATGAAGGACAATTAGAGATCTCTGGTGAAAGGAGGTTTTCTATGCTTTCATATAAAAACAGTTCCTTTCTTTAGAAAATTAATCATTTCCTCTAATATAATGTTTTGAAAACTGCTAATTCTGTCCAAATTAGCAAATTGTTGATATTAATGTTGGTCTTAAGTAGCCATTCCATGTGTTGTTTTAATATCAAAGGTGTGAATTTGTGTGAGTGATCATAAGACATTTATAATTAGCTATATGAAGAAATCACTACACTGTTAATAAATCTCCCTAATTAGGATATAGAATAATTATTGTTCAGGCAGTACAATACACATAGCCAGAGATAATATTTCTTTTTTTTATTGTCTTTACTTTTCCCACAAGGGCAGCTCGTTATACATCTATATAGAAACTGATATGCATCATACCTGATCTGACAGTTTTCAGTGAATTGTGTAACTATCAGGTATTCAATTATTATGTTCAAATATTATGTAAAGATAATAGAGGTTAAAACAGACATTAAACTACTTCACATGTATGTGACCTTTTAAGTAATACTGAATATAAAGTATACATCATTTAATTTGGAATAACAAATTTCAGTATTTGAAATAAAAGAAAATTAGGGAAGAGTATAGAACAGCTAACAACAAAACAAGTTCTCTGTTACTTTTCACAGTATATTTTAAATATAGAATTAAGATTTTGTCATTATTTCATGTATCAAGCTTATTTGATAGTTAAGGCAAGCTTATTTGATAGTTAAGGTTCTCCAAATAAAATTTATAATTATATAAATATATACATGTACATATACATGTAGTCATGATACACATTACTAACTTCAACAGAAATTATAATTACTTATTTACAAGATCTTCCCTTTAGTTATTTTGCATAACCCCAGCAATACATTGTGAAGCGGTAAGAACTCTTCCATTCACACCAGAGACACCACCACATAAAATGGAAACTTTTTGATTTCTGGATTTTTGAAACACAAGTGTTATTAGGCAAATAAAAAACCTGTACTTCAGCATTTCAAATGTTAATTAATTGAATTAAATTAAACTTGGATGTTAAGATCCCTAGTTCCTCAAGTTTGCTGTTACTTCATTATTGTCCAGTAATTATCTTTGAATAACTTTTTGCATTTCATGTTTAAAGTTAATTGTCATTTTCTACTGAAATTAGGATGTAGAATCAGTTATAGTGTATCATCTGGTGACTGAATGGACTTAAGTCTGAGAATCAAGTTGTCATGAATAAAAACTACTTAACATTTTTGTTTTCACACTATTTCTACTAACCCTGTTATCAAGATCTTAATGAATTTGAGCACAGTGAATTAATTGCTTCCAAAAGCTGAGTGAATATATCTATAATTTTTCACTGCTATGATTTATATGGCAAATCATTTATTCTATATCTTATGCTCTGAAGCATTCTGAATTTTCTTACCATGGAGACAGTGCACTCTGTAGCTGAATCACCCATGAAATTGTTGATCTATAAATCAGTGAGCTGTTTAGGACTGTACAGTTAAAGAGTTTAGACAAAACTTTGAAGGACTTGCAACTAAAACTCTTGTGCCACTTGTACATTTAAAATGAGAAAAGAGAAAATTGAACATAAAATCACTTTCTGGTTATTGTAGTGGTTTTTTTTCCAGTTTTGGTAATTTCTACTTCTTTTTTTTTTTTTTCCCTGGAGAGATGTTTTTGGTTTTCCCTTTCCTTCCCGTCCCTTCCCGTCCCTTCCCCAGATTACTGTTTGAATAGGACTTAGTAAATCGTGAAGTGCTGGTATGTACAGGCTAATACTCATGTATTGGCCTGTCAATATAACCATGACAAATATTTTTGGAAAGGAATTTCCTTTCTCTCTAACGTATGCTAAAATATTAATGTTGCAAATATTCAAATAAAATGCCAACTGCTACATCATACTTAGAAAAGGATTAAATACATTAATTAAAAATTGATACCATTTATTGAATATCAGTCACCCTGGAAGAAAACCTGCTTCCCTGATATTGCCCTAATGATATCTTAAATATATATTTTTGTGCGCTGCTCTTCCATTTTATAGTGATATTCTACATGGTAAAGATTATATTCTCCAAGCACAAGGGCATCATACTGAAGAAGAAACACTTTTCCTATTCAGGAATCAGCAATGTGCAATATAACCTTCCCTTCTAATTACAAAATTGTATTCAGTCATATACAATGAGAGATTCTAGCACCTGCTTTCTTTTCATCTCAGTCTGGTGCTGTGGTCTCCACTGATGCTCTCACTACTTTCTTCAGATGGTATGGAGTCATCTGAAACGTTCTCTGCAGTCCCATGTCTGTGATTGAATTAACTCAGATTCATTATTGCCCAGGAAGGCTACGCAGTCATAAGTTTTTTCATTTCAGAGTACGCTTGAGTATTTACTCTTCTATTGAATATTTTGGCTGAAATTCTCACATAAGAAGAATCCTCATATCCTGTGAAGCAAGAGAAACCAGATTTTTGATTTCATGACAAAATGGAATGAGTGGAGCAATAATTTACATGCCAATAACAAATGGCACAATTAAAACCAGAATTGACTTGGCTGGGTAACATGTTCTCATGTTATATCTGTGTTAGTAAGTAGATACTTAAGCCTGCCAAGTGTTAGCTTAGTGGCTGCTTTAAAAGTATGGATTAGTGTCTCAGTACAATCTGAAAGGTTTATTTTACTAATGGAAATAGAGGTAGATAAGAGCTTGGTAACTAGATTGAAAATTAGGAAGTTAATCCTTCCTGGCCAAAGATTAAGGTTCCTCTGCTAGAGGAATTAAAAAATAAAAGGTATTCTCTTCCAGAAAGATTAATGTAATTTTGGAAAATCCTTTCTTTTAGCATATTTTAAAAGTTATTTGTAAAACTAACTTTATAACTCTGTATGCCAGTTCAGTAACTAATGCTGAAACAATTGTAGATTTTGCTGTTGAAGAGGACTTGGCAATCAGGCTGAAATCTTTGTTCTGAACTAAACCAAGCAGAAGAGCACCCCAATAATTAAGTTGAAGATTCTGTTGGGAATTTAGAAGAATTGCAGCAATTGTGGGGTTTCCCCCCTTTTTTATTGTAAGGTGTGCAGTTAGTAAAGAATCCAGACTAGTATTAATATTTCCGATTCAGAGTCCAAAGCAAAATGACCTAGCTTACTCATTAAGAAATAACTTTTAAAAGTTCTACTAACCACTCTCTGAGAAAGCAGAATTTCAGCATATATTTACCCCCAAAAAGTAAAAAAAACAGTCTCTTTCCCTAACATCCTGGCTTGTATAGAACATAGTAAAAGTATTGTGCCAAAGAAAGACAGGAAACTCATTCTGGAAGACATTTGAGTTGTCAAGTTAATTCTAACAGTCCTAATATGGTTTATCTCACTTGGATGAGCCATTCTAGACTATGACTGTATAAATATAAAATATAATCAAGACAAAATGATGGAGACTAAAATTTAAAATAGCATAAAGTGACTTCACATAACAAAAGTGTAACCAGATGGAACCAGTCAAATATATACATATATACGTACTGTATGTGCACTGATGCAAAGAGAGAGTTAAAGAAAATGTGCATTATTTATTTTCTTTAGTCTAAAAGAAAAAGATTTTAGTTTAGTACAGAGAGAGTATTATTAAGTGCATGGAAAAATAACATCCAACTGTTTCCACTTACATCTATTTCAGACAGCACCTTGACAGCTGCTGAACAGCGTAGGTAAGTGTAACACAGCCAGAGCCATCACCTCAAGCTGATAACTTCAAGCTGAGTCACTTCTCTGGTGGAGACAGAAAGAAAAAAAAAACATTTGCACGTGACTTTGAGAGAAGGAGAATGTACCTTCCCCTGAACAAGACATGAAAATTTTGCTTCATCCATCTGCCCTGAGTTTCCTTTCCTTATAGCATTTTTTCTAAAATGCATATACAGCTCTGAAATAAAATACTGAGGATATCTCAAGAGATCTTTTTACAATTCATCACACTACAGTGTGTTAGATCTTTTGTAAATTGTTGGAGACATTTGAAATAATCTTTTAGTAACAGATTAAGCAGTCAAATACAGACAATATTTTATTACTAGTATTGAGTTTAAAGAAAGCATCATTGCTAAAACATCAGGTTCAATTCAAAACTATACCAGTAAAAATTTGAAACTAAAGACACCTTCCATATAAAAAGTATCTGCATACAGTCCAACTCATGGTTAAATATTTGGCTTCTTTCTTGAACACATTGATTTCAACTGATATAAGGTATTCAAAGATACGATCTTTACTTTATTTCTAGTATGAATCCAGTGAACCAGATGTCCGAAAAAAAACATGTGAGGACTTTATAAGCTTTTCCTACAAAAAAAAATCTGTGGAAATGCAGACTGCTATTTTTGATCCAAACATTTGAAAGCATTTGGTAGCTTCTGGAACATGTTATAAGCATAGAATGAAAGTTGGTTTTCCACTTTTTTTTTTTCCAGTTTTGAGGTAATATGAGTCAGCGAATATGTTTTGCTATATTGTAGTATATTGCTATTAACTTAAGTGTTTTTAAGTATTTCAGTGCATCAGAAACTTGCATTCAATATCCTCAGAGATGTTTTTCACTCTTAAGCATTCATGTTATAGCAAACAGGAGGAGCTAAACCTATCACCCATCCATGCAGGCTTCATTTAGTTTCATCAGAAATAATTTGGCTGGAAAGTTTCTTTTCAACTAAGGAAAGAAATATTTAATTAATGCAGAGATGCTATACACAGTACATTTTTAAAAAATAATTGAAAGTATGTGGGTGAGAAGATTATTTTTTCTAAAGGCATTATTTATTTCTGAGGAGCAGAAAACTTAGTAAAATTGCAGATGACCTAGCATAGAGCAACTACTGTGGAGGAAGAAGCTGTTTTTATAAAATGTGTTTTATGTACAAAAGTTCATAGCCTAACTTATTCCCAGCGTAAGGTGATATGTAGTGAAAAATGGCCTTCAGTGACTACATTGAAGAGGAAAAAAATGTTAGCCATCACAAATATTATATTTAATGCAGAAATAAAGCCATATTATTTCCTTCTGACTTCTTAGATATAATATAATTTGTACATGGGATTGAATAATGTTTCATGCGTAGTACTCTGCGACGTTTAGATAAACGTTGCTCCCCTTGAATTTTTTATATCTAAACTTTTCGGAAACAGTCACTTTGAATTATTGTAACAAAAATTTCAAATATACTTTGGAGTAAAAGTTAAAAGATATACTTGAAAATAGAAATTCACTCTGCAATCTGTGGTGTTCACAAAACATTTTCTGCACATAGGTTTTATTTTGGTGACATCTACAAGAAGATACGTTATGTGATGAAGCATCTTGCACCATGCCTAAGAAGTCAGGATGTACAGTAAATTTATTTCTTGAATTTTTAACCAAATTTTGAGAAAAGGAAGTTGTGGAGCAGGCTATCCAGAAAAAAAAGAGTACTCAGGGACAAACAAATTAAGGTCAAGATGCTCAAGAATGATGAATAAAGAAAGTACAGAGCAGTACTTCTCAGAATATTAACCCCTTGTTAAATTGTCTCAGAAAGGATTCATACAGATTGAGATGCTCCAGAATCCTAGTTATTCTGATACGTTATTAATGATTCTAACATGTTATTCTAGGATGTTGGTCTAAGAATCTGAGCAGACACATGGGGAAAGACTGATGCATAAGATTCGCTTAGTATGCATGATATGGTCTCAGAGCTGATATATTATGGCAATTTGATGTGATAGGCTTGAGGGCTTTTTTTGAAGGGGTATGTTAAATTTTATTAAAAAAAAAAAAGCCTCACTATTTTTAATACCTACCTACAGTATGAAGAATCAACCAAGTGGCTGAAATGAAGTTAATCTGTTTGTACATATCTTTATTTTTAGTTTGCAATTATAAAACCAGACTGTCCTATTCAGACCAATTACCACATTTGTAACTAAAGGCATTTTATAAAATAGACAACATTACCATGAAAAATAGGCCTCTTCAAGTTTCACTAACAATATAAGTTAAATTAAGCATGAAAATATTTATGCTTAGAACAAATTAAACAAAAATAAAATCATATGAATTACTACATTTATGCCTCATTAACTGCTAATTGTTTTTATCAATGCATCAGTTTTATTTTATTGTCCATGTCTACAGTGTTCTTAGTGTGGATGTGTCCCATTGACGAATACTAACATAATTTGTCAAACACTCAGAATAAGGAATTTATGCCCTTTCTAAGACATTTCTAATTAAGCTATTATAGTAGGCAGCAGAATAATAATAAGTATTTTTGTGGGATTGATTTCAGTAGATGGATTTTGTAAATAAATTTTTGAAATGCCCTCAACTTTTATACTTTCAAGGATAATGCAACAATTTGAAATTTTTGAAATGTTTTAAGTAATGCATAATTTCATATACAGAAACAACACAGCCAACCACATCTACGTAGCATCCGGAATAGTGGCACTGTGGCAGATTCCAGATGAATTTGTGTCACGCCTTTCACAGTGCACTCTAAAGACATTTTATGAAGATACTTACTATGCATTGGAATGTAACGTTTAATATTTCTAAGATATAGTCCATTGTGAATACTGCAAAATGTGGTGAATAAAATAAAATAGATAAAAATAAATAAAAATAAAATAAAAAATTAAATTAAATTAAATTAAATATGAACATATTTGTTACTGTACTTGCTCTGACTTGACTGTTTTCCTTAAGTGCCATTTTCTTCCTTCAAACAGTCTCTCTTTAAACATGTTAAAGCTTTTTAAAAAACTGTTGAAAAGGTACTGCATTTCTGAAGAATTACTAACTGGTTCAAATGACTAATTTTAAAATGTAAAGAATAAATTCAAACATTTTTGTGTTACAAGAGTGAAAAGACCTTACAACTTATTATTTCTGAACTAAAGATATTTCCAATACATTGAAAAAAGAGAAAAAAAAAATCAAAGAAAAGTGTACATAAAAAGTATTTATCTTTGAAAGCACCAAAGATGGTGGACTTTATGGCAAAATGGAAAACATTTTTATCAATAAAATTCAGGAAGATTCTATAGCAAATATGATGTGTCATGATGCATTATCTTTATTATCATGGCCATCATGATTAAATACGTGGGAAACATGGTAATTCCAGAAACATTTAATTTGTCTAGATTGCTCTAAACCTAAATTAATCAAAAGTAGATATTACACATGTATGCTACCTTCGATGGCTGTGATGCAATGGTAGGTTAGCCAAAACTTTGCTGTCCTGAGATACATAGCTCAGTTTTAAGGAAAACCAAAAAGTCATAGCTGAGCTTCTGATAACAGCACATAATTACATTCAGTTGGCTCTGGTATTTGTATAGGCGTATTCACTACAAACACTTCCTACGCTATAGCACTGACTCCCAGAGAGGTAATCAGTTATATCTTAATTTTACATGGTTGGTTGTTGGCATTTTTTTTCCTCCAATTTATTTATTCTTCTCCTCACGGTTCATTATTACTGTAAAGTTATTACAATTACATTAGAACAAAACCAGAAATTATTTACATTAAAAAGCCATATCTATTATCTGAGACTAACTTATTGCAAAAACTATTTGCCAAATGACAATATATATTAGTCATCTCCAGTGTACTTTTTGTACCTTTTCTATCCTTCATTTTTATGGTTTCACACCAAGACAAATAAACTGGATAACATTAAAAGATTACCTTTCATAAACTCACATAACATAACTTCATGAATTCTTGTGACCTTGGTATCACAAAGCAAGGATTGACTTTGATATCACAATCAAAGATGAATAATAAAATTTTTACACTATCCCTTATATTTCTTACATGTAATCAAAGAGTAATTTTAAATTAAATGTTAAGGCTGCTTCCGTTCCTAAATAAGGACATTTATATATTTGTCCTTTGATAACAGGTGCATCTGTTATACTTTTTTTTCGTACTTCTTACTTCAGCCATCCGTTGTGTAAATGAAACCTAACTTTTGTTGTTCTTTGAATTTGAGTTCTTAACTGTGTAACTTTCATGTTATAAAAGAAAGAAAAGGATCTTGAGGTCACTTGCTTTCTTTTGTTCGTTCTTTTTTTTTTTCCTTTCTTTCTTCCTTTCTCTTTTTCTTTCTTTTTCTTCTAAGAATGTGAAAAGGAAAAAGAGTGAATGACCTGCTTTAAGAATATGGAGCAAAGAAAAGCAACTAAAACTGATTGCTGCCATCACCATTTGTAAAATATACTCCTTGTTAACTTACCATGCACCAAATATTTAGTACTGGTGAGTAAGGATGGGATTCTGCATCTGTTCTGAGATTTTTATAAAGCTAAACATCAAAAGTCTCATCAAAAAGTGCCTTCATTTTACTTCCTGTTGTTCATAGTTTTAACACCTTGACAGAATTTTCTATTTTATGATCTTATAACAATTAGAAAGTGAATTTTCAAATTTTCTACGGAAAAGTATGCTGTAGGATTAAGCTGCCTAAAATTTATTATTGCTCTTATTCAAATTGGATTAGGAAGAATAATGTTATCCAGTAAATGTTTTACTTCCCTATTTTCACAGTTGTTTCTATTTATATATTAGACTCTAGCGTAGTAACAGTAGTATTAAATTTAGCAGTTTTTATCTTCTTATCACAGATAAAATTAAACTTTAAACATTCAATTATTTCTATCGTAGGCATAGTAAAACTAACTTTATTATGGTCGGGCATTTTAGGATGCAAATAACTAAAATAATTCTATTTAACCACAATGGGTAGTTATGGAAATTCTTTTCATGACTGAGACATTTTAGTGATTATATTATTTATTTTCAAAAGAAATAGGCGCACATGAATTAAACTTCATAACACTTTTTGTGTGGAGCTGTACTACTGAATGTGACACATACATGTAAAAAAATAATACAAAGAAAAATATTTATTTATGGCTTCCAAAGCAATCCAAATATTCAAAGTTATTATACATAAAGCAGATGAAAAACTTGATAGAAATAATACCCCAGTTCAAAATGCCTGGAGGCATTTACTAACTTAATTGTAAAATTTCATTATACAAGACAAAAGAGCTGTACTTTGCCATGATACATTTTAAATGTTGGTTTATTTTTTTCCTTAGGTCCCAGGATAATGATTTTTCAGTTATGGAGAATGCTTCTGTGTAAATAGACTCTTCCTTCAGGAAAATAAGAAATGACTAATAAACAAGTTTGGCATTTTCAAAGGCAATTAGTGCAGCTTGAAATTAGTTATGCAAATTAGCAATGCTCCAATAAATTGGTGGTTGGAGCTCAAATTTTTCTCTTTAGAAATACAAAAAGCACAAGCTAAAGCACAAAAGGAATGAATTTATGCTTCATTTTACTTTGAACTAGTCTAGAGGTTTTAGCATTCTACTCATGGTAAGTGACTGTTTATTATCACAATTTGAGGGAGTTTCTTGTTTACGAGGCAATAACCATATTCTAGAACGATAAATTTTGAGGCCAAAGGTGCTTATTAGTCTCTATGCTACTTTTATTGGACCAACTACTACTCTCAAATTACTTGCACACTATAATGCCCGTAAATATATATGTCGTTGTTGTTGTGGTTGTTATTATTATTGTTGTTAATGACATGTCTAGCAATTAAATTTTTTAGACATACTAATAATTGTGTTAATAATAGTGATATCTCTGAACAGGAGGAAAATTGAGGGACTCTTGCTGTTACATTCTACTAGAAAAGAGCTGGACTGACAAGGCCTCATGTCTGATTCAGGCATTTATTAGTTGGTCAGAGAGCAGGAACTTTTAAACAGCTTGGAATTATGTCTACTCCTCCATGCCTATAACTTAAAATATCATTACAAAAATCAGGTTCTGAACTGAATTATTAAAAAGTTAACTGGGGAAATCTGACCCACATTATTTTACACTAAAATAGTCACCTAAATTCTGCAATAACTGATTCATTTTATTAAGGAACTATAGAACAATAGAAGATTGTTAGATGATCATGAAACTTCAAAGGGGAAAGATTTTACCAGGAATAACTGGAAAGCTTTGCTGAAAAAAAGGGGCAGCTGTTGCACTAGATGATGCAGGGGGACAAATACCTTTATGGCAAATTTATGTTACAACAGCTGCAGAATTTAAGTAAGTGTAGATAAGCTTTATTATGTATTTCCAAGAGTTTAAAAGAATTAAAATAATAAAATTTACTATGAAAATTTCTATTATGATCATATAATCCTGTCTTATGTATAATATAGGCCAAAAATTAATATCGAGTACTTTATTCATCAAATACATTCAATGACGACATTCCATACCTTCAGGAAAGTCTTAAAGGCTTAAAGTGACAGAAAATACTCGAAATTTTCTGAGAAGTTGTCTCAATCAGTCATGTCTTACTATTAAAACTTGCAGCATGTGTCAAATCTTAATGCATAGATTATTTTAATTGGAAATAAAAAACCTGAGCTTTCCCATTCAGAGTTATCCGAGACATTCAGGACTGCTTCAGTTTATGATCATCTGATTCAGTTGCCATGACACAGTTTTTTCTTAATATTAATATGAAGCTGTGGTTATACTGTTAGAAGCATCCACAGCAGAGCACAAGGTTTTTTCCACCCCTGGAATTTAGTGAAACTCTATGGTTCTAAAAGATTATTATTTTTCTTTCATGACTTTTCTTCATTTGTTTTTCTAATGTAATGTGAAGAAAGTGTAATGGACACTGCACTGGGATTTTTAGTAGCATAACTACAAGGCCAGGACACTCTGTACCTCTTGGAGGTGTTTCAGGACTTGAGATTTGTTTTAATAGTGTTAGAGGACCGCATAGGGTAGAGACTGGCATACTTAGTCTTTTTGTATGCACGCTGCCCGTAGGTGGAGTGAACCAAATATCACTCCTATCTTCAAGAAGAGCAAGGAGGAGAGTCTGGGGAACTACGAGTCGGTCAGCCTCACATCAATGCCAGGGGAGGTGGTGGAGTAGATCTTCCTGGAAACCATTTCCAAACACATTAAACACAAAAATGTGATCAGGATTTACAAAGGCAAGATTGTGCTTAACCAACCAGATAGCTTACGATGAGATGACTGGTTTGGTGGATGAGGGAAGAGCAGTGGATGTTTTTTTGCTACTGTCTCCTATAACATCCTCATAGGCAAGCTGATGAAGTAAAGGTTAGATAAGCAGACAGAGAGGTGGACAGAATACTGGCTGAACTGCCAGGCTTCAAAGGGTTGCGATCAGTGTGACAAAGTCCAGCTGGAGGCCAGTTGCTAGCAGTGTACCTCAGGGGTCAACACTGGGGCCAATATTGTTTAACATGTTAATGATCTGAACAATGGGACAAGAGCACGCTCAGCAAGTTTGCAGACAATATAAAGAGGAGTGGATGATCCACCAGATGGTTTAGCAGTCATTGAGGAATATTGACAGGCAGAAAGAAAAAGCAGCTCTTAGTTTGAGTGTCTAAAGCAGGAATCGAATATAAGCTCACCAGAAATTTTTCCTCAGTAATTAATGACAAAATAATTGTGTAAAATGGGAAGAATAGCACATCCTATGGAGAAGCCTCTCTTTTCCACATTCCTAGGAAAGTGATGAATAATAAGACAGGCTTCTGCAGGTGAGTTAGTCAGAAAAGGAAGACAAAGGAATTTGTAAACACTCGAAAAATGATACAGGGAATATGATGACAAATAACATGGAGAAGGCTGAGGTAGTCAACCATTTCTTTTTCCTCAGTTTTCACTGGCAATTGCTCTTCCCACAGCTTCTTAATGCAGAAGAATGGAAGCTTGTAACGGCAAGGACCAGCAGGAGGAACAGACTTGCCCTGAAGCCTGAGGTGCCCTTGCAGAATCACTTCACCACACTGCAGACTGAAGAGGTGAGACCAGTCACACCAGGAGAGATTCTGGAGCTGGGTAAGGCAGCCCATTCTTCTCCCCATATAAAAAACAGTGAAACTAAGAGAAAGCAACAGGTGACAGTAGTAGGTGACTCTCTTCTGAAAGGTATGGAGGCACCCATTTGCCGACCTGATGCACTCTCTAGGGAGATGTGCTGCTTACAAGGGGTGCATATCAAGGATGTCACTAAGAGTCTACCAAGCCTCATATAGTCCACTGACTATTATCCACTGCTGTTGTCTCACATGAGCATCAGTTGTACTGTCAGGAGCAGTCTGAGTATCAAGAAGGATTACAGAGCCCTGGGAGTGGTGGTAAAGGACTTCGGAGTGCAGGTAGTTTTTTCATCAAGTCTCCTGGTCAAAGGGAAGGGGTCCTCTATAGACAGATAGCAGCAGCCTCACGTTCACCGGCCCTGATCCTCATGGGGGAATTCAGCCACCCCGACGGAGGGAAAACACAACAGGGCATAAGCAATCCAGGAGATTCTTGGAAAGCCTTGATGGTAACTTCCTTCTCCAAGTGATAGAGGAGCCAATGAAGAGAGGTGCCATGCTGGTCCTTGTTCTTACCAACAAGGAGGGGCTGGTGGGAAATATAAAGGTCAAGGGCAGCCTTGGCTGCAGTGTCCATGAGATGATGGAGTTCAAGATCCTTAGGGCGGTGAGGAAGGTGCACAGTAAGCTTGCTACCCTGGACTTCAGGAGAGCAGACTTTGACCTCTTCAGCGATCTACTTGGTAGAGTACCACAGGATTAAGTCCTGAAGGGAAGAGGGGCCCAAAACATGGGTGATATTCATGGATCACCTCCTCCAAGCTCAGGAGCGATGCATCCCAACTAAGAGGAAGTCAGGCAAAACCAGCAGGAGGTCTGCATGGATGAACAAGTAGCTCCTGGAGAAACTTAAAGACAAAAATGAAGCCCAGAGAGGGTGGAAGCAAGGACAGGTATCCTGGGAGGAATACAGAGAAATTGTCTGAGCAGTCAGGGATCAGGTTAGGAAAGCTAAAGCTTTCCTAATTAAATCTAAGGAACCTGAAAGTGTACTAATCCATGGGATCTGATGAGATGCAGCTGTGGGTCCTGAGGCAATTGGCGGATGAAATTGCTAAGCCATTATACATCTTATTTGAGATGTCGTGGCAGTCCACTGAAGTTCCCCTGACTAGAAAAGGTGAAACATAACCCCCATTTTCAAAAATGGATGAAAGGAAGACCCAGGGAACTACAGGCCAGTCAGTCTCACCTCTGTGGCCAGCAAGATCATGGAGCAGATCCTCCTAGAACCTCTGCTAAGGCACATGGAAAATAAGGAGGTGATTGGTGACAACCAACTTAGCTTCACCAAGGGCAACTTGTGGCTTTCTTGCCCTTCTACGATGGAGTGACTGCATCAGTGGACAAGGGAAGAGCTATGGACATCATCTACCTAGACATCTGCAAGGCCTTTGATACTGTTCCCTACAATATCCTTGTCTCTAAATTTGAGAGAAAAGAGTTTGATGCATAGACTATTAAATGGATAATGAATTGGCTGGACGGTTACATCCAAAGAGTTGCAGTCAATGGCTCAGTGTTGAAATGGAAGCCAGTAACAAGTGGTGTTGCTCAGGGATCTGTATGGGGACTGGTATTGTTCAGTATCTTAATCAATGACACAGATGGTGGAGATTGAGTACACCTCATCAAGTTTGCCATGACACTAAGTTGAGTGGTGCTCCTGATTCGCTAGAGGGAAGGGATCTTATCCACAAGGACCTTGACAGGCTTGAGAACTGGGCCAATGTGAATCTCATGAAGTTCAACAAGGCCAAGTGCAAGATCCTGCACCTGGGTCAAGGCAATCTCCAGTGTCAATACTAACTGGGGAATAAAAGTATTGAGAGTCCTGTGGAGAAGGACTTGGATGAAAAATTGAACATTAGCCAGCTATGTGCTCTTGCAGCCAGAAAGTCAATCATATATTGGGCTACATAAAAAGTATGCTGCACTACATAAAAAGTGCAGTCAGCAGGTCATAGGAGGTGATACTCCTCCTCTACTCTGCTCTCTTGAGACCCCACCTGGGGGGACCACCAGTTCTGGGGTCCCCAGCACAATAAAGAAATGGACCTTTTAGAGCGGGTCCAGAACAGAGCCATGAAAATGGTCTGAGGTATGGAAAACCTCTCCTATAAAGAAAGGCTAACAGATTTGGGATTTTTCAGTCTGGAGAAGTTCCCAGGAGACCTTATCACTGCCTTTTGATATATAAAGAGGATTCATAAGAAAGAAGGGGAAAGACTTTTTACCAAAGTCTGCATTGACAGGACAGGGGGTAACAGTTTTAAACTGAAAGAGGGTAGATTAAGTAACATTTGATATAAGGAACCTGATCTAGAGAAAAATGTCCCTGGCAGGGGGTTGGACTAGATGATTTGAAGCCTTGAAAATTTGGTTTTTAGATGGCTTAAGTTAAATGACATGAAGCTTGGTTGTTGCATGCTAGATGCATAATAATAACATGAAAGGAGTCCGTTAATAAAGCTCCCAGATTGCTGGAACAGAAGCAGCTCTTTGGTGAGAGTGAATCAGCAGAGCTGAGTCTAATGATCTAGGAATAGAGGATCATAGAATCGTCTGAGTTGGAAGGTGCCTTTAAAATCATCGAGTCCAACCATAAACCTAGCAATGCCAAGTCTACCACTAAATCATGTCCCTAAGCACCACGTCTACCCATCTTTTAAATACCTCCAGGGATGGTGATTCAA
This sequence comes from Limosa lapponica baueri, assembly GCA_002844005.1. NCBI lineage: Eukaryota > Metazoa > Chordata > Aves > Charadriiformes > Scolopacidae > Limosa > Limosa lapponica. The sequence goes on from KZ505636.1 coordinate 1,872,235, forward strand.
ACACTTCCCTGGGCAGCCTGTTCTAATATTTGATATTTTAAATAATGAAAAGAAAGGAATGAGTGTAATGGACAAGATATTTTTCCTTCAAACTAATTCAATTCAAGTAACTGACTGTGACTATGAAATATACATGTTGAAACTTGTTTAAAAGACAGCAAGAATTCCTACTACTTACACATTATCTGTATGTGCTAAAAAGAGAAACAAGGTATACACTCAGCTTGCCATCTACTATGTAGCTGCTGCTGCTAATCCTTTATCTAATTACCATACAGAATTTGACAATAAAGCATAGTACAAATACTTATTTAAATGATATGAGTCAATTCAGGAACATATAAAACATATCCTTGTCATATTTCTTTCAGTAGGGTTTCCCCCAGCATATGTTCAAGTGCTTTGTTCAGAGATTCTAGTCTTACATACCTTAATTGACTGGATTTTGCTACTTCTCCTGAGACACTTTCCCAGACATAGACAGAATCATAGAATTGCCTAGGTTGGAAGGGACCTTTTAAATCATCTAGTCTAACCATCAACCTAACACTGACATAAACCGTATCGCTAAGCACTACGTCTACAGATCTTTTAAATGCCTGCAGGGACGGTGACTCAACCACTTCCCTGGGCAGCCTCTTCCCATGCTTAATAAGCCTGTCAGTGTAGAAATTTTTCCTAATATCCAATCCAAACCTCCCCTGGCACAACTTGAGGACATTTCCTCTTGTTTTATCACCTGTTACTTGGGAGAAGAGACTGACACCTACCTCTCTACAACATCCTTTCAGGTAGTTGTAGAGAGCAATAAGGCCTCCCGTCAGCCTCCTTTTTTCCAGGCAAATCCTTCCTAGCTGGAATTTTCTTCACACTCAGGTTCAATTTTCCATTTCCTAACTGCATCTCTTTACTTCTTTTCTTTCCATAAACAGCATGTTATTAATACTGCATCATTCTTTACTTTCCTTGACTGGTACAAATATTATCGTATTTTTAGCAAGAATTTGAAAGAAAAAAATGCATTTTATTAACAATTAGTTGAGCTTTTATTTCCAGTCTTCAAACTATGAATGCTAAAATAATGCGTTTACCACTTATAACTTTAATAAAAGGTAAATATTTGTAAGTCAATTACTCTCACATCAGAAATATTATTAGGCTTAGTTAATGGAGTTAAAATCCCAGGATTAATTGATCATATTTATTTTTCTAATGCTATTTGTTATTTTACTAGCATACAGTTTTAGTCATTCAGTGGCATAGGTGAAAAGCCTCCCTTAACTTTAAGATTTCATAGTGATATGGGGATAGAAATCATGAGAAGCTCATACTGATAGAAGCAAAAACTGAAACAGGTTTGCTGGTGACAAAGGACCTCGTATTGACTATGGAGAGGAAACAGTCATTTGTGCTCAAAATACCACAGAGAAAATCCAGCTCTGTTGTTGGAAACCTGTACATGTAAACTTACCTCTTTTATGTGTACCAGAAAATGATGGAAGTGGCACTACTTTCTGTTTGAAAGAATCTGGTGAGGATCATTGTAGTTTTATACATGATCTGTAACAGATGACTAGAAAATCAGCAGCTTTAAGATTAAAAGATTGGTCATCAGCTTCTACCGTGACAATATCAAAATACTGCAACTTGAATGACTAGATTCTCCTCAGTAATGGCATACACACTACACATTGCAGGCTTTGCTGCTGTGATGCATTTTACATTAGTACCTGATTCTTTCATTATGTTCTTTTGAATAAAAAGGGTATTCCCATGTAAATTCAAATGAAAGATCAAGTCCTCACAGAAATAACTGCAAAAGGACACTACTGCTAAGGCAAATTAACAGAGTGTAAAGTATTTATATGATTGTGATGATGTGAAGAGTTTTATTTTGTTGGTTTTTTTTTTTTTAAATAGGTGTAGATTGATATATTATGGAGTATTTTTGTGGTGTGTTTTTTCATTAGCAGTTCTAAAATGGGCATGATAAGTTAGCTAGAAATTATGTGGTTTGAGACATGATCAGAAATATGTGAGGATGAATAGGATGTCTATCTGCTTCTTCATGTGATCAGTCTCTTAAATGTTTGTAGGCATTTATGGCTGGTTTCCTGTTTAGGTGAAAATGAATAATGTATTATCTCATTGCCTACGACAGCCAAAAGTTTCATCTCCCTCTCCATGGCATGATTTCCTACACTATTTTCATGAAATCTTTTGATTATAGTAGTACTTCGAGGTTTTTTGTCAAACAGGCTGTTTTCTTTTGGTTTGTTTGGAGGTTTTAGTTAAATTTATTTTGTTTAATAGCTTGGAGGAAAAGAGCCATTAAAGCACTAATTAGGTTAAAGCTCATCCCAATTGCAGGCATCTTTTGAGAGAATAGCCAGATATGATTTATTCTAACAACATGGGAGCTGAAAAACATATAAGAATAAATTGCTTTAAAGGATTATTTCTGAATAAATGTTTAGGGTTACAGTAATTTGAAGCAAACTGCCTGACAACTAACTAAAAAACCATCGTAGCAGCGATCCACAACTGGAGGCGTCTCCCCTAGTGTATTGACCTCTCATCGTTCATTCAGAGTTATTGCCAATTGGCGTTGACTTATTTACTGTATTCTAGCAGCAGCTACATGACTTCAAGTCCTTCCTGTTATGTATGGTACAAACAGATAATAAGAGTAAAGACTTTTGCGCAAAGAGAAAACAGTCTGAGAAAATCCAGTATTAATGCAAATAGGAAAACCTCCACATCATTGAGACTAAGTTATAATTCACTCTCTTCTGAAAAAGTTAGAACTGGTTCAGTCTTTTCAAACTCAAGACCTTCAACTTTGTAGGTTATCTTATCCTGTGTGGAATATATATTCATTTATCACTGCAAACCTTGAGTAGCACTGCCAATAAAATAACTTTCGTTATCAACAATTCAGAATGTTTAAAAAGTAGTGTAACCTAAGCCTATGAGACTGTGGGTTCAAAATTGCAGCATATATGATCATAAATTTACTCTTAACATAAACATTTCATGGTAAATTTCATGTTGCCTCTTTGTCCTCTTGAATAATATAACATTGTGCAAGTCGGACAAATAAATACTTGGTGTATTAAGGTATAGCTATATTTTTCAAGATACTACTATGTCAGATATAGTATTTTAACATAAAATTCAACACTTTAATGTGAAATATTATCATACCTATATTTGTTGAAAAATTTTGAAAAAAAAAAAGTCATACTGAGATAACCAGATGGAAATATATCGAGTGTTACATGGTTAACAGGTCTCACAAGAATCAGGGGGGAAAAAGCTCTGATTTACCTCCCTACTTGTAGACAAAGAGGTAGTGTTGAAAGCTTTTGAAAACGGTGGCTTCTGTCATCATTAACACAGCATCACATTTTCTGGCAATGTTATTACTGAGTCTGTCTGCCTCTCATTAACATCCTATTTGATAACTGAAGTTTGTTCCCCACCCATTACAGAAGCCTGTACATCACTTTTGGCTTATCTAGATACAGTATATTTCAGCAACGTTATTATCAAATATGACATTTTAATCAGATATGCAGAATAGAAAAAAAAATTTACTGTAGAAGATCTAAGGTATTATTGCAGGTAGATGATGTTCAAAGTAGAGCATTTTACAGAGCTACTCCCTAAGGTTTCTGGTATAGTTTTTAAGTCATAAGATTTATTACTACATTATTAAGACAATGGCTAGTTACAGACAGGAATTTTGTCCCTCCTTAGCCTTCTCATTTTTTGCTATTGTCCAATTATAAGACAGGTTTTCTGTTTTCCTACTCATAGTGCTTGTCTTTCTCTCCACTTGTTCCAGTTCAGTTCATTTTCATGACCACAGAGAACCAGAGCTGTATACAGAATTTCAAATGAGTTCTCAGCTGTCTCATTTATAAAAAAAGTAGTACCTCTCAATTCCTGATAAAAATATCTATCTTAGAGTATTCTGGCTATATAATCTGCTTTCATCAACAAGTACACCTATACCCTTTTCCTTCTCAATTATTTCTACTTAATGAGTACAAGAGCTTACAGCATTTTTAATAGAACCCTACGACTGTAAATTTGAAGAAAAAAAAAAAGAAGAAACTTCTGATCTGAAGAAAGAGATATGGAAGAATGGGTGTCTTAACCTTCCATTGCTTTTCACTATCAGTCAAACGATCCACAGTATCCCTTTCTGTCAGTTGTCTTACCAACCAAGCAGTAAATGTGCTCATGGACAGTCCAAACCATGTTTAAAAGAGAAAGTCAATAATTATGGAACAGAGAAAACTGTCTATTATGTAGTGAATTTGCACAAGAAATAGCTTTTGTGGACAAGTTTCTGATGCCAGTACGTTGTGCATCTTTTCAGTTTTGCTATTTAAATGCCTGACTCTGATATTCTTTTCCATAAAAGAATCGTAACACCTTCATCGGAAAATACAAGTCGATATTGCATTTCTAAATTTTATTTATATAACACTATTAATATTCTTCTGAGTTAAACAACACCACATGGAATGGTGTTATATGTCATTTATTCCTATAGGACTCGTAATAACTGCATGTCAGATGGTTTGGACAGATCCTTCCTTGAATTAAAATTTTTAATTATGCAAATATTGATTCCAAGTAAATACATTTGGATTTTAAGCTAAGGATTTAAAATGAAAACATAAAACTAAGAATTACCTGCTTTATTTATTTCAAGTTTAAGGAGGCCTGCAACAAACCTCAGAGTTAGTCAATCTTCAGGATCATTTCATGGGAAGTCTGAGACTACAGATATAATCTCCCTCACTTTTTATATATAAAATAGAATGACAGTAGTAGAAGCTAAACAGCTTTTTCAAAAGTGCACCAATTTTGTCTGATAATTAAGATAGAATTACTGTGAAATTATTCTAAAAACAGAAAACCCCGAAAACACATTTTTATTTTCAAAATAAAGCCGCTTACAATTAAGCAAGCTAGAATTATGTAAAAAAATAGCAAAAAGCTCACAAAATATTCAACAGAAGATAGAAAACCTACTAACAGAGATGGAAAAAAACACAAATTTATCAATACACTATATTTCCTTTTTTTTTTATTTATTCTTTTTTTATTGTTCACCAGTTCCATGGCTGATTAGAATTTAATGCTAAATTTTCACATTTTTTGTTATTGTTTCAAAAGACATGTAATCATACTTTTTATAACTAATTACAATGCATACAGTTACAACTCTCAGAATTAATGCATGTTAGGAAGATACAGTAATAGGGGGAGGCAATATCAATACAATTCTTATTCTGAACTACATCGTTGATGAAGTTTTATTTTACCACTGTTCAGATTATCGATACTTTTAAATTGTCTTAATATCCAGTGCTGAAAAGCCCCACACAGGTATAGAAGGAGCATTTTATGTAATGGTATGTTTAACTGTACCTTTTTCCCTTCATGTATCTTGATACTATAAGCATAATCTATCTACATGTAGGTTTGGGTTTTCACAAGTGGGTGGAGAAAAATCTAACAATAAGGCTCTTCATTTCCGTACTTGTATGTTTGTTTCTACTTCCCCACACCTACACCAAGGAGCAACAGAGCCAGGCAAGGCAACTGCAAGCCAAGGACAATGAGCCACAGCAGGGCAGGTAGGGAAGGAACTAGGCAAGCCGGTGCAGCCTTTTGTGTCTGAGCGAAGTGAGCAGGGAAGCCCTAGGGGCAGCAGCCACCCAGTATTTACCCTACATACCCATAGTGCAGGGCAGGTTCAAGTTCAAGACACAAAGGAAAGTCTGGTGGCTAAGTCAGAGGTATGAGACCAAGCTCAAGGCAAAGCTACGACATTGGTCAGGCAGAGACCAAGGGTGAGATCTTGAATTTGAAAAAAAGCCTCAAGCAGAAGAGGGGCTGAACTCTGCTGAAGCGTCACAAAGCCTGCCACTTGCATGTGCCTGCGCTGGCTGTCAGCCCAGACCACCAAAGACCCACCCAAAGGGAATGCACTCACAGCCCTGGGACATGATTGGTTTTCTAAAGGAAGACTTTCCAAAACCTGTGATCCCTAATTTAACAAGCTAAATCCTTTTGTAAAGCTGATCTATTACCCTAATCTCCTGAGAAACCTTGACACATTTTAATGCATTAACTAAAATTTATTAAGAGGAGAAGAAGCATCAGAAAATGTATGCTTGAGGTACACAGTCATAGCACTGTGGTTATGCATTATCAGTGATTTTTATTTTTTTAAGAGGCCTTTTTGGTAATTCATCATTCAGACAGTGCAACTTAAACCCTCCTATTACAAACCCATACGAGAATACAATATGCCACAAATTACAACAGAATGTGTATATATTTCTACAGATGTATCCTGAGTTCCTATCTAGCTTCAATAACAATTCTACAGATAGCATGAAAACAGATTAGGTTCTATTGTTGATGGCATTACCAAAAGAAGGAACACTCAAGTTTAGACAGGAGATGTTACACAGATTTTTAAAAGGGTCCTGAACCTCATCTATTTCTTTGGCAAAGTCAAAACATTACAATGCAGTAGGCCAATGGTTAGGAAAGCCACAAGATAAATGGGAAATCCAGGTCTCTGTCTCAGTTCTGATGCAAAAGAAATGGATATATCCTGTTCCACAACATTCATCATCAATGGCTAGTATGCCTCTGTAGGATGATTAGCATTGAAATGCAAATCTCTGCTTTGAATAAGGCAAAACAGAGCTTTTGTTATCACACTTTCCTGTTAAACATCCTCACCACTGTTGTGATTTATTCAAATGGCTTCTGGATTATTTCGTTTTCTCTTTCTGACTTTTTTTTCTGGATGCAGAATAAGAAATTTCTTCAATCTCAAAAAACTTGAAGAGATTGGGAAAAATTCTTGCCCAGCTCCCTTTTGTAGCAATGAAAACAAAACCTTAAAAACTGTAAGATGTCATAAAACAAGAATAAGAATCTACAGTATAATCTGAACTAGAAAAATTTACTACTTATAAAGCATGTGCAGTACTCACAAAGAAAGGAATGGGAGGAAAAATCTTTAGTTCTCAGAGCTTCAGTTGTTGCATTCAGCATATCACTCTAGTCTTCTTTAAGAAGCCAGTCCAACTTCATTGAAACTTCAAAATTAAAGACAATGAAGCATTTTAAATGGATGCTATCATGTTCAGTATAATGAATCTTAGAAAATAATTACTTGTCTTGCTGAGAAGACAGCTGCAGGCAAGGCAACACGTCAGTGTTAGAAGATACTGCCTTCCACAGACTATATAAAAATGTAAAAGCCAATTTCTTGCTCTATAGTAGATAATACCTTGTTTTACATAACTTCTGTCTTCAAATTATAAGCTAATGTCAATGAAAATGACATGTGCAATGTCATCATACTGCTTAGACACTACTCATGGTCCCATGCATCCACTGGTAGTGGGAAAGTAAAATGATATAAAGTACATGCAAACAGATAGTTAGATTCTGAACTAGCCTTATTACTGTCCCGGTTTTGGCTGGGATAGGGCTAGTTTTCTTATAGCAGCTGATACAGTGCTATGTTTTGGATTTAGGATGAGAATAATAATGATAACGCTGAAAACGGATGTTTTCAGTTGTTGCTAAGCAGTCAAGGACTTTCTCATCTTCCCATAGAAGCTGAGAGGAAGCATAGACAGGACAACTGACCCAAGCTGGCCAAAGGAATATTGCATACCATAGACATCATACTCAGTATATAAATAGGGGTTGGCTGGCAGGCAGAGATCCGGGATCACTGCTCAGGGACAGGCTGGGCATCAGTCAGCGGGTGGTGGGCAATTGCATTTTGCATCACTTCTCTTGCATATTCTATAATAATAGATTATTATTATTGAAATAATAATCATTATTATTATACCTTACCTCGCTGTCCTATTACACTGTCTTTATCTCAACCCATGAGTTTTACTTTTTTTCCCATCCTCCTCCCCATTCCACTGCAAGGGGGAAGGTGTGTGAGAGTGAGTGACTGCATGGTGTTTAGTTGCCAGCTGGGCTTAAACCATGACAATTACAAAACATTTATTGTGTTTGCATGAATGTAAAGGATATCATAGAGTATTATAATCACATAATACTATATCAAGCCCATTATCAATATAGATTTTCTATTCAATGACTATTAAGGGAGTACCTATGAATGTGGTTTCTAGATACACTAGCAAAAGTTAATTTGAAATTTGTTAAACTATCTAAATCTAAAGTTATTTGACTACATACCTAAAATCACCAAAATCCTGCATTAATAAATTAAATGATTACAGTGAAAAACAGACCTCATCATTTTTTGTTGTGAGTAAACATTTATTGTCAAGAGAGAGACAGAATAAGTACTAACATTATTAACTTGTATGAAAATCATAACAAAGTCATTAATCCTAGAAAATTATGTGTAACATAACAGGTGCAACAAAGAGTAAATACACACAGAGCAAAATATTAAATACTCCATTAGTGTATTACAAACCTCTTCCTCTTAAAATAATTTTCATGACTCACATTTTACCTTTTTCACTTGTTCTTGTGATATTCCCTGTAGAATTTCTATATAAAAGTATTATCAGTTTTAATCATTTAATTATGCTATATAATACTGATTCTCCAAATGAAAGGCATAATTCCTTTGGAAAGACTGTCATAAGTGTGTAATACTCTGTTATGATAAGGGGGCAAATTTACAAGCAGAACTGTAGGATAGGGACTAATTTACTAGGCAGTAAATTGCTGCCCTCCAATAGTGATGTGTAATTAGAATTATTAGACTAAACATTTATCAGTTATAAACTCATCATTAGCTTTATTTAGAAGTTTTATGAGGCGTTGCTTTGTATTGCTTCAGCTAAAAGATAACAGGAATAAATACACTTCTTTTTCAAAATATTAGTCACTGCAGGCTTTCCTAAAAGGTTATTTGCAGCTCACTGGACATTAACTGACATGTGATTATGCTCTCTTGTTTCCAGTAGCTAAGTAAAGCTAGGAAAATATAAGGACACTAAAACTTTCCAAATATTAAGTTGTCATGTAAACAACTGACTTAGTATTGAGGAAAGAGGGAGAGTATGATTGTGGGTCATGGGGAGGAGATTAACATTTTTGGACAAGAAAATAATTTATTAAAATAGAATCAAAGAATCATAGAACCATTTAGGTTGGAAATGACCTTTAAGATCATTGAGTGGAATTGTAAATACAATCAGCACTTTCATCATATTTAGTCCAGTGTTGCTTGTTTTGAAAAGGTTGAAATTATGTTGAGACTAATAGGTATTTTTCCAGTAATTAATTTTAGGCACATATTCTTTCCTGTCTAGTGATTCCAGGTAACCAGACATGAATATGTATAGTGTGATAAAGGACTATGAGATAAAGTTTTCTTCCAGTTCTTGAACATACAGCAACACTATAAAATAGCAACTTTCCATTGATTATCCAAATGGTGTTTAAAATACCTGGGAAGATCTTATATTTGATGCAATAGGAATGTACATGGGTACCCATGCTACATGGATGTATTTCTGCACTAGACTTGGTAACAGAGCACTTGTTAGTGTTAGTGTTTTTAAGGGAATGTAGAGGAAATAAGGAATTGGATATATTTCTGAGACATACTTACTCTGCAGAACCCACAACCATAGTTTTCTCGTTTTGTCAACCACTGTGAAATATATGCTATACAATGTTCTTATGACCCCTTGGAGACACACATCTCTACCTTCACCTGGTGAAATTGCCCGTAAAATTTCAATTTGCCTAGTGAAGTTGCCTGTGAAATATCACTATTATATACTCAGTCACTTTTGCAGGCCTTCTCCTTCCATAAAATGCCAAAAGGCGTTCAACATCACTTTCCTGAAACCATGTGATTTGAATCCTTCTAGGATGATCTGCAAAAGGGCGCAGAAGTGACACAACTTAGATTGCCATGGATTACGAAGGACCTTTCCAACTGAGAAGGGAACAAGACAAAGGTGGTAAAGTTCTTTCATGTATGTTTAGCAGGCTCCAAGGAGTTATAAACTACCACTCTGAGTCCTGGAAAAGGTGAATGAGTTTTACCACTTAAGGAAGACATTGATAGCTCTGATCACTTCTCTGGTAGATGGATACTAGTGGACAAAAAATTGGATAAGAGCTAGTAATGTGCACTTACAGCCCAGAAAGCCATGAAAAGTATCCTGGGTTGCATAAAAAGAAGCGTGACCAGAATCACTTATGAAGGAGATGATTCTTCCCCTCTACTCTGCTCTCCTCTGAGCTCACCTAGAGTACTGCATCCAGCTCTGTGTCCCCAGTACAAGGAAGATGTGGACCTGTTAGAGTGGGTCCAGAGAAGGGACACAAAAAATCTTGGAAGTGATCTTGTTCTTGAAACACTTCTCCAATGAAAAAAAGGCTGAGAGTTAGAATTGTTTACCCTGAAGAAGAGAAGGCTCTGTGGAAACCTTTTTGTGGTCTTTCAAAGTAGAAAGAGAGCTTATAAGACCAAACCATTCTATGATTCTGTGAGTCTACAATCACGAGTGGGTTAATTAATGCATGTATTTAAATGATGTGATCATTAATAGTCAGATGGGAAACCTTGGGGATACAATAGACAACTTAATGTAAACATCAGATCAGTTTTCAGTATCAAACAATAAAGCAAAGAATAAGTTCTTTGAATAGGACAGAGTATATCATTATGATAAACCCATAATGAATACATTCTGCAGCACTGTTGAAAGTAAGGGGAAGGCATCAAAAGTATCATTGTTCACCTTGATTTGATCAGGAAGTTGGACTAGAGATTTTCTGATGTCCGTTCTAACTTGAACTATCCTGTTACCCTATGAACTGTTAGTCCTTCAGAAATCACCTGTAGGACAGTTGGCAGTGTTTAGCAGATGTATAAAAATACAACACAAGCACATGAATCTATTAACTAACTATTAACCGCTCAGTATTTTGGTGAGCAAAACATTGCTGAAGTCTTTAAGACAACCTAGTAACAAACAAGGTCCACTAATAGAGTTATCTACAGAAAACTATGACAGGACAAAATGTAGGCAAGGAAATCAAGAGGCCAAGGTCCTGGTAAGCAACAGCACAAAAATACAAGTAAACAAATCACTTCAGAAGCTGCAAGGGACACATTACTCATTAACTAGTTATTCACTGAGACCAAAGTCAAACTAAAGCTATACCCTGGATGAATCACTGTTGATTGGAATCTGGTAAGGCCACTCTGACTATAGCCTGTAGGCAAATGTTTTGTCTGTCAAGATATTCATGATCAGCTCTATGGCTCAGATTTCAGAATGCGATTGCAGGGGACAGACACTGTGTAATTTAACAGATATAAATGTTCCATGCTAGATGATGACTGGGAAGTGAGTGTTGTTAAATTATGTGTTTATACTTCTCATCTTGTGCAATAAGGTCTAGAGAGGAGCAGAGACTGAAGGGAATAATAGAACCACTAAAATTGCTGTCAGGGAAAAGAACAATGAAGTAATGATTTTTCAGGGAGCTTGGGTCTTTGAGTTATAATACAGTTACAGAAAAAAAAATAAAAAATCAACAAACAACTCCAGAGACACACTAGCATCCACATATACATCTTGTAAAGGGCACTGGGGTTAAACCATCTAGAAGCTGTCTCTTCAATTACTTTAAAAGGCTGAAAGAACGATGATCTTTTTCTAAGGCCTTGTTACACTGGATAGTCCCTGCAGGTGAAAAAAGATAATCAGACTGACAAAATTCAGTGAATGGACAGTTAGTGCTCTGTACTGCACAAGCCAACAGCCTGGAGACAAGGGAGGAATGTCAAGTCCCAGTTTATTATTGCTTCACTGGGCTTGTTAACTGTTGCTTTTTCCAGTTGCATAACACTGATGATATTTTGGATGTCACTTGAATCTATTCCCACGTACTCAACTCTTAAATGTTTGCTTTAAGCACTGGAGCTAACTGTAGTCTCAGTTACCACAGCGTAAATCAAGAGCAATTCCAGTGCAGGCACTTGAGTGATATGGTATAAGGCTAAACTCAGTTTAGAAAGGAACTCACTGAATATATGTTATGAATTTGCTTAAGAGTTTTTCTGGCACAGGGGTACATGTGAAATTATCCCTGAAAAACCTTTATATAGCTAACTGATATCTCTACATCATGTGTGTTAGTTAATCCTCCTGCAAACAAAGCTATTCTTTCCTGTGCTCCTGACTCATCCAGTCATTCTCCCACTCCCAGATTTTCTACTATGCTTGCATGCCTTGTAAGGAACAGAGATGCTGAAAAAGGTCTCTCAAAATATTCCAAGAATTTTAATGCCAGAATGAGACAGGCTTATGGATATCTTTTCCATAGGTTGTTACACTCAAAATCTTGTCTATGGGCAAAGAGAAAGAACACTTCATATATATATATATATCGCAAATATTTTATTGGTAATATAATTGAAATCGAATAATTGTTAGCCAGATAATTATTACAGCAAAAGAAAAAATAATAATTAAGTTAAAATAGTTATGCACACAATTCTCAGCTTCTGCTTCTTCTCCTGATATTATTGTCACCCTTCCGCTGCTCCAGTATCCTAAGTTTTTTTCTGGTGGTGGTGTGTGTGGTGGAGTGTTACTCTGAATTGTTAGCATCTGGAGTCCTTTGCCAAGAGAGGCAGATATGATGTTCATGTTAACATTTTCTTCCTCCTGATACATTTGGTAGCGTGTTCTTTCTTCAGTGGCCTGCAGCTCCAAGTTACATCCAAATTGGCTATATATGGTTCTTTTTGTATTTGTTAAGTACATATTCTCTGTTCTCTTTGTTACTCCCAGAATCAGTTTCATCCAGCTCCAGGTCTGCATTTCTTTGATTGATCATGGATAAGTTGTTTATAGACAAGGAGTGTCTAGTGAAAAGCTTATGTCCCATCTCTTATCATCCCATGCCTGCATTCTTTTATGCTGCATCCTGTTTCCATGCTTTTCAAGGATTCTGTTATCATGTGATACCTGTATTTCTCCACCCTACATCACTTCTGTGATGGAGTGACTGCATCAGCAGACAAGGGACAAGTAACTGATGTCGTCTTTCTTGACTTCTGTAAGACCTTTGATAGTGGTTGTCCACAGCATTCTTACCTCTAAATTAGAGAGATATGGATTTGAAGGATGGGCTATTTGATGAAGAAGGAATTGGCTAGATGGCTGCATCCAAAGTTACAGTCACTGGCTTAACATCAAAATGGAAACCACTGAGTGGTGTCCTTCGAGGGTCCGTACTGGGACAAATACTATTTAATACCTTCATTAATGGCACTCTCAGAAAGTTTGTGTGTGACACCAAGTTGAGTGGTGCTGTCAATATGCCTGAGGGAAGGGATGCCATCCAGAGGGACCTTGACAAGCTTGAGGAATGGGCCAATGTGAACCACAAGAAGTTCAATAAATCCAAGTGCAAGGTCCTGCACCTGAGTTGAAGCAATCCCCAGTATCAATACAGACTGGGAGATGAATGTGTTGAGAGTAGCCCTGTGGATGAAGAGTTGGCGATACTGGTGGATTCCCACAGAGCAGGCCTGACAAACCCCAATCCTGAGCCTGGCAATCATGGTATAAAGTCCACAGACTGCTACAATATGACAAGGCTGTAGATTAAAAGATACAGCTTGCAGTTCCTGCTCTGGCTTATACTTTGTGGTTTTTTGGAAGGACATCAGCAGCTCATATGTGATGTAATTGGATGTGTCTGTATCCCCCAAGAAAATAAGCTACTAATATTTTTTGCTTTATTTACTTTCAATTAAGGGTTTTCTTTTTTTCTACTGGGAAACGATCATGTAGTCTCACTGCTTCTCAAATAGGCAGAGAAATATAGAATCTGTCTATCATTGTCTACATTTTTGCTGATGTAAAGGCCACAAAAACCAAAAAAAAGATAAGATTATTTACCCCAGCCCAGATCAAGTGAGAAGAGCTGCAATGTACTAGAAGAACTGCAGAATGTCAGCTTCTAAAATGTCTGCAGCTATTGAAAATTCTTTATAAAGAATGAAGTCATGAAATATTTTTCTTCTGTACTTTGTTTTTGTACTCAATGCCATTTCCCCATCTCTGCTCTTTGCTGTCTGCCTGCCACATCATTAGCTGATATAAAGTAAGTTTAAAAGCACTGTGGAAATCAGCTAACTGATTTGAATTCCTAAATTGGTCATAATATAAATTGCAGAACTAATAACAAAAATTCACTCTTTTTGGTCATGAAAAAGACTGCACAAAGTTATGCTATCAAATGAGCATTCACAAAATTTATCAGCATTATTAACATTCTTGTTCATATCGTTACACATTTGTGTGGTTAATTAAGCAACTTTACAAGTATATTAGCAAGTAATTGCAACTAAAACTTTCTGCCTCATGGACAAAGAAATGAATTATTAACCTGGTATTTTCAATAGTTGGATAGTGACTTGGTTCATGTAGTTCTCTTGGATGTGTTATAGAAACACAGTGATGCATTCATAGTGATTGAAATTTTTTTCCAGTAATTTCTATAAACAAGGTCTCAGGAACATGGTTTTAAAAAGTAAAAGAAAATAAAGCAGAATTTCTAAAAATTTAATTTCTCTAGCAGCCAACCCTTCAGTGGACTTTCAGATCGTGACTTAGGTACCTAAACAATATGGAGGGAAGAGTTAAAACACATCAGAGTTCTAGCCATACATCTCAATATTCATATTTCAGTACCTTCTAATTACATGCATCTACACCACGTTTTGAAACAATTAAACAGCTAACTCTCTTTTCCTTCAAGGTACTGCTAAATGGGGTTTACAGAGCAGCTAGACCCTGACTAAGTATTTTGTTCTCTCCTCTCTCTGCATGAACTCTGAACCAGTTTTCATATCTGATAGATTCTTTACTCATTATAATGTTATAAGGCACTCTGCTATCATCTGGTGCCCGTGGAAGCAGTTCCATTTCATGCCATAATTAAAGACAGGGAGATAAAGAGGCAGAGAATATCTAATATTCCAGGAGGCTGTTCAGAGTCACCTGGGAGCTGGAGGTTCTAGCTTGCTCCAGGTACTCTTTATAGTCCTATGTTGTTATATGATGACTGTGTAGTGTTAAAATATATAACGAGTCTTTCATGAATAGTAATAGAGTTTAAACAAGGGAAAGAGCCTGTGATCTGTTTCAAATAGTCCTAAAGAAGACGGGATTTTCTTCACTAGATTTGTAACTGGGGCATTTGTATCTACTGTAAGTACATTACAAAGGCATATAGCAGCCACAGTCATATTTTCTGCAGCATTCAGTATGACAAACATTCTCTGGTGGGCTGGATAGAGGACCACCTAATTTATTGATTCCAATATACTCTACTTACTATGACAGCATCATGTCACTTAAAAATGCCAATAGACAGCATTTTATGTTCCAAGTTTGTTTAAAAGAAGAAAATTTTAAATTATATTCGATTCTAAGTTATTCTTTGTTTTATATTGTGGATGTGCAAGAAATCTGTTTTCTTAAAGGTTCTGATACAGGCAAGTAAACTGGCCTAACATTCTATGCCTGGTTTCTTATTTGGTTCTCAGTCATAGTAGCTAACTTGATTAGAAAATATACTGGCTTCTGCATATAGAATTAAATTCAGGAAATATACTTGCTTTGCAGATCTCCCATGTATGTATGTGTAGTCATGTGTATTAGGATGGACAATTTTTTTTACAATCATGAATTTAGAAGAGAATAAACACCAAAAAAAGAGAAATATATAAGATTGCATCCAACATCCATTGCTATTAATGAAAGTCTGGTTGTTGACCTTTGAAGTCTTTGAATCAGGTTTTCTGATGACTTAAGCTATTATTATTAATATGCATAATCTATTTTCAGCATTTTTTTCTCCAGATTTAGTATCAAAATTTTCTCTGGTAACAAAAAATACAATAATGTAACCAATCAGTTACATTTACATTTATTGTGCCTGTGCTCATTTCTGTCTTTTTAAAAAATGACTGCTGTTTGCAATAAAAATTGCAAAATATAATGGTTTGCTAAGAAGCAGAATTTTTCAAATTAATTTTTCATAGTAAAATGATTTTTTCCTAGGCTTCACATGCTGAAAAAAATCTGGAGGTGAAACTTATGGGTATTTATATTTAAACAGTTGTACAACCATTTTTCAATATCAGATGGGATATTGGTGACTTGTTAATAAATGTTGACTTAAGTGTTGTTCACATAGGTAGACTGATGTAAAACGTGAATATTTTAATTTAATTTTCTCTTCCCTCTCCTAGTTTTTAACTCTACTCCAAATTATTTATTTTACTTTGTAGAGGAAAAGAGGCATTTAGGCTATGGGTTCTGTTTGAAAAATTACGTATCAGGATGTGTCTGTACCCCTTTCAGAGACTCAGTACATCAGTTAGAAATAGTCCTCTTATTTTGGCAGGAAAAGAGTTCAGGACAGGCGGTAGTTGAACACTTGAAGCCAATCCATGGTTTGACAGTAGGATAGATGAATTAATTGACAGATTGAATTAATTTGTGGAGGTGGAAATGTCAACAAATTACTGATAAATCCCTAAACATACATTTGTTAATAGTGATTTAAAAAAAATAAAATAAATATATATATAGAAAATCATGAGAATTTTATGTTTATCTATGTATCTATTTATTATGAGAAATAAATCTGGTAAGTACGTATTCAATAGCTTTACATATTGTCCCAGTCAAGTACAATACCAGTGACAGAGGATCCCTGGAATGACTGCTAGCAGGTAGTAACTGAGTGAATAAACAAAGAGGGCTAAAACTCAAAAAGGTCAATAACCCTTCATATTAGGACCGAGTTTTGAAAGCTCTGTTGCTGTATATATATGAAATTATAAATAAAGCCTTAGGAGTATGTGTGCTGCAGATGTTCACTGGAATAAATAAAAGAGAATATGCTTATTATAGTGAACTTTACATACTTTACAGGGTCAAGTTTAGTGCAGACCCAATTGCGTTGTACATCTCAGTTGAATCAACCTGCCCAATTTTACTTTCATATCTTCATTATGATTGACAGAAAGAAAAATATATGGAAAAGACTTTTGGGAAGACTATATTTTTCAGCTTTCTGGCCCAATGAAAAAAAAAATAAAATGGAAGCTACTTCTAATTTCAAACTGAACAAAAGAAGACGCAGATTTAAAATATTGTGGTTTTTCCTGCAATTCAAGCAAATTTGGTTCTGAAGTGTTATTTAAAAAAAACAAAATCTAAAAATCCAAAATTTAAGCTTTTCAACTTTGTAGGGTTTTGTTTTTCTCCAGCTGAAACTTGGCCGTGTTCAGCACGAAGAGCCTGAAATAGTTGCATTTTGTAGCAAATGTATCTGATAAAACCCCACTTCCATCCATGGTCTCTAGTTAATACATTCGTCAAGGAATTTGGCCTCAGTTCCTGGCTAGTCCAGGCTCGGGTGGCCTGTGCAGTCTTTGCCTACCTCCAAAAAGCTGTAAGAAAGAATTTAGAATACTCTCACTTTACCTTTCAAGGATTCGTTTCAGAATATTTATATTTGAATACGTGTGAGTTAAACGAGTACAGCAGTGAAGAAGAGCACAGAGCTTTTATAAAGGTGAGCTTCCTGAGGCTGTTGAGGTGGGTCTAAGATTTCTGACATAAAAAATAAAAGATGAAAGCTCAGGTTTGCTGTAGTGGTTACACTAAGATGCTCCAAAAAACATATGTAAAATATTTACTGTACTCTGCAATAGCATTCTGGATTGTATAAACAACATGAAAAAAATTCTTCATTTTCATTTAATGGCACCTAAGTCTGATGATTATGCAACAAAAATGGACACACTCTAGAAGGTAGATTTTATCTGGAGTAAATTACTTGACTTGTTGTGTAAGTGGGTGATAATTCAGAAACCACAAGGTGATAATTCTGAAATTAATACAGCCACATCAGAGTAGAATTGCCAATGAATTATCAAAATCTGATAATTATTAAAAAGTTCCTGCAATAATTTAATAATTCTGATTTGCGTAATATTGCTATTTTTAAATATATATATATATAACATATCATCTTTGGCTCTAAAAGTCTCCTTTATTCAGTGGCTAATACTTGAGTGTAGCACATTACATTACATTTTCAGACATACCTAATTTGCTCTGTATGCATGCAGTTCGTCAAAGATATATGTGGTGAGAAGTTGTGATCACAGGAAGCATAACAATTTCTATGTTTTGATTTGGAAAGCACAAGTAGCCTCTTCAGTGAAGATGTGAGACTGGATTTTGTCAAAACAATTACAGGTCAATCTCTTGCTAATACTTTTCCCTAATAAGCCCAAGCCTCAACTATACTGAAAATTTTTCAGAACACCTCCTTCTACTTAGTTTTAGAAAAAAGATAACAATCTCAGGCTACATCCATGTTACAGTCCCAAGTTCAGTTGTAATGTGGACATAGATTAAGATAACTTGCATATTTATATTAATGAATTTATAAGACCTATATCTACAGAGTTTACAGTCATTCATCTAATTCAATTTCAAATTGCTGATTAATAATATTCACACCAGCCTCAGTTTCTGAGGCTCTCATTTTCTGAAGCAAATAATTGCTTTTTCTGAAGTAGGGTTTTAACTTTGAAAATAACACTAAAGAATATGTTATAGTATAAATATACTTTGCTAAATCGTACAATTTTGAACTCTATTAATCTCCTTTTTTTTTTAAAGATATACCTTATAAAAATAAAGATGACTGTCCAGTTTAATTCTAACATGTTAGAGTTCTAGTTCTAATTTTGAAAGAAGAGCTAAAGATAAAAGATATATTAGATAACTAATATAGCCCAACTTCTTTGGAATGTAAAAGTGATTTAATCCTATACATCAAAACCTTAGCTGTACAACAAATGTAGTATCTATGTTTGAAACAGGCAGCATTAAGAACTAAATCCATTTCATAGAAAAAGCCAGCAAACTGTAAGATTGAGATATATATCCCATCCAATAAGAAAAGATCAAAAAGGGTAAGGCCCAGGTAAGATGTAGTAAGTTCAAGATAATAGCTAAAACAATTACTGTTAACATATTTTGATATTTCAAGGTATCACAAAATGAATCCACAATCTACTCAAAGTCATACGCATCAAGGATCACAACCCTCCAATATAAATTGAAAAAAAAAAGTATACTAAATGATATTTAAATATTTTAAATAGTTTTTCTTTCTTGAAATATCTTTAAATTATTCCTCTAACCCAGAAAATGGTATCCATTACATGAGAACTTGAAAGAACTTGAATCCTTGAAACTTCAAGCTCAATGATAGTCTTGGCTGCAGTGTTCATGAAATGGTAGAGCTAAAAATCCTTAGGGCAGTGAGGAGGGTGCACAGCAAGCTCACTACCCTGGACTTCTACTCTGCTATTTGTTCGTTCTCACTGAAAATTACTATAAATATCATCTCCCACTCCAGCAGCTGCTTGAGTTACTTATGCAATATGCATGTCACTGTGCAGGTTAAAAGAAACAGTCAATTGATAGAATTCTGATTTTGATACACTGAGATATTCTTAAAAATAGCAGACAACCAAAACAGAAGTTATAATTTTTGCTTATGAGAGCAAATAAACACATTGTGACCACATAAGATAGAAATGTTTCTGGAGAGAAGGTGAACCAAAGTACTGAGATTAAGGAATACCAAGGTAACTGTTGTAGGAAACTTGGGTTTCCTGAAAAGAAAGAACAAGAAATATTTTATGCATATGAGAAAGGCCTTTAACAAGGCTTGAAACATGAATCATTAGGGATTTCAATTGATGTGACATTGAGTACTCTGTAAGGATGTGTACTCCTGGAGGTATGGTATTTTTTCATAGATTTCTGAGAAACCTTCATAACCAGAGGGTTTTAGTGACAAGACTTCAAAAAACAAACTATTCTTTATGAATAATTAGAAGCTTATAATTTTATTAATTATTTTGATTTAACTATCAACTAATAAGAAAATTCCTAACATCTAAAAAATTATCTTGAAAGTTTACAGAAAGGTACATTTCAGAAATACAGAAGGAGGAAAAATGGTATATAAAAAGAATATTGGTCTAAAACCAATGACCTGCTTGTTGAATGTTCAGCTACTTCAGTGATTAGTCTCGCAAAACTTTTCTTCATTTAGGGGAAAACAATGGAAGTTTGGAAGTAGTTACAAAAAAAAGTTAAACCACTATTAAAATCAAATAAAATAAGTACTCTATGAGGAGAAAGATCTAACAGAAAAGAGAAGGGGCATAATGGCATCAGGCACAGGAATAAACCATAATTACAGTATAAAGAGGATTAACGAATGTTGAAAGTGAAATAATATCTAGGGGATAGTTTTGTTTCAGTTCACTTCCCATCGAGCTTTTTTTGTAGGATAAACTGATAGAATGAAGAAGGAAAACCTTCCCTTACACATATTTTATGAATAGTTCATTCATTCTACAAAAATAATATAAATATTGTACAAGGTTTTTCACTTCTTTCCTATATGTTTTGGTCCTTCCCTTATATGCAGTCAGTAACAAATCGCTGTGGATCTGAATGAATAGGACTGTTCTTCAGCCATAAAATTTTGAAATTTTCTTATTCAGTTTTATGACATTTCAATGTCATCTTTTGTCAAATAAAACCAAAACAGAAAACTCAACAGAAAATATATATATGAAAACTGATGCTGACAAAATTTCTTTATAAAGTTTTATCTGGATCTTTACTGAATCTTCTTTGGTAAAGAAATGGAATCGACATTATATAGATAAATATTCAGTGCTTATGAGATAAAATCTCTGTAATAGTTTAGCTTAGTCACAAACTTAGTAGTAGTCTCTATATGTCTACAACATACTCATTTTGCCTATATTTAAGTACTCAGTCCCCTTATTTCTTTCAAATGCCTACTTTATTTTTACCCACACCCTTTGCATCTGGGAAATGTTGCTCCTATCTTCAAATGAAGTGAAGCTTCAACATTGAACATGACTTTCAGGATGGCATACAGGTAAACTTCCCGTAATAAGGGATCCATAAGGGATTCATAAACTTGTGAGGTGTGAATTCAAGGCTAGACACAGCAAAAGATAAAGAAACTGCATGAGAAGAGAAAGGCAAATGCCACAGAAGCATAGGAAGCAGTTGCTCAGCAGTTTTTAGTACTAGAGCCTATTTTTAGTTCTTATAAATTTCAAACTTTCCAAGATATAATTTGCTCCAGATGGCAGTTTTCAGGCTGATGTTATGAAAAAAATATGATGCTACACTTGTGCTAAATCCCAATGTCTATCTTACTGGTAGCTTTTTATTTGCTTTTGAAATTCTCAAAATCCTAAATGTCTCACATGGATCTCTCAATACAAGAATACATCATGTGGCTTTTAGTGTGCCTGAGCTGACTGAAAATGGCTCAACAACCCACATCTCCAGCCATATGAAGAATCAAGTGACTAGGAGCTACCAGAGCTGATGTTGCTGAGTTTTTCATTGATCTGGCTGCCTAATGACACCAGCACAATCCCAGAGTAGAGTAGTTGGACCTATGAAAAGCCAGTATAGACTCAGCAACTCTTGACTTTTTAAGGTATGCATACCACAGACACTTGGCTTCTTAAGATGTGAGTTTGTGGCTTGTACCATCCAGGGGGCTTTCTGCTACAATCCTGAGATATGTGTAAGTGAATCTTGCCTTTTTCTCCCTTGTGATGTATTTCTTAAAGATTCTTTCTTGATCTTTACCATAAAGGCTATAGGAGAAGGAGCTTTTCCTTTCTTTTTGCTCTCCTCGAAATAATCTACTCTGCTGCATTGCCTAGAAGGAGTTTGACAACTCTGACTGTGCTGATGTTCTAAGATCAGGGTCCAAACTTCTCTTCTCCCCACTTATCTTTCTGCCTCATCTACTGTCTCTTTATTCATATCAGAATTGTAAGGAAATCAGAAGGAAAACTCTTGTTCCGATTTTGCATTTCTACAGCACAGTAATTAACATGTGTTTGTGGGGAAGTCTCCAAGGTACTAAAAATGCAAATATGAAATTATAATTTATTAGTTCAGTACAGTTTGAAACAACAGTGCTCTAAGCAGTTTAGCTGGAAAAATTATAGTGCAATAGTATAAATAACTTATGTTCTTGTTTTCTGTTCTTTAATGAACAGATTTAATTTTCATTTATGATTGCCAATTTAGAAAAAACATTATGAAGTGCTAGAGTTATTGTTCATTTTTTTAGGTGAAATATTTTAAAAACAAATGTAAAAAACTTTTATCTAATCACTTCCCTTCAGCAAGGGAGTGGATTTTATTTATTTTTACTTGGTTTTTTATTCCAATGTTTATGTGGAATATTCATTATATCAGTATTTATGAGTGTACTTTTTGCTTTATGTTATGTGTAGAATCCCACATGTTGACTGTGATGTTGGCAGCATCACATAATACTGAGGGAAACCCAAATTTCCATTGTAAGATCTTGTTTTCAGTTAATTGCTAGTTTTCCAAACATTAACTTTTCTAACTGAGTTGCTATATGATTTGTGAGAATATCAAGTCATTGGTTTTGTTTGTGATTGGTTTGTGTTTTTTTTTTATTTCACAAGACAGTCTTTAAGTGTATGTCTTTTAAATTGTATCCCATTCAAAAGCTTCATCAAAAGAAGGCAGATAAGTAGACTAAGTTTAGGCTTCTGTTGAGACAGGGACAACCTTTCCTGTAAGCCTAAGCCTCCTCAAAACCTTAAGGAAATCTAAGTGATCTCTAGGGTTCAGGCCAGGAGATTTTCAGACAGTTCATTTAATGTATAACAGAAATATTCAAATTGTTGTCAATAACACAGCTGCAGGAGCTATGAATGGTTTCCATCTCATACCTAACAACCAAGAAGTTAAAGAGTCATCCATGACAAATTGTTTTCAAAAATTCTGCTACTTGAGGTAAAGTCAATCAGGCAGTTCCTATGAGGTGTACATTAAATATTAGCCAGTTTTCATTAGTGACCCCTGATTCTTCCTTTTTTTTCTGAAGCTGTGCCATTATATAGGAAAAAAAATGCATTGAATGCTTCATGGGGTGAAATGCGAACAAACAAAAGGCAACATGACTGTTTAATGTAGAAGTAGTCAGAGTATCCATGTATTCAGAGGATTTAGAGTTTCCAGTCCCTGGGTTGTTCTTGACTTTGGATTAAAAGCCTTTAAATTTAGAAGTACAAGCAGCAAACAAAACACACTCAGGGAAGCGCTTAAGAAGGTGTTTTAAGAAGCTGGAGAGGTCTGAATCCAGGAAGGGCACTGAATTTTCTGCTCTCCTACTTCTTGAATGGAGGCTTTAAATGTTGGGTCATTATAAAAAGTTGATGGTATCTCTTCCTCCTCCTCTACAATGAACTACATTTTCAAGCAAATATAGTACCGACTTCATTTCTGACATGTTCTGAATCTTCTGGCATGCTGTAGATTTCATCTAATCACATCTTAACAGACTGGGCCCTTGAGAGTGCAATTTTTCCTCTGCCTATGTTCATTATTTTTTCCTGTAACACAGGCAGGATGTTGATAGCCATCTGCTGAGATAGATATGCTCTAAAGAAGATCAGATGGCTAGAATTAGAGAACATTGATATGTTTACTGAGTTTTAGGTAATTCCAGGGCATGAACCTGCTGAGCAGAGGGACTGCTCAGTATTTTGCTTTAAGGTCTGAAAAAGTCCTTTTTTGGATCTATGGTCTTAGTGATTAAGATTGAAAGTACTCTTTATTTTAGGATATGAAGGCTTGAAGATCTAGTGTGTGTGAAGAATGTTTTGCATTAGTAGACAGCATGTATCCATGTCTTTATTTGTAAATTCAATGTACCTGGCACTATTTTCTGACCATGAGGCTGATTGCTCTGGAAGGGTTATCTTTTCTGTTGTAGTATGCCCATAGGCTTAACTCTGCTATGAACACCTAATCCCTTTGTTCTTGGGCGAAAGGGACATAAAAACAGGTGGACAGTATTGATATGGATGGTGGCAAGCATCTGGGTAGTCTGGGAAAACAAAGTCTTTATTAGGAGGTCTTTCATTTGAGAATTTTACTGTCCTCTTATCATATCCAGGAGAAAGTAAAGAAATTAATGCCCAGTCTAGACCAAGAGAAATTAACATTCTGTGGCTATAAGCATTCATTTTCTTTCATGAACAAAAATGTCTGTCTTTCAGCTTAAAGAGTTCTTTGGACCACTTCTTAAATAAAAAGAAATAGTAGATGTAGAGTCCTACATGCTGTATCTAGAACAGAAAATTACGCACACTTTGGACTATTCTCTGGCACTGAGAGAATCCATTGTCCAAACTACCTCATCTTATTTATCCGAATAGCATCTCATCACATCTAAACTGCCTATGGGAAATTATCTCTAGTCAATGCTAACCTCTGAGCCTTGCTTGGGATTATTTTGATGAGGGTTTTGTGAACACAAATCAAACCTAAAGTATGAGTTTTAAGGCCATATTCTAACTGGGATTATGCTCCCAACTTAAAGAATCAAGTTCCAATGTATGGAAATATTCTCTGACATAATTTAGAAATGTAAGCTGTTCTCCAGCCAGCTCAGATTCACTTCAGAGGAAGCTGTGAATGTAGTATTTCAAAAAATATCTTGGCTATGTTCCCTTTAATAGGTTTTTAAGAAATTTTACACAGAATTACCAAACATAGATGTCAAGTTTGTTACAACTGCTTTGTCCACCATTATGTGCAAACAGTGCAGCAAATGTAAGCTTAAAATACAGTTCCAAAGGTAATATTTGGCTATCTATAAAAGATCATTTGTAGTAATATAATCTCCTGGCTCTAACTGCTTAATTTTAAGATTCAATAGCAAAGGGACACTTTGTTCTTCCAGGTAACGGGTATCCCATACTATCAAGATTCACATACAGCACAATTTTATTTCTGAACAGAAAAAGGCAGAGATCTTGCAGAAAATATGAAATATATGATCTCATAAAAACAGTATTGTAAAGAATACATGTAAATAAATTAAAGAATTAAAGAATACATATATGAATGAAAGCTATAATCATTTCTCATTTTCTAGCTTTTGATGACTTAAATTGTAAAGTTAAGAACTTAAAGAATAAATTTTGGGGGGTTAAAGTCATCAAATGTATATATGCATGTAGACATATTGGGTGATGCTGCAGTTTCAGATTAAAGTGTATATTATATTTTGATCAAGAGATATTTGTGTATACTCAGATATGCAATTGACTTACATTATCAAATCCAAATATCAGGATATACAGTAAACAAATTCTGGTTTAATATAGTATACTCTGCTAAAAATTCTCAGCATTAAATATCAGGAACTACCAAACGAGGTCAGAAAATTATAATCGAGCCAATTAATGCACTGCGACTAGGTGGAAAAAATGAAGCACTGTCATGCTTTATAGAGAAAAGTGTTGGCTGTTGTAAAGCTCCTGAGAGCCATTTGCAGAATATGGTAATATGAGGCTTTTATCATGTGCTTCATATATATTCTGAATTCACTGCATGACAGAAGTTAGCATCTCTTTACATTCCTTTTTATTTCATTTTAACATTTCCTTTATTTATAGCAGCTATTTAAGCTACCTGTGATGAGGAATTAAGATATAGACTTTACTGACACAATGCACATGTTCTTTAGGAAAAGGACAGTTATATAAACCTATAAGCTGAAAAAAAAATAATCTATGCCCTAAAAACTGTGAAAGTTTCTGTTTTTCAGAAAAGGGGCATTCCATATTGATGCTAGTTTTAAAAATAATCATTATAGATTAATCAGTACTTGTAAAAGACAGCACTTCATTTTGTTTTATTTTGTGATCAATTTGTGAAAATGCATTCAAAATGTCTAATATTAAAATTCATAAACTTGTTTTTCACACTCAGAGTACTTAATACTGAACAAGCTTAAGAAAAAAGTAATCTAAATCTCTAATTCTTTCTTACAATTTTGAGTGTCTAAAAGTGGCATAGAATATCCTGCTTATGAAATCCAAATTTTAAGATGTGAAAGAATGAATGAACATGATACGAAATTTAAAAAAAATAAGGAAAAAGGGTGAAAAAATTAAAGTTAAGGCAAAAAGCATGTGTGTATGCACATACACACACATATGAAAATACATATTATATGATATTTTATGCTTCATATATTTATGCATATATATGAAGCATAAAGTAAGAGATGTATACAGATACCAAAGATTTCAGTGAATATATTTTTATACATTTTACTTTTAGGAAAGCTAAACAAGCCAGAAGAAGAAATCTGGCATCATGAGAGGACAGGTAGTCTTGAATTAGGAGATACAATACAGTAGAAGTGAAGTTATGGAGGTGATGACAGACATGTTTGTAATCATTGATGTGAGAGGAGAATGAAATGGCAGATCAACATTCATATCAAATAATGATGAAAGGACAAAATATAATTATACTTCTTCTTATCTATAATTAACATAATAACATTCACAAAAACCTAAGGAAAAGTATAAAAAAGAGGAAGTACACCAAATATAAAAGAGATTAAGAGCTCCATTACTGGAGGACCATTACCATGAAGAGCTCCATTACTCGTACAAGGACCTTGATGACTTCATAAATGGCTAGTGTTTGCCCTGTATGTCAAGACCAAATGCACATCCTCTGGAATCTAAAGCACAGGGTGACAGCTATTCAAGAAGTTAATCAATTACTGTATGGCAAGAGTTCACTGACAATTCTAGAAGGTGAGGAAGATGCAGCTTTGTTTTGGAAACTGGCAAAATCATGCAAAGGTTGGAATTATTTCTTTGGGGATACTTTAACTACCTGGTAAGGTACTATGAGAGGTAGGACAGCATGACACATGGTAAAATTTTGCCTCATCTAATTCTGGGTTTCTACACGAGTGCTCGTCATCTAAATTATCTCTGGGAGAATAAATCCCTAGCTTAGATCACATCACTCACAAGAATTGTTTTTCTGTTTCTTTAGTGACTATAAAGAGAATCTAGGTGACTGGTGAATGAGTAGTAGCTATTGGCAAGGAGGTAATGTTTTATGAACTGAATCCCAGTGATTTTTTTTAATATATAGTGATATGTAACACCTCCAGAACAGGTTGTCCTGCATTTCATTCAAAAACTAGTAAGACTGAGAATATCAAGAAGGAAATTAATTTAGGTCAGAGTGGTCAGAAAATGAATGTCCATCATTCTTGTGGTTAGAAGCAAAATAACACGAAAATGCAGTGTATAAAGGAACTAAATATTTCATTTACATTACTTTAGTAGAAATATAGAAATGGAAATATATTATATGATAGTATATTAGGTTGAAATAATAAATTTTGAGAGTATGTAAGACATTCAAACAAGCAGCTCAAAAGTGATAATGAAGTCTCCCAATATTGTTCATTTTTAATGAACCGTATTGAAAATACATATACAAAATGTCCTACTGCAAGAAAGCTTGGGCATGTTTTAAAAAATCAACTTGGTTAAATTAAGATGAATCTCAAACACAAAAAGATGCATAGAAAAAATGAAGCATAGGAGAAGGTACAAAGAATAATTTAACATGAGCAAAATCAGAAAAGTTAATGCCCAAATGAAATGTACTAAGGAAAGGAGATATACAAGCAATTATTTTCTAAGAATGTTAATAGCAAGATGGAGACTATGAAATTCATAGTAATGCCAACAAAAATTAAGTAAACCTTATCATACCAAATCGATGAACACAGAGCAGGTGGTAATTAAAATGAGAAATATAAAGTCTTAGTCAGGAAGAAGCAGGAAACAACTTAAAAAGTGCTCAGGTAATTTGCAAATTTTCATTTCATAAGTTAATTTCATGTAAAGATACTTTTCAAGTGAAATCTCAGAACCAAAGCCTTTTATCTCCTGAGAACTCAAGGAAACTGGGTGAGATATTGAAAGACTGGAAAAAGTTCTATGGTCTCTATTTTTATAAAGTCAGAAAGGAGGAATCAGTAAATATAGATATACCTGGTTAATATCAGTTCCTGGAAAAATATTGAAACAAGTAATCAAACCACCTATATTTTCCTTTTTTCCATGTATGCATGTGGAGCATGAATAACAACTGTAGCAAAGACATGCAAGAGATGAGACATCTGGTGGTAAGGATAGAACAGCACTGCACTAGATTAGGAAGGCTGTGGAACCTTCACCACCACTGTTAAAAACAGAGTAGAAAGAACATCTGCCAAAAATGACTTAAAGCTATTTAAAGAGAGAGTGAATTAGACACTTTCATGAGCTCCCTTCTGACCCAGAAATTCTATGAATTGAGTAAAAAGATTAGACAGAAAAATATTTCAGCAACAGTAAAGAACCATTTGGAATCAAGTTTCTACATAATAGAAGGGGTTTCTATTTTTAAAATTAGTGAAATTAGTTTATTTATCTAATTTATGTAACTTTAAAATTGAGTTTCAGCCCACAAAAATAACATGAATTCTCCTTCTCTTGATTCAAAGAATCTTAAATTTGTTTTTAATACCAAAATCTTCAGGGTATTGCTTATAGTATTTTAAACTACCCATATTGCTGTAAAACTCAAAACCTCATGACTTTCTATAAATAATCATAATTCTAACATTACAGTCTACATTAGCTGCCACATTATTTAATTTCTATGTGCTTGAAATTCTTTTTATCTTGATTACTTGGCTTTAAAATCCATTACCTCTCTTACATCATCCCAAATATCTTTTACCATGATTTTACCAAAGGTTTCATAGATTGCACTCCATATAATAGACAATTAACTTTTATTTCTTTGGTACAAGCTCAGAGAACAACTGTCTTAATGATACTAAATCAACATCTTAATAACTACTTGCTTTTAAAACAGACTTTTCACTCCATTTGTGCTTTTTCCATTGTCCAGTAAAATAATCGGATTACGTACGTGGAAAGGAGAAATAGTTAAGGAACAAGTCTCAAATTCATTGAATATAATGCCAGAAGGGATCATTGGGTTGTGTAGGCTGAACTACTTTTTTTTTTCCTACTAAATCTGTATGAAGCCCAATTACTTGTAAAGAGGAGTTTGGGTTTTTATTTTTTTTTTCCACTGAGGAGTCACATAAGGAAACTTCAAAGATGCTAACTTTATCTGATGAAGGCTAATCTCCTAGTTTCATTGGATGTTGAATGTAAGGAAATCAAACTCTGAAAAGATGCTCTGAGGGAGTACAGAGACATTAGCTTTTTTGCATTAAAGATGTCATTTGCCAATACAACGAACAGTTTTCATTGCTGTACAATGAAGACAAGGAGAGTTGTCCTTGCTGGTTTCTTTCCTCAATGACAACCACATAAGTATAAAACCCATTTGTGTGCACATGGGTGTGAACCATCTCTCTGAAACCTGCAAAATTGTTGGGCATTAGTATTATAATGCAGTGATGGAAGACCATTTATATTCTTGGCCTCTAAAATAAGTCATAGAAACTGGAAACTATCCAGAAATTACTGGAAGAGAATGTAAAACTGTCACTGATGTACAGACCAAGACAGGGATAGTTCAAGGAGAGCATTTTTTAAAAAGCAAGTAAAACTGGGAAGTAATTTAGGAAAAAGGTCTCCTTGTTTGCAGATAAATTACCTAAGGAAATTTCCATTTTTCTTAGGTATGTGAGGCAAAGGAGCAACACAAGAGGGAAGATATTGATATAGAGTAAACCAAGCATGGTAGTCTCAAGCAACATAAAGGCTATAGGCAGCCAATATTCCTGCTTCTTAAAAAGAAAAGTTATTTTAAATTAACTTAGTTTTGAAATGTCTTGACCACTTAAGAAGCCGATGAGACTGCTATCTACAGTTTTGTCTCCAGTGACCTCTTGCTATCTTTTTCTCTATTACTTTATGTTTGATCTTTTCATTATATATTTTCTCCTGCTGAAATTTTATACTCTTTCTTGTATTTTCATTTCTCTGTTCTGTGTAACACTGCATCAGAGATCAAAAGGTATATTCCTCTTCTTGTCATATTACCTGTGAGATCTATTGATTTCCATATGATCAGGATCCTCCAAATTGTATTTGATGTGATTTTACTTGACTATATGATCTGTAATTGATTTTTTTATTAATATTATGATATGTATTTTTTAAAATACTGTGTAGTATAGATTTTTGAAGTGTGGACTAATACATATTTTTTTCTGCTGTGTTTGCATAGTACCTGGCACAACCACAGGCTCCTGAGTCAGGACATACAATAATAAATAATATTAATATTATTAATATATTAATTCTTTTGAGCAGATAATTACATAATCAACAATAGATTGTTAATAAAATGTGTATATATACCTGCATATATTAAGAGAGACAGAGAGATTTATAGTTGCATCTTTATAAAAGAGAAGATTGGGAAGGCTCTTTGAATATGCCTTTTTCCTTCTACCACAAGAAACCTACAAGAAGCAACATTGTAAAATCTATGATTGACATCTGTGCACTAAAAAAGAGGAGGCCTAATTAATATAATTAAATTGCAGCATTTATAGTGCTAGCATTTTACCCAACAAATATAATGAGAATGAAATTAGTTCCAGTTCCACCAGTTCATTTACTAACAGGAAAATCATATGAACAGAAAGTTGCTGACATGACTGTCTCATATATCAAAATTTATTTGTGGAGTTTTTCCTACACTAACATTGACAAGTATCCCCTTTCCTAAAATCTATTTCTTTTCACAGACTTTTAAGAACCTTTATGCCACATCCCACAACTAATACTACTTTGAAAATCTTTGCTGAAGACTTCACAACATCTTTCATTCCATGACACAAATCAATAAACTGGGCTCATCTGGCTGGTGCTGAAGGTTGCACACACACACATGCAGAGTTCACACTGAAAACCAGGTCATTTCCTAGCAAATATATTCTTTAAGAAGTGGAGAAGCTCTCTTTCTTCTTATACTATTGGGAGTATTTTTCTCTTCCAGGTGCACTGGGGAAGACAAGTAGCCTCCAAGAGGGAGAGAATACTTCCCAGTCCTCACATTTTGGCATCCTGAAACGTATCTATGTGGACTAAAGTTCACGAGGAGAAATTGGAGCATAAATTACTTTTGCCTTGGGCTTTTAACAAATTTACCATTGTCAGAAAAGAGAGAGAACCATTCATAATCCCACACATACTTAACATACATATATAAACATATATGTATGTATGTAAGTATGTAAAATATACCTACTATATATTAGGTGTGCATATGCTCATACATACATAAATTACAATGAATCAGTCTTAAAATGCATAAGTCATGTGTTCATTGTGACTTTCTATATAGGCTATTACAAGTACTGCCATATTGAAGCCCAAGGAGAAGGTTCACCTATACTTTTCCCTTTGTCAGCTTTTAACAGACCTAATTGCCTAATTATCTGCTCCAGTGCAATGGTGGAGTGTTTCTCCTCTCCCCCAGGGAACATGCACAGTCCCTGGGAAGTTGCCATCTGCTTCCATTTAGAATACTGGTGAAACACTCATTTAAGCACTAAGGGTTGCCAACTTCATCTGTCACTAATCTTCGTTCAGAAAGAATTGACCGTTTTATTATTCTGATTCCTGTTAGATGTTGTAAAGACCATCCTGGTAGGCAGACCAGTTTATCATCAGAAATGAAAAGACATATTTGTTACTGAAAATGACCACAAAACCGACAACCTCATTGCTGGTAGAAAGCAGCTAAAGTCAGACATTTCAACATCATTATTTTCACTTTGCTGGTCCTGGTTTGATCAGTTTATGAAAAGCATGTTCTGAGATATTTCAATGATCATGCACAGCAGACATTAAAAACAAACCAAAGAAAACCCCAAACACCACCCCCTGGAAAGTAAGCATTTCTGGTCTATTTATGGTGCACAGATCGACTCAGTTCAGTAGCTCATCTCAATTACTGCTTGTAAAATGTAGAGGAACTTGACTATTCTAACAGCCCATATGATTTGATGGTTATTAAATGGTGCAGCTGAAACCAGTGCTAGTATAACCTGTTGTACTTCTCCCCAGAGATTCTACCTCCATGGTCTTGGTCTGGGTAACTTGCAGACATGGAATTGTTGTACCTTTAATACATTTTCTAGAAGATTAGCAGTAGAAATAATGAGAAACATTTTCTCCAAAAATCTATCTGTCCATTTACTCAATTAATCAGAATAAGTGCAGGTATTAGTTGAAATTTTTCCATCGTTCTCCACATTGGGTTTGGAGACTAGTCAAATATCAGGTCCTATACCATCTAGCGTTTTTGTAACAAAGAGATATAACAGCTAGTGACACTCAGAAAAATATTCAAGCAATCTTTGACTGAGTAGGTAGTTCTAGTAAAGAAAAGCTTGCCTGAATTAAGATCATATTTATAAGCTAGTGATCTGTAAGATCAGTCTCTGACTTTCCTGTCAAGATTTTAGGCCGTATAAGCAGCTTTTCCAACATAAATCCTGAGTGCCAGTTTCCCCTCATTTTTAATTCTTTGAAGTAGTTATAATCCTGATCTTTGCATCTCACCAGGATGCTTCCCCATCCAATGTCAAGGCAGAGCCCCAAACTTTGTCTTTTTCAATACATGACTTCTATGGAACACATTCTACATGGCCGAACAACTGAGGTAAATTTGAGAAGTTTCATGCTACTTTGTTTAGCTACGGATGTGGTTATGAAGTAAGCTGTAAAATGTTGTGGGAAATACTTTCCTAATTTTCTATATGTTTAGATACCAAGGTAATGGGGATAATACACCTTACATTTATAAGAACTGACCATACTGCTATATCATATATTCTTTCACACAGCTTCCCTAAAAATGAAAGAAAAAACTGCTACAATAAAGCAAATTCAATGCCTTGGGGACATTGTTTTATACTAGCTTACAATATGAATTCCATGCCAGTAGATTAGTTTTATTTTAGGTTTTTCCAAAACTTAGGTGGAAGTGATTAATTGTATAATCGTGATATTGCAGCACCAAACTCCTCTAATATGAAGTAATTTTAGGTTGTTAATTTTTCCCCAGAAGACACATTAATGCCATTGTTGAAACCACACGGTCTGTATCTTTATTACACCACAGCGTGTCTCTCTCTACTAAGATTAAAACTGTAAAATAATTACTAATTGTAATCACTTTGAAATTGGTGTCCTACTGCTATTATGCAGTGTTCGCATCAAGGAATTCAAGTAGTGAGTTAAGAAATCTGTTTTTCAGCTTAAATTCAGAAAGCTGTAAAGAATCCTTGTCAAAAGAGGAGAAGCTTTCAGAATGAAACAGGAGTTGATGTTGTGATTGCATTCTGATTATCATGTAGTCTTTCTGCAAATCCTGACCAAGACTTTTTGCCTAGTTAAAGACCCTGGGTATAGAAAGATGGGGAGGGGATGGAAAAAAATAGCAAACAAACTGGTTAATTAAAGTTTGTTGCAAATTAAACTAAATAAGCCCCCCCCTAAACTCTCTGAAACAAAACAATTGCATCCTCTTCTTGTCCTCCACTCCCAAAAGAGCTGAACAAAACTATCAACATATAAAGCAAGTTTAATTTATTTTTTTCCTGTAAACCAATATTTGTAGATTTTTACAGGCTCTTTTTTAAGGTACTGAGGTTCCAGGGTTGCAAATCAACACACTCAAAGAAGACTATAATAAGTCTTTTTCCTACCATGAAATGAAACTGTGATTACACTCAGATGGATCTTTAGCCGTTGCCAACCATGTATTCTTTTTCATATCCTTATTTCCCTGCAGATCCTAGTTCCCTCAGGTTTGACAATTTCCTATTTACAAATACCCTATCATTTGTTTATACGTTTTACTTTCTGGTCTCAGTTCTGCCTTGGAGCTTACAGGCATGGGTTTACAACTGAGCAACTGGGCTCTGTGGCTCCCTTCATCACAGCTGCGTCTTCTTCATCTCTATACAGATTGGCATATTTTATGAGATTAACTGTAATAATTTAAACTTTTCAATTTTTACAAGATTATGCCTATTATTTCCCACCAAAGTATTGTTCAGGTGTCATTGTTTCCTTGTAGCAGACTTCTGTTAAAAACCCAGTAAATGTTCAAACCCTGTGAATTTAATTTTATTCTCAGAGCCCTTTATTGGGATAATACATATTTTGGTACTTGGTCATTGTTGCTACTTTTTGTTGCATACCACTCATTCTCTCTACATTGTGTACTTTTCATCAAAGAACCATGATTTCCAAAGCTGTATTAGTACATCAATAAAGTAGTCTTGCTATCACTGTCAAAACCAAAAGGACTGCTTTCATCTAGTCCTAATATTCCAAAGCCTTAAAGACATCTTCCAGTTTGACTTAGAAATCCTCAATGGTTGTAACTCTACATGGTCAATTAATTCCCCAGCCTAAGCAACTTGATATCCAACTTCTGTCTAATCCAGTTAGGCTCCAGAAGCTTGGCACAGCAGCACTTAAGAACCCTCAGGACTCCAATTTAATAGTCTCTCACTAAATTATCTACCATAACTAGACAGGATCAGATCTTCACACAGTGAATCTTATCATATTCATTTGAATTCCTGGCCATTGTAGTGGCATGTACTTTCAGCCTTTATCTGTAAGAGTAAATGGATAAAATTCATAAGTAACTTTGAGGTCAGGGTCAAGCCACTAACCTTCCCAAACAAGTTCCTTTACGAAGAGTCAATAAAATCATTCTCTGTCACTTCCTGAATCCATTAGTAACTATTTATTTCTAAATGGTGTTAGAACTTAAACAAGAGGGGTTGAGAGTTTCTTCTTTCCTCCTTTGCTGTTTCCAGTCCACTGTCTGCTATGGCCTGATGTTTAAAGAAGTTCTCCTGGGAGGTAAGAAATGTGGTTTGCCTCCAAGTGTCCTATTTACAGGAAAAGCATGCTATCTGCTGAGAGTTCTGAGTTCAACAAAGGGATTAGTGTCATCTTATAGTAGCGTAGCTAAGGTGATAACTGCTACAGCAGGGTGGGAATTGAGTCAATTTTAATGAGTTCATAGCTGAATGCACAAGTCTATGTGTAATTATCTTTAGTTGAAAACTTGGCAACACCACTCATTCCATGAATCACTCTAGTGTTGCTGCTGTTTTTTGATGCATCCTTCTCTAAATCTTTCTTTTACAAATCATGCCACGTTTTTCTCTCAGTTTGAAGTTCTATTACCATCATTTTTCTTTCAAGAGCTTGAAAGAATTGGTCAGTTAATTAGTTAATTAAAATTAAATAAGTATTCTTGAATTGCTTTTTTTAGTAACTGCACTTTTTTCCTCATATCTTATAGGTCTTGTTTGGTTATTTGTGTATTTATCTTTCTGACTTATATGTTTCAGAATTGTCATATAGTCATATAGTACTCATGAGGAATTTTTGCTGGTCAGTGTTTCATACTATGATATTGGTGGCAGAGCACACATATCTGACTGTGTTTCTTTAGATACTGAATGTCCAAGACATGTTCATACAGTATCAAATACAAGTTGTGACAAATTTGCCCATTTTTCATTTTATGGTGAGATTTGATGCCATGCAGAGTTTGTATCAGACCAGGGTAACAGTTGCCATTTAACTCACTGAGTTCAAACAAGATAAGCTGTAACTGAGTCTGATAAATCATTAAAGAGTTCATTTCTTCCATGAGGGTGTTGTACATGCCTGGTAACAGCAGTTCAAAGCCAAAACATGCAGATTTTTCATGGACTTTAATGTATCTTCAGGTAATGGTATTTGGAGAGTGTAAGATTGTAGATGAGATTTATGCAATGCATTTGCCATTTGAAAGAAGAGTTCTGGCTTATGTAGCTGTTACATAATATGTAAAAGTTTCTTATTAAGAAACAGTTTCTTATTAATAAATAGTTTCTCATTGAGGTATGAGCAAACTGATAACTTGTATTCTTCTAAGTTTGAATTTTGAGGATCACGACTGCCATTACATCTTCAAAAAAGATACAGTAATTTACAAAAGACCCCAACATGGCAAAAAAAGAAGTCAGTATTCAGCAGTAAGCATGTATATTTTAGTTCAAATATCTATTGAAATTTGATATTGAACCAAATTATTGCCTAATTACTCATGCTGTCCTATGGCATGCCTTTCAGAAAGGACTCTAGTTTTTCACCACTTCCGTTCAGATTTTATCATGAAGTTAATCACCTACTCTGTAACAAACATGATTCTTTATTTGACTTTCTCTAGACATAAAATTCCAAAGCCTCATTTATCAGTATGCCTTACTTTTCTAGTAATCTACATTAGTGTTTTCATCCCATGAAAACAGTTATCTGTTTAGGGTGTAGAGAGATATTTCAATATTTGGAAGCTTGCTTTGTTTGAAAAACAGTGTGAAAATCATATATCTAAACATCTGCCAAATAAGAAGAGCCTCAGCTCAGGGGAAAGGGCACACTGACATCACATCTCATGCTTTATTACTCACAAGATAAGCATATTTAACTACTGGGGAAAATACATTGCAGTGAAAACTTTAGCTCCACTTTTGTGCCCTCTCCAGGCTCTCAAAACATCAAACAAGGAAAAAGAAGAGAAGGTGTTCTGAAGGCAAAAATATAGGAAGATTAAGACCAGGACTTCTTCAGTAACATCCTTTGAAGTGGTCATGGGACCAGAGAGAGAAGAGAGGTTGTTTGTTTGGCAAAGACAGTACTGTAAGGAGACTCAGCAGGAACTAGAGACACAGGAAAAAAGGGTGCCAGTACAGGAGAAAAGTATTTCATTTGAACCATAAGGGAATGAAGCTGCTGTCACTTACAGTCAAGAAGGTCATGAGAAGGAATTTTAACTACAAAATTTTTTCCAGGAGAAATCTGGAAAGCACAGAAGCACAAATATTTTGGGATTATGTTCCTATAACAGATTAAGAAATTAAATTTTGTGTCCGTTAGAGGATCTGTTAGATCCAACAGCCTGTGATAGGTGAGATTGCTGCAGTGCTGTGCCCCCAGGTCCAGCCAATAGAAAAACTGAAAAACACACATAGACATCACGTATACAGATATATGGCTAGCCACACAGATCACAGATAGCTACACAGAGTACTCACGCAGACAACACCAGCAGCTTCATCCTGCTTCTATCACTGGCTGAGCAGGATGGAGTCTCATTAGTGGCAAAATATACACTGCTACTTCTACTACAACTACTATTATTATTGGTGGTGGTGGTTTTATTATTATTATTATTATTATATATGTTATACCTAATATATAACTGGCACTTTCACATATGTTCCTCCAAGGCCACAGCCCCTCTCCAGTTGCTTGAACAGGCCATCTCACTCAGACATACACACACACAGAGCTGGCTGGGGCATTCTTGGTCCCACAGTCAATCCCCTTGTGCTCTTGTCTTAAAGCGACACAGGTGCTCCTATACCTAGGGTTATGCCTTAGAGGCCCACATATAGTCCTGGCTCCTAGGCCACTTCACCTGCTAACTAGCTGATCCAGCTTGATCACTGTTAGTGATCACACACTCACTCCATTTGCTGGCACTGCAGATTCTCCCCACGCACACACGTACATAGAGTAAAGACACCCTTACTAGAAAATAGTTGAAGGTGGTGGAGTTTCATAAGACAGGACAGACTGCACTGATCCGGCCTGGGGCATGCCCAGACAGGCATGCCCAGACAAGCATACCAACCAGCAAACTACTTACATGATGGGCTCTTTTTATTCCCTTATGTCTCTATTTTCCTGTGCTTGTCCCTCCTCAAATCAACTAAATCATCTTTTCCCACCTTTGGTTCCTTTTGTAAACATGCAATACTAAGTCCTGTGTGATTCTTCCCCTGCATTCCATGTGACCGCACCCTTAGTCTGAAAGGTGATCCACAGAGCTGCTCCTAATGACTTCTCTGGATGGGTTTCACACCTGGACACTGAGGCTGAGCTTCTTCTGGGACTGCCCTGTTCTCCTGGGACTGCCCTGGACACTGTATCTTTCCTCTGAGTCCTTAATTTGTGTTCCTGCCTGCCATTGTGCTCTTCAAAAAGTCTTGCTCCTCTGGGTTTTGGAAGATGGACCTGTGACAGGCTAACGTCTCCTGTGATGGGCTGGGAATAGCTAGACAAGGTATTATTTGGGGTCTCCCTCCTGCCATTATCTCCCTGTGCTCCTTTGTGGGTGTGCAGATGAGCTTTTATCTCATAACCCAGCAGTATCTTCATGCAAAGGATAGTTCAGAGCATGGAAATAATCTAAGAAGAAATTGAAAACAAACTGTCAATTACACAAGGTCCTAAGAGAACAAGAATCCTGGTACACATTACTACATGAATTCTAAAAAAAATATGGGAAATGAGACATCTGGGTCTTCATGAAAACATTGATATATTAAACATACTGGGAAAAGAGTGAGAGGCCGCAAAAAGAACACTGTAATAGTATGGTATGAAAATACAACAAAGCAGATTACACTAGTCAAGAACTGTAAGGTATCTTAAAGAGAACTTTGAATGAAATTAACAGTTAATTAAAGTAATTCCATTTTAGCAAAATTTTTTACTAAATATTCCTTTTCAGTCACAATGCTGGACAATGGTAATGTATGCATTATATATTTGTGCCAAAAATGCAACATAAAAATGTACTTCAAAATTTCTTCTAAATCTAAAATTACAAAATAATAATATAGCTCTCTACATATAATCCCCTCAACTGATAGATTTGCTAGACAGAAAACATGTATTTGCACCAGATTTTGAGCTGTTTTTAATGAATCCTACTAAAAAAAATTAACACAAAGCCTCCATTTGTTTAATAGACTGTTATGAAAAGCTTTATTTTTAGCCTAAAATTGATATTTTTCCACATTATCCTACTATAGAAAACTTTGCACCTTTTCCATGAGTGCTGAACAATCTGTCTTCACTTGTGCCTCTATAGAAATCTTTTACATAGTTTTCTATTCCACTTTATTTAAATTTCTTCCAGTTTACTGGTGTCCTTCTTGTAATTTAATTCCAGACTTGCATGCCCACCAAAGTGATCTAACCAGGGTCATACAGAAACCATTATCTAGTTTGATCAAGAGCATGATGCCTCTGGATATGCATTTGTACTCATCGATCAATATCAGTTTCTCCTCCTTCCAATATGTTTCAGCTTCACTTTGGGAACTGCAAAAAAAAGGAAAGAGGATGTTTTATTACAAAGAACAGAGACATTAAGTCCTAGCCACAAAATTCTAGCAGAAGAAGCTAGGTCCTAAAGCCAGCATAGTATTTGGAAAAAAAGTGAAGACACAGTTATCATCTTTGTGTTTGTAAGAAAACATACCAGTCTGCAAGATATTGAATTATTCCCCTGAGGCTGATGTAGGTTGAAGACACCTCTTTGCAGGACTTGGTTTATTCTAAGCAACAGCAAATATAATAGTAAAATTAGCTATGACTCAGATTAAAAAAATGTGAAATGATAGAACCATCAGTTAGGATACCACATCCACAGTGGATGTCTTATGAAGTTTCCATGGTCTATTTTTGAATCTTGGATTGTGCACGGATATTTTCCTGACTTTTATTAGAATAATAGACAAGTCAAAATTGTTCCAATATTATATAGTTTCCCAATGCTTCTGAGAAGGCATCTGAGATGTCCACAGATGCAGTACTGTTCAAATACTATTGCCCAGTGAAGATTTGTATAAAACTGAAAACATTTTCATACCTTAAGGATGTGAATTATTTTCAATATTCCAAAAGCTATTAATGTGGCTGCTAGCTATTCACAGTCTACAAATGCCTGTGGTGATTATGCTTATATGTCAGATTTTGCAGATCACAAGAATTAGAATGAGACTCAAAGATCATCTTAAGACAATATAGGAGTATCTCCATCTTTGTATATTTTCAGAATTAGTTCATTTCTAGCAGATGCCCTTCTGACATTAATGAGCTACCATATATTAATCTAAATTTTTAAAAGAGAGATAACAGTATCTTACCTGTGTGTGTGTGTGTATGCATGTTTACTCCTCTGAATTTTGTGCTGTGTTTTAACGGAATTAAAGCAATTAAGATGTTTTTAAAGACCAACAGGAAGAAATGTTTCTGTATTAAGTAAGAGCTATAGGCCAAAGAAAAAAGTCACTTTAAAAAATGCAGTTTATAGCATAGTGTGGTTTTTTTCTCTTCTGAAAACCAACTTCCTGATAATTACTGCTACAGTAATAAATAATCAACTTTTTTTAAACATCAGCATTTCTGGATGTAGTGCAAATAAGCACAGTTTTGATTTCAAAACCAAGCTTTGAAAGTGAGAAAAATTACATATTTTTACAGAATTTATCTCTCTGAAAAAATTTGATTTATTTTGGTTTAAATTCTATGGCACTCTCATTGTTAAGAATTTCCTTTTCATTTATCATAATGCACACTATTGGAATTTGATTTATAGAACATTTTTCAAAAAAGGAACTGTTTTGTAAAAAAAACAAAACCACAAGAGATTGGTAGAAGCACACACAGTCACACATGTATCTTTCCATGATTGTAAATAGAAAGAGAAGAAAAAAACTATTTAGTTAGTTATTTTGTTTTTCAAAAAGTCCCAGACTTCACTAAACTTTACAATAAACAGAAGACCAGATCCAATACAAAAGTTAGGCACCTAAACATATTTCAGAGAAAAAAACTCAACAGAACAAACAAAAGCAAACAAACAAAAAAGCCGAAAAGAATAAAACCACCCAAAACTCCATAAAAACACAAAAATCAAACACATTAGGGACAGTGAAAGGATTCTTTATGTTCCTGAAGGTTTTTTTGTTTACATATTTATAAAAAAAAGAAAGCTTGCAGAGACAATAATATTTTAAATGTGTAATTTTTAAATCTCCAGGCAAACATTTTCTGACTTCTAAATAAGAAATGAACAACATTTCAAAATGTAAACATTCATGAATGTTTTCAAAAACATAAACAAAATTTAACAATGATTGAAGGAACCATTCATATTCTTTAGGTTTAAGTCTCAGCACCTATCTTTTGCAAAAAGTTCGGGGGACAAGTATATGAACCAAAATAGGTGAGCTCAGCTTGTAAAAGTCAAGAGCTAGACAACCAAAAATGGGTATCTCCATACTGATTTGTAAAATTTGGCTTTTAGTACTTCATTTAGTATTAAAGACAGGTGTTTCTACACTCCCTGAGAAAACTAGCCTGCAATCCCACTCCTTAAGATAGACACTCATAACTCTTCTTTCCAAGTAGGAAACAGAATGTGCCAATATCCCCAATGTTTGTGGGACTGTAAGGTAACGATGTGCAGGCTCCTGATGAGCAGTTTAAGTACTGCCCTAAGGTTCATATCAGTATAAGTTGCCAGGTTAAAGGAGGAAGCTGGCATGTAGGACCTGATAGCATGAAGAGGAAAAATCTTA
The DNA here is from genome assembly GCA_002844005.1 of Limosa lapponica baueri. Classification (NCBI taxonomy): domain Eukaryota; kingdom Metazoa; phylum Chordata; class Aves; order Charadriiformes; family Scolopacidae; genus Limosa; species Limosa lapponica. The sequence continues at coordinate 1,913,818 of KZ505636.1, forward strand.
TGCAGATCTTGAGATGTGCTATCAGTGCTACTACAGGCTACTTTAAGAAGGATTACAAGGATGAAACAAACTCTTGAATAATAGTCTAACTGAAATGCTGAATTTGACTCTTTGTGAAAGACGTTTCTATTTATGTTTTTCTTTACACAAAACGTTTTGATACTTTGCAGGAGAGCAAAAGATATTTGGGAACAAATAAACTGAGTAAGGCTATGACCAGCAAGGATAAGATATGCTGTAATTGAAAGGGCCTTAATTTATACTAATGGTCTGTGCACCTGCATGGAATTGGAAACTCATTAAATAGATAGATAGATATATGTGTAATATATACTGGTCACTTGTTGTGGGTTCACTATGGCCAACAACTAAGAATCCACCCAGTTCCTCTCACAACCTCCCCCTCAATGGGAAGGGGGAGAGAATCTGAAAAGCAAAAGCAAGAATACTTGAATTGAGATAAAGACAATTTAACAGGTGAAGCAAAGCTATGTGTGCAAGCAAGGAATTTGTTCACTGTTTTGCATGAGCAGACAGATGTCCAGCCACTTCCAGGTTAGGAGGTCCTGAGCTTGTCTTCTTATTGGTTACTTGGGAAGAAAAATGCCATATCCATAGATGGTTCCGCCTTCCTTCTCCTTTTCCCAAGCTTTTACTGCTGAGCATGAAGCCCTGTGGTGTGGAACATCCCTTTGGTCAATTCCAGTCAGCTGTCCCCAATTTCTTGTGCACCTCCACCTTATTCACTGCAGGGTGTAAAGTGGGAAAAAGAGAAAGCCTCTATTCTGTGCAAGGACTGCTCAGTAATAATATTGGTGTGTTATCAACACTGCTTTAGTCATAAATCCAAAGTACAGCACCATACAAGCTGCTATGGGGAAAATTAACTTCATCCCAGACATATCCAGTACACCACCATATCCCAGGCTCAAACTTACCGGTATGAATCTCTTTTTCAAAGCAAGAGTCTAATAAAAATATGGTCTATCTTCAGTGCAACACTTTATAAAAAGAAAAAGTCTCTTTGCCTTTTTAGGAATGACTCATTTTGACAGTTCACTTTTTTTTCTTTAACTAAAGCACTTTATCCAAGCCACATAGTCTTCCTAAAGCCCAGCTGTGTTAGCTTTGTGTTGACACATAGGAAAGGGCAATGAATGACATAGGTATCCTGCTATCAGTACAGTTGAGGTAGACAGAAATAAGAAAAGTAAATTGAGTAAAGCTGGCAGACATGATCATACTGAAGATCACTTTCAACACTGAGAAGAGCTCCCAGATCTTTTGACACCTCCCACAATGATTTCATACTAAAAAAAAAAATAGATCCAGTCACTTTGTTTTAGAAGAAAATGAACACAAATACATCAGAACTACACTAGTCCCATAAGATATTAATGATTTCTTTTGAATGGTGTGTTGTTAAGAATATTTCATATGTACCTTTTGATCTTACTCATTTGATGGCAGTTTTACCTGTGTGAGAGTTTCACTAGCATATCTGTACCGCTGCATATATATTAAAGATCTAAATGTAGATTACATGAAGTAAATATGAAGTGTTTAAAAAACAACAATATTGACCATCTCTGAAAAAACTGTTTCATTTCTTGAAGAATTTTAATATGGCTTGGTTGGAAAATGTTTTTTTTTTAAGAAATGCTTGCGTACATATATATATACACATGTAAAAATAAATTAAAAAGAGCTCACCCAACGGATTTTGTAGTACAACATTTATAAGTTAAAATACTACAGAAGATTCAAGTAATAATTTCATAATGCAAGTTAAGAAGTAGGAAAGTTTTGAGCCTTCTCCAATGACATTTTTTCCTTGCAACAGAAACAAGGAAGTTTTACCTAAAAGATAAGTGATGATTAAGACTTGCATTATGAATTTAAGCAAGCCTGCATTAATCTTAATGTTTCCTATAATGGAATATATGTCAAAGAACTAGGTTTCCATCTTCCATTTAAACTGGATTTCAGCCACAATGCAACAGGAATATCTAAGACTGGCATTCCCTGCTCCTTTGTTCAAGTCAGAGAATCAAGCCATTAATTGCTTATAATTCCACACTTTTCAGAGTTAGAATTTATGAAGACAGATATTGTCACTGAGCTTAGGAAATTTTCAGACTTTTGAGGAGTTAGACTTTGCTTTCAGTTTACTAATATTTGTCATATATAAAAATTATAAGTGTTAGCACTGGAGAAAATGAGGAAAAAAGTCCCGGACAAGCTTTTCCAAACAGATGAGGACTGCCTAGATACAGAGCGTTAAGTATCTGTCTTGCCCTGAGCAAACAAACAGGTAAATCTTTTACACCCTTTACTTCATAACAGTTATGTTATAAAGTGCCCATGTTTCTGACAGTAGCCATATGCACCATGAGGAGTGTTTCAAATGCACTATTTATACTGCAACTCTTTCAAAGAATAAATTGAGAATTCACTTATTATTATTATTTCTCTGGCTTACAGTGTAAGCACTAAGTTCACTGTAAAACAGACATTAATAACCATGCTAGTGTAAAATTATTGTTATAAATAAATACAATTTTTAGATACTGGTCTGAAAATCATAATAGAAGAATGGGTTAATAATAACAATTGAAAACAAAAAAGGAAACAATGCAGTCAGGTCCATAATTACAGACAGTAGAGGGAGACAAGAAGAGAGGAGGAGATGTATTATACAGGTATGGCTGTTTCAAATTCTACATTTCTAAAGGTGTTTTGATCTGGATTTATTTCCTTTTTATTTCATCACGTGACTGAACCTGCTAAAAAACCCAACTTGCTAAGACTAAGAAATGAGCTTCTGGTTGGGATACATTATGGGATCAGGCTGAACTGGCATGGCATTGATGGACAGCTAATATAAACCCCCTGCTGTAAAAGAAGATCAGTCAGCAGAGGCCATAGAGGTCAAATTCACCTGGTAGTTAGCTGTGTACCCAGAAAATATAAAAGACATTTAAGACATGTATGGCATTATGAAGGACACTGTTCTCTTCTGCCTTTGAACTCTCTCCAGGACTCACCTTCTTTTCAGACCTTTGATCTGTACGACATCTATCTTGCAGCTCTGACTATGAAAATTGCAGTAAATGGTTCATAGTCTCAGGAAGTGGTGCCACAATTTATTCATAGTGAACTGCTCAGATAATAATGGATTTCTCTTCTAACCTGTGAGCACGTGGAAGCAAACAGGACCTCTTCTATGTAAGACCAAAGAGCAAATTCCTGTCTTGTTCTGGTAATGGTAACTTATTACATTAGCCCATACCTCACCACCCCCAAAAAAACATTAATAATTCCTCCAAAACAGTGTTTTTTAATTTGGTGGTTCACATTTACTTATAAAAGCAAGTTCAGCCATGCAGGTGTTCTGCCAAACTATGCAAAATGCCCTTTGCCTTTGAGTCTCACAGGAAAACCTCTTAGAAATTTCTGAATGTCTAAAAAAATGTTCAAGATGAGAGGTCATGTATGAAACAGGACAAGGAAGCCTTCAAACATAACTTGACTCAATAAGCAAAATTCATTTATGAACCATAGTCATAGACATCTTATTGACTATTGTATGTTGAAATTATCATGTTTATGAAAAAGTGGTTGTTAAAAGGGAACAATAGAAGCAAAGATATTAAATACACAAAGTAGATATGGGAAATATAACTGCACGTTGAGATAATTTTGGAACTCTGTTTCTCAACAGGAAAAAGAATCAGGTGCATAACCATTAACGTTGCCTCCTGTTAATGTTTCAGAAACAAGACATTCTGTATTCTTTAAAGGAAGCGAAATGGATTAAAAAAAATAATAAAACCAACAAAGACCAACTGATTGAATGATAAATTTAACTTTTACCTCAAATGACAGTCAAATGTTTACTGTTCTGGATCAGCTCAAAGTAAGAGTAGCCCTGAAACTTGATTTGTATCTTAAGTTCAGTATGCAAAGGTGTGCCATTCCCAGCCTCATGTCTTAATTATTTTCAAATTCCTGCCTCTTTGTTTCAGCCAAAGGACTATGATGAACAATTTTTATAAATGGAAAAAGAAATATTTATAATTACATATTAAAATTAATAATAATTTTACTTACCTTTGTAGAAGAGAAGATTATATTACTGTAAAAATGAGCATAATAAAGCCCAAAGAATTATTTCATGAAAAGATTTCTTAGATTAAGGATAAGCATTATTCAAGCTGTTCTGCTTATAAAGTCTGCGGAGATCTTATTTAACATTTTCTTTTAGTGAAAGTACAAGCTAATTAACATATCAACAACCTACTGCAGACTGGGATTTTCTGTGATATTTAATACTAATCTCATACTTGAACTTTTCTAATTATTTTAATTAGCTTTGCCTTTTGTCCCACTTCATCTGACAGACAGTGGAGGATGTTAAAAACAGCCTAACATCTGTACCTTATATTATGAATGTAAATCACAATGAAAATGATGATTTACTATTATTACTGTTAGCAATAGTAGTTCTGAGACTGAACCAAAAAGGTGGATGAAGAACTGCAGAAGTACGGTAAGGTTTTCATTGGAATTTGTATTTGTGCCGGAGAAAAGTAGGAACAAGCAATGATCTGCGAGATGCAAGTTCCCCAGATGCAGGTAAAGGTAAAATGACCTCTCGTACTATTCCACCAAAACACAATCATTAAAGTAATGGACCTGTGGGCCAATATCCCAAGCAATGGAAACATGCCAGAAAGCAGTCAACAAAGTGCATGAAATGAATAGCTTGTGGAAAGGAAGATGGAAAGACAGTGAAAATCAATTGTCTGTGATGAAAATTAGGAAAAGTATAAAAACAAGTGTTCTTATAAGACTTCTGTTTGCACAGATGCTGAAACAGTCTGCAAGTTAGGACAACTAACTGAGGCTATATGAAACTACCAACATGAGGTCTAAGCTGCCCCTTCTGTAGGGAGGGAAATTCTGTATTTCTTCAAGTAAAAAGTCTCTGCAGACTCCAGAGACAGTTCCTGAGATGAAGTGCATCTTTTGACACAAAAGGTGAAGTCTGACATAGCAGAGCTACCAAAAAAGAGTTGACCAAATCTTAAAACATAATGTAGACAGCATATGAAAAGAGACACTTCTATTTTTCCCACTTTTTTTCAGGTGCTGCACAGTTTCAGAGTTTGACATATCTTTATATGTATGCAAGAGCTCATACTACAAATAACCTCATATATTCTAAATTCTACCTTCAGACAATTCAGGTCCTGGTTCAGAAGGCAGTAAAAGTAAGTATCTTGATCTGGTTGGAGATGTCTCTGCTCATTGTAGGGAGGCTGGACTAGATGACCTTTAAAGGCCCCTTCCAACTCAAACTATTGTATGATTCTAAGGTAAATAAACAAGAAAGGAATATGAAAGAATGACCAGAGACTGATGACACTTTTCACATTTTGAGAAGGTATCTGGAGCATCCTGTCTTCTGATATGCTCTCGGAAAAGATAAAAGAAAGAAGGAGGAAGGAATTAAATATGGGCTTACTCTTTTTTATGTAAATCTTATAAATGTTTATTAATGATAATGGTCCTTCTTTAACAGTATTGTGCATTTAGTGTGACTCTTCTGGCCCATCACACATTGAGAGATGCAAGATGTGGACATCACCCTCTCTATTTTCAAGGACAACAATAGAAACAAAAGGTTTTGTTAACCCCATTATCAATATAAATGATTATTCTCTGTACTCCAGACTTGAACTTTAGTCTGCTCAACCCTTCCCTGATGTTACTTGTTTTAACATAACTCATACATTTTTGCTTATATATAATTTTCCATAGATGTTAAGAAATCTACACAATGTAAAAATAACCAGAAGAAAGGAGGGCGTTCCAGGTCACCTATTAGTACTTCACAAAAATGTTCAGAGGAATTTAAGTGTATGGAAATTGGAAATGGGATTTAAAATATTAAGCTATCTATCAGATACAAAATCCATTTTTGAGAATACATTTTCAAGAAAATTAATAAAAGACACTATGAAAAGAAATCAATAACAAACACATGTATATTTATGAAGGAATATAAGAATAAAAACCCAATCCTAATCCCTGAAGTATGTCATGTTTTTTCTTGAAAATCACTATCACATATGGCAAGATTGCCCTTTTTCATAATGAAGAGCTTCAGTTCTGAGGGTAGCTATTCTGTAAGTCTTTTATAATTACTAATATTGGATAAACTGTTTGTAATCAAATCAACATAGCATTTCCAAGATGGGGTTTTAACCTAATTCTTTCTAAACTGATAAATATTATATCAAGTATATCTTTATGACAAGCTGCTAACTGACTGTTCTTGTTATGTGTCTTATGAGGCTCATATGAGCAAACTGTTGCTAAACAAATGACGATCTTCAATAGCTTTGTCTGAAAAAGGAAAGTCCAGTTTCCTGCTCAGTTAGGATCAAGCGCTACATTCATCATTTGAATATCTTACTCTCCCCCAAAGCGCATAGTTATTCAAACAAAATTCAGTTTGGCTTTGCACAATAAGAATTCTCTACACTAGTGACAAAATGACTGGGACATGCTGTTCTCTGAAATACATTGTTACAAAGCTAAAAGCCCTAGTTAAAATATACATATATGTCTATGTAAATTGCCATGATCTTATTTAGGGAAACAAAAAATATCAGTAGTTAAAAATAATCTTGGAAAATAAAGAGAAAAAAATAGAAAATTACGATTAGATTTGGTTTTCATTACCTCAATAACGTAAGTGATAGATTGAGAACAGCCACAAACAGAAAGCCTTTGATTTGACAAATATTTCAGAACATAGTATTTAGTGCTGGGAAATTTTTTGGTCTGTCGTTTACCCTTTTGTTTTCCCATTTAATGAATAGAGTCAGAGGCTTATAAGACTCAGCGGACCTTTTTAATAACAAAAACCTGTCAAGGTAAGTAGGTCAAAAGGAGGTCCTTTGCAACTTTTATGTATCTTCTGAGATATATGTTAGCTTTGAACCTGCCATCTAATCTTCACAGAAAGACACATGCAGTTTCATGCAACTGAGAGGAATCTTGATTGCATTTAAAGTGCTTCCAGTTGATTTAATTGCAGGAATACTGTTTAAATGAGGTCACATTAAGGCCACATGATGAGACCACAGTAAGTACACAAGGCTCTACCCTCATTTCAGTAAGCTCAGAAGTCCCAATGATGTTTCCCTAATGACTGGTTTAAATATAATCCTGTCTTATTATCGATAAGCAAAATTGTTCTTACTAAAAAATGGGCATGCTGAATTTCTGTTTAGTTTAGCAAGGTATTCCTTTGCTATAGTTGTTAAAGAAGAGTTACTGGGCTCTAAATTCATCCCTTCATTTTTTATTTGTGTTAAATTTTAGGAAAGGGCAAGCTCTGCAATTTATATTTTATTATTTTCAAGGTATGTTCTGTTTAACCTTATTTCAACAATGGCTATGCCCTGAGAATTTTAATTAAAAAGCCCCAAGTTTTGGCATATGCTGAGATGAAAATTAAGATTCATTGACCCAAGAGGTAAATATTGTCCAAGATTTGCCCCTTCCTGAATAGCTTTTCAAGGCATGTGTTTGTCCAGACTTTATATGAATATTTTATGTGTGCATATTTCTACATGCCTATAGTTGTTGAATCTGCTTTGGTTTTGCTATTTGAAAAAATTGGAAAACCAAAATATGATAATTTTTTTTAATATTATAATAGTCCTCATTAATCTTAACACAATTTTTTTCCCCTTTTGAACCTCTCTCATTTCTTAATAATGTTAAGAAAAACTTCCATTAAATTTCTATTATTACAGTTGGCTGAATAAAATAAGTAAGTACAACAAAGAAACATTCATTAGTTTATGTACCCTATTATTATATACTATTTTACCCCTATTATTATATATTATTATTATAATTCAGTGCCAAAGAGTGGTATATCTAATCACAGCGGTATATCTAATCACAGTGTTTTCACCTATTCAAGAGTCAATATGTTTCATGCATATACCAATGACTGCTAGAAAAGCAACAACAGAAAGTCAACTTCTATCCAACTATATATCTACCAGAGATCTTGTATGCAACACTTAAAGTAGGAGGTCATGTTGCTTATTTTTGCTACTACAGAAGTGATAAAAAATAAGCAGAAAATCAAGACTTGTCCAGAGGCTCTTCTATTCTCACTCAAGTGGCAAAATGGTGTTTCTAGAAACTGGAAAAGTTCTATAAAGGTGTTAAATTCTGGCGATAAACTTAACATTTCTAACTGAGGAATAGGGACAAATACCAGGACAAATACCCATGCCAGATAAGTGGCAGCCCAATCCTGAGAGCATCCCATACTGATGAATCACACTTACATACTCACATTTCAGTCTAGACACTGCAGAGACTGAAAAGTAGCATTTTATTGTTCTGCAGGTTGGAATTAGTGTGAAATGTGTTTTCTGTATTTATCTTTTGTATGTAAAGTTGAGATTTGAAAATTCTAAACAAAAGGTAACTTAAAAAGAGGTGAAGAAGGGTCCAGACAAATGATGTGTTCTCACCACAGTTAAAGAATAATTTTGCCTTTATAAAATATTAGCTAGTATTTTCTGTTATGATTTCTTGGCTACAAAAGTATTTTGGGATGAGGAGAACTGTGAGGAATTAATCACTACTGTGAATACAAATACAGGAGAACATTTATGTTAGTTACTGCTGTTATTATTTTATTTCCACATCTTCTGTGATGCCTACTTTCCAAACCATGAATGTGGGTAGATTCTACTGGGGAGAACTGAGAGTTTGCAGGTAGAACAATAATTTGCTCAGGGAATAACAAGTGATAGAAAAGGCCAATAAAAAAAAATGTTCTTTTCAATTTCAGTACAAAAACTTCTATATAAAGTTTCTGTAAATCAGAGTTGGTTTAATAGAAGCTTACAAGCACTTATTAGATTGAATAAAACAAGAGGTTGAAACTGTTTGCTCATACATAAAGAGGGGAAAAAGAGAGAAGAAGGAGACAACCAGTTTTATTCAAAGTATTTTAATGCTGTTTTCTCATAATAAATTTATATATAGTGTTTCCCCTGGATATATTTTGCATATTCTTCTTTTTTATTATCTTTTCAATATTGAAAAAAGGAAAGTGCATAATTATGTACAGATCTCATCATAAGGATGACAAGCTTCAACAGAATAAGAAACACAGCATAATTAAAGTAGCAAAGCTTCTTTACATAGATATGGATAGACTTTAAACTGGACAAACTTTAAACTGCAACGGTTTCTGGAGGCAGAGCAGATTGGGAGTAACTTTGAGTTACCACGAGTTAGCATTCTTCCAACCTCAATCTGTTTCTAACAGCTGAAAAGATAGAACCTCTGATAAGAAGAATAAGACAATGCAGCTGAATTTTTTTTTCTTTTTATATTTAATAATTTGGGTTTTGGTTGTTTTGTATAATTTACCTGATGTATTGTTTTAAGGGTCTTGATACTGACATGGCTGCAGGCAGCCCTACTGGTAGGCAGTGTGAAGTTACAGCAGTTTCCAGTGCAGCATGTGTTAACAGGCATCTCAGGTACAGACATCTCATTGCAAAAGGGCTTAGAGAAAATGGGGAATAATTGTACTTTTGCTCTCATTGATGGTTGGCTGGTCAGGCTCATCAAAGCTTGTCACACTTGAGAAAAGCCCATGAAACTGTTCAGGCCCCAGACTTCTCCACTAAGCATTCAACCATGGAAAGAAAGTAGCTCTGATATAAACTAAAGAGAAGTAACAAACTTCTCCCCTCATTCCTCCATACAATACCCATATCACTTTCCTAACAATATTCAAATCACGAGTCCACTTTTTTTCTCCAGGAGTGACTTATTTTAGATATCAAAAAGAGCTTTAAAAACATGCTGAGGGATAATATTCAAATAAGAATAATAGAATCATAGAATGGTTACAGTTGCAAGGGGCCTTAAAGATCATGTAGTTCCAATCCCCTGCCATGGGTAGGGACACCTCCTACTAGACCAGGTTACTCAAAGCCACACCCAGCCTGGCCTTGAACACCTCCAGGGGTGGGGCATCCACAACTTCTCTGGGCAACATGTTTCAGAGTCTCACCACCCTCATAGTAAAGAATTTCATCCTAACATCTAATCTAAATCTATCCTCTTTCAGTCCAGTTTGAAGCCACTACCCCTCATCCTATCACTGCACTCCCTCACAAAGAGTCCCTCCCCACCTCTCCTGTAGGCCCCTTTTAGGTACTGGAAGGCTGCTATAAAGTCTCCCCGGAGCCCTCTCTTCTCCAGGCTGAACAGTCTCAACTCTTTCAGTCTGTCTTAACAGAAGAGGTGTTCTACCCCTCTGATCATCTTTGCAGCCCTCCTCTGGACCCATTCCAACAGGTCCATGTCCTTCCTGTGCTGAGAACTCCAGAGCTGGGTGCACTACTCCAGGTGGGGTGTCACGAGAGCAGAGGGGCAGAACCATCTCTCTCAACCTGCTGGCCATGTTTTTTTTGATGCAACCCACAATGCGGTTGGCTTTCTAGGCTGCAAGTGTACATTGCCAGCTTCTTTTGAGCTTCTCATCCACCAACACCCCCAAGCCCTTCTCCTCAGAGCTGCTCTCAATCCATTCTCTGCCAAACCTGTATTTGTGCTTAGGATTGCCCCAACCCACATGGAGGACTTACGACTCGGCCTGGTTGATCTTCATGAAGTTTGCACAGGCCCGCCTTTTAAGCCTTTCAAGGTCCCCCTGGATGGCATTCCTTCCCGCCAGTGTGTCAACCCCAAAAAGCAGCTTGGTGTTATTGGCAGGCTTGCTGAGGGTGCACTGAATCCCACTGTTCATGTCACTGACAAAGATGTTAAACAGCACCAGTCCCAGTACTGACCCCTGAAGAACGTCACTCGTCACTGGTTTCCCACTTGGACATCAATCTGTTGACCACAATGCTTTGAGTCCAGCCATCCAGACAATTCCTTAACCACCATCAAATCCATGTCTTTCCAGTTTAGAGACCAGGATGTTGTGTGGGACAGTGTCAAATGCTTTGTACAAATCAAAGTAGGTGACATCAATTGCTCTTTACTTATCCACCAACATGATATCCCCATTGTAGAAATCCGCTAAATTTGTCGTGCATGATTTGCCCTTAGTGAAGCCATGTTGAGTGTCACCAATCACCACCTTATTTTTCTTGTGCCTTAGCAGATATTCTAGGAGGATCTGCTCCATGATCTTGCTGGCCACAAAGGTGAAAGTGACTGGTCAGTAGTTCCCTGGGTCTTCTTTTTTTTTCCCTTTTTAAAAATGGGGGTTATGTTTCCCAAGTTCCAGTCAGTGGGAACTTTACCAGACTGCCATGAGGTCTCAAATATGATGGATAGTGGCTTGGCAACTCCATCCACCAGTTCCCTCAGCACCTGCGGATGGATTTCATCAGGTCTCATGGACTTATGTACCTTCAGGTTCCTCAGTCTTGAACCTGATCTTCTTCTATAGTGGGAAGTTCTTCATTTTCCCAGTCCCTGCCTTTGCCTTCTGTGACTTGGGTAGTGTGGCAAGACCACTTGCTGGTGAAGACTGAGGCAAAAAAACCATTGGCGACAGCAGCCTTATCCATATCCAAGGTAAGCAGGTCTCATGTTTCCTTCTGGAGAGGGCCCAAATTTTTCCTAGTCTTCCTTTTATTACCGACATACCTATAAAAACTTTTCTTGTTGCCCTTGACATGGCCTTTGCCATCCCCATCCGGATTTAATTCTGTCAGGGCTTTAGCTTTCCTAACCTGATCCCTGGCTGCTCAGACGATTTCTCTGTATTCCTCCCAGGATACCTGTCCTTGCTTCCACCCTCTCTGGGCTTCATTTTTGTCTTTAAGTTTCTCCAGGAGCTACTTGTTCATCCATGCAGACCTCCTGCTGGTTTTGCCTGACTTCCTCTTAGTTGGGATGCATCGCTCC
>KZ505636.1:1925945-1945610 GCA_002844005.1 Limosa lapponica baueri
CTTACTGTGCACCTTCCTCACCGCCCTAAGGATCTTGAACTCCATCATCTCATGGACACTGCAGCCAAGGCTGCCCTTGACCTTTATATTTCCCACCAGCCCCTCCTTGTTGGTAAGAACAAGGACTAGCATGGCACCTCTCTTCGTTGGCTCCTCTATCACTTGGAGAAGGAAGTTATCATCAATGCTTTCCTGGATTGCTTATGCCCTGGTGTGTTTTCCCTCCGTCGGGGTGGCTGAAGTCCCCCACGAGGAGCAGGGCTTGTGAACATAAGACTGCTCCTATCTGTCTGTAGAGGACCTCATCCATTTGGTCTTCCTGGTCAGGTGTCATGCCGTAACAACACCTGTCCCTACCCTGCCTTAAATTCTGACCCATAAGCTCTTGGTTGGCTTCTCATCCATCCCCAGGCAGAGCTCCATGCTGGTCATTGACATAAAGGGAGACACTCCCTCCTCTTCTCCGCTGCCTGTCCTTCCTGCAGAATCTGTATGCTTTCATTCCAACACTCCAGTTATAGGAGCCATCCCACCATGTCTCCGTGATGCCAGTAAGATCATACTCCTGAAGACATGCACACATCTCTAACTCCTCCTGTTTTTCCCCATGCTACATGCATTTGCATAGAGGCCCTGATGAAGCTAACTTACTGGCTGGAGTGGGAAGAATTCCTTTGTGCTGCACTCCAGGTAGTCTTCCTGATGATCTGTGACCCTTCTCCAGTTCTGGGCATATATTATTGGCATTGGCTTCATACTGGTAAGAGTGAGATGGATTGAGGTCCCACTCCCTTGGCAACTCTAGTTTAAACCCTTCTTCACAAGCTTGGCAAGCCTCAGACCAATGATACTTTTCCCCTTCTCTGGAAAGTGGACCCCATGAGGCCCCAGTAGCCCAGTTTTCTCAAAGCAAGTCCCATAATCTAAGCAGTCAAACCTCTGGCTGTGGCACCAGTACTTTAGTCGTTTATTAAATTACCAGATTGACACTATCATCAACCCCCTTCCCTTTGACCGGGAGGACTGATACTCAAATTCCTTGAGTTCATCCTTCACTGCATTCGCCCCCATTTATATCCCAGAAGATTTTGTTTAAAAGAGCCCTAAATAAAACTTTGTCTGTTGTTTTTTTTTTTCCTGTATCTGCTGCCCAATTCTATGCTAATGCCATGCATAAAAGATAAAGTGTCATAAAAAGGACCATAAGAGCCTTCTGAGAAACTAAGGATTGTAGAAGTTTGTGCTTATGTCCTTCAGGCTTTCAACTAAGTACCTCACTCTTCAGTATGAGCTACTGGAGACTTAAAGAGTGGGACAAGCAGACAGTTAGAGAAAAAGACGTAGTTCTGGCAGAAAGCTGCATGAAATGAAAGTGGAGCATGTTTGCAAAAAATTCTTTGATTTTATCAAATCAGAACAAAATTATAACAAAAGTAATACAAGAAAATACTGGACATCAGTACTTAATACTGCGCATTTTCTACCCAGGTCCAAGGCATTACTATCCATGTCTCTTTCTCGTTCCTCTTCCTGTTACCCAAAACTTCTTTGAAGGTCTGATATAAATCAAAATTGATTTCATCCTCCAAAACTAGAATATCATTTAGGAGAAAATATATTCAAAGTTAATAGATATGCAAGTATGCAACACTGCATCAAATTAATAAAGCTCAAAGCAATACCTTGCAACTCCACTTCTGAGCAAAAGAAACGTGGTGATGAATGCAATATCTTATCTCAATCCTTCTATTTTTTATGAACATATGAAATCTCAGTTTTTGGCAAAAGGAGAGATGAAAGATAAGAAGCAAAAGAACTTTTCTGATAGAAATATGGATAATGAAGTCCTATTAGCTAATTCAGCAGAAAAAAAAGACTATGCCACTCAAGTCAATCCATGGAGGTCTTTGAGTGGAGAATCAGACTCTTGGTCCCCTTTTACCTAGAGCAAATCAAAATGCAGATGTCTCTTCTGCATCAAAGTAAAATACATTGTGGTTATGAACATGTTTTCTCCCATGATCTCTGTCTTTCACTTCAACATGTCCTCTGGAACATTATTTTTTAGCAAAAACAGATGGCAAATTACTAGACCCACAAGCTGTGTAAATTAAACCTGCCTGGATCATCCTCAAGCATTGAAACGGATGGTACAAAATTGCCCATATTCATACAGTGTAATTCTTTTACCCTCCAGCACATTGGCCACACTGAAACTGCTTACTGAAAATATTTTCTTCCCTGTCCTAGCTCTCAAATATTAGCATGGTCCAAACCTGTGCCATGGACCAGTCTGACCAATATAATATTTTTAATAATATAGATAACTGAATTCCTTAAAGAACTCATATTTAAGAGTTGCTAATGAAATTAAAATATGTAGCTATTTTGATACTTACTGTACGCCTTTAGCTTGACATCATATTTTAAAAACAGATACTTTAAAGAGCAGACTTTTTGTCTGTTTAAGAGAAAGTCAAAGAATGGGTTTTTTAATGTTTATACAATGATGTCTGAACATGGACTTTAAAAAATCAAGTCCACATTATAGTTCACTGGGTAAATAACAAATTGGTCCAGATATGAAACATAAGAAAGTGATTTACTGAGCAATAAATCTGTTCAAAGGACAACAAAGCCAGAGAGTAAATTATTGTCCTAATCTAAGGACCTGTGCGTTCTACCTCCAAGCTACCAAGAGGATTGGTTCTAGCTTCTGTAATCCACATAAATAGATTAAGCTGATGGGCATAAACAGAAATAAGAGAGGTTCAGTCTGGATATAAGGAGAGACTTTTTCACCATGAGGACAGTCAAGCTTTGGAACAGGTCCCTCAGAGACATTGCACAGTCTACATCCTTGAAGGCGCTTAAGACTCAAATGCCCAACCTTAGCAACCTGGTCTGACCTCATGACTGATTCTGACTTGAGCAAGGGTTTTGACTAGAGACCTCCTGAGGTCCCTTCCAACCTGAATCATCACATGAACCTATGATTTTAATAGTGGATAAGACTGTTTAAGTTTTAGAAAATAACACTGAAGCATTATAGCTTTTATTTATGTTTGTTTATTTTTAGTGATTTCACTTGCTCACACTCTCATATCTGTGTACTCATAAGCACCAAGAAACATGTGCCGAAGTAGTTTGTTCGGTATTCAGACTCCAAGGTACAAATAGCCAAGAGATCTGTCTGGCCTTCAGGCATTGTGATGTATGTATTTGGGTGATCTGCGCAGATATCCATGCAATGAAATGAAGAACAGATGGTGGCATTGATCAAGTTCTTATCACATCTCCTTGGTTCTTCTTAAATTGATAATAATATGCTTGTTTTAGATTTATCTTTTTGTAATCTTCAGTACATGACAGCGTTTAATCTTTCCACCTCACCTCAGCAACCACAGTCCTTTGTTTCCCAGCTTGTGTGTCCTGAGAAGCTGCACATAGAAGTGCTATAATCTTGTTGACCTCTTAGTCTATTTGGCATCAAAATATGCCGTTATTATAGGCTTCTTTCATTCCTTCTGGTGTTCCTACATCCAGATATTCACAATCATTCTCCATTCATAGAATTTTAAAGGTCTGCTACAATTCTCTACAAAGTAATTCAAGATAACCTTGTATAAACAGTATTGCTTACTTTTGAGATTCATCAGATATATCACTGTTTGACCATATCAAGCAATGAGAATTACCAAACAGGAAAGGAGTGGAAGGATAGATTAAGAGCGGTTTGTAAAGAAAAGACTTAATAAAATATTCAGAAAAAAAGAGTAGGAGAACTCAGAAAATGAAAGTGAGTTTGAAAGGACCAGATGGAAGAATGATACCTCCTTAACTCAAGCCATTTTCACAGCAATGTAAATTCACTTCATCATGGTATGACAAAATGCATTAGACCGATGGATAGGGCTGGGAACGCTCCTGTTTTGTATCTAGAATTTGAAGAAAAAAACCAAGATTTGGGTTCATCTGTATTCTTCTACCATATAATTCTCAGTAATTATAACGGAAGAGGGGAGTGTACACAAAATTGAAGAATTTTCTGAAAGCAAACATAAACTGTCATAAAAAAGAATGAATTTCTCCCAAACAGGGGAAAGCCTGGACAAATTATGCTCTGAATAGAAGGATGCTAAGAGAATTATAACAACTATACAGATTACAAAACTATCAAACTTATTACTGAGAATAAAAAAAAAATTCTAGCTACTATAACAGATCTCCTTCAAATTTATTGCAAAGGATAGCAAAAGTTTATCATATGTCTCACTAATGAATGCACCTGAGGTCAGTGAAAGACTCTAGCTATTTGGATTAGATCTATTCTGCTGGAATGTTCTTCGGATTTAACAGCTAATAAAAGTGTGAAGGAATCTCAATTCAGAAGTGTATTTGATGAAAAAAACATACAAAAAAATGACAGTATAAATTCTTATTTGAAGTAATTCTACAGCAGCCCTGAGGAGAAGGACTTGGGGGTGTTGGTGGACGAGAAGCTCAGCATGACCCACAAACGTGCCCTCGCAGCCCAGAAAGCCAACTTGAGGCAGCTATTGAACTTATTTTTCATTCATTATTGAGAATGTTAGAGGATTTGGGGAGGGCGTATTTTGTGGGACTAGTATCAAAATTACCATTGTTCTCAATTTCTTTTTTTTTGTTTGTTTTTTAATTTATATCAGATAAACTTGTCTCACAGTCTGTCCTAAGTCACTTGAGTGTATTTAACACGTTTACACATTCAGCCTTACACATGGCATTCACTAGGATTTAACCATTGTAGTACTTTGTTAAATTCAAGGGGTTTTGTTGGCTTTGGTGGGGTTTTTGGTTTTTTGTGGGTTTTTTGATTGGTTGTTTTTTTGTATAATACCTACACAAAATAAAGCCTACTAAAGCAAGGAGTTGATAACTCTGGGTAGAATTATTAACATGTGCATAATCGTCATACCAAGGAAAAAATATTTTCTTTCCTTTTCTGTCAAAGGGAAGGTTTTACTACACATTTCTTTTGTGTACAATCATCATGCATCACAATGGCGAAGTTCAGATTTCAAACTTAGTTGTTTATTTTGCATTTCAGTATATTATTTCCTTCAATCACTATTTTAAGGTATGAAAAATATAACACAGTACTGTTATAGTGAAAACCAAGGGTCAAAAATTTTGATGCAGGGATTCCATTTTTCCAGCAAGCTATGTAAGCAGAGCATCTGCTCTCAGAAACTTTAGTAATATGGAGTAATGATATGTAGAGCTAGTATGTTTAACTTACTGGTATAGATATAGGCTATGTTTCACACTGTCTGCTTGCCTTGCTCCCTGTTCTCTCTAGGTCCCTGGTCCCTTAACCATCCCTGTGTGTAAGTGCTCATTTGCCCTTGGATCCCGCTCTAGAGTGAGCCAGTTATTTCCTTCCAAAACAACATTATGTCAGATTTGACAGAATAGCTGCTCCACAGCCTGTCCCAAACACACAGTATGAATGTGTCATGCATGACTTCTTCCACCTGGCATAGTCCTCTATCCCTATCTGAATGGGACTTGCACCTTCAAATATGTCAACATGCCCTCACACTGTGCCCCAAGGCAACACATGCTGCTAGTGTCCTCTGATCAAAGACATCACTCTTTTATTATGTTAGGTGCTTTGAACTGTAAAAAAACACACATGAAAAGCATGTTTCAGTAAAACTTAATTCAAATGCTACTGGCTCTGTATTAACCACGAGTCCACTCCTGACAGGGCTAGAAGGGAAATAAAAACTAACATCTGCAGCTGGCTGTATAGCCAGCTTCTTCTCCCAGAATGCTTTCCTTGTGTTGGAAAATAGCCACAGGCATCCAGTCATATAGTTATGCTTAGGATCTTCCAAGCACAAACTTTAGGAACTGTCTGCTCAAAACAGGAGTTGTGACTTTATTGTTTCTAAAAACAAAGAGAGAAAGGGGCTTATCTTTACCATTTCAACCTAATTGTGAAGGACATTTGCTTTGCATTAAATTCTCTCTCTGTCTGAGATTCTAATGAATCTCTTCCACCTTCCAGGAGAGCACCCTACCAGTCAAGATATACATATTAATCTAGGTGATGTCATCCTTAACTTCCCATGTTGACTCTGGGCTGCAGCCCAGACAAAAGAACCTATTCTGAAAAATACTAATTTTGTGTAATACCTCATAGATGATATGTCATTGTGACATATATTTTAAGAGGAAAACTCATCGCAAACACTAACTTCAGGTTTGGATTCTGATCAAAATCAGTGTCATGCATATATAGATAGAACTAAAATACAACAATTTTTTTGTCTACTCATTTTAAAATCTGATTCTAACTGTTAATTTTCCTTGGCAAAGATTTCCAAGAAAATTATGTGGAGGATTCTAGAAGTAAGTAAAACAATATCCTAAAAAATAATATTTTTTAATAGCTTAGTATTTCTTTTCTATGTAGGAGAGATGCAAGCACAATATAGACGTAAGAGAGGAAAAAGAGGAAAAAAGTCTGCTGAATTGTGAGAGATTTTTTTTCACAAGCCTTATTAGTAAATGAGGCAGAAAAGGGGGGCTGTGTCTTTCAAGCCTCCTAGTAACACTGTGCCTTAAAAAGATAGATGTGAAAAGTTCTGAGAGCTTTTTTCACTAGAGATGCTGCTGCTGCAAGCTCTTCCATATCACTTCTATAGTATGGCTGTGCTTTATTTGTAGCAGCAGACGATTAAGATATCTGATACCCAGCAGGTTGTTCTGAGATGTGGGTGTAAGAGAACATTCACATACAAAGGTTAAACTACTCACTCTGTCACTGATGCTGTTGTGGTTAAAAATTTTCATGCCTTGTCTGGAGATGAACATCATAGCAAGCTTATAATTGGATACAGTCTATCTTTTCCAAAAGACAAACATATAAAAGCAGCACTGTAACCACTGCATTTTATATCAGCTTTTTCCTGCTCAACAAGCACATTTAAAATCACCTGCAGGCTCACTGCTGGTCTTCCTGTGACAATACACAGCACAATAGACTCTAATTTAGGCAGGACTCTGCGTCGTTGTACACCTACCACAAACTGCATTTAATTCTATAGTACCTAGTAATAAAATGGTTGAATCATGTACAAAGATTCCTCAACTGTATTATCTCATTCGACAAGTGCTTTTAAAATACTGCTCGATTTCTCCATAGTTTCCTAGCTTAATTTAAATAACTTACCACTGGATCCACTGCTAGATCATCATGGTTCTAATTCTGTGAAGACACTTATTTTAATCACCTGAAGGAAGTATGACTCAACTTCTGAGAGCCGTTTTCTCTCTACGCCAGAAAAATCTTATTTAAAAAGAAAAAAAGAACCTTACAAATTTGAACTTTTGGAAAAAAAAAAAAAAATGTTGCATATGAACAAAACATTGTCCAGAAGGAATAGAGTCCAAAACACATTTGCAGCTTGGATGCTTATAGCAACTGATGCTTAACAGTGTCTAACAATTCTAAAAAACATGTCTAACAAATATGAAGCCACACAAAAATGCCAGAAGGTCAGTGTGGATGAACAAGGAGCTCTTCACCAAATTCAAACCGGAAAAGGAAGCATACGGGGAGAGGAAGCAAGCAGGGAGTAGTAACCTGGGAGAAATGCAGAAACATTGAGCATCTGGGAATAAAGTTAGGAAAACTAAAGCCCAAAAGGAATTGAATCTGACCATATCAAAGAAAATAAGAAGGGCTTCTATAGGTCCATAGGTGAAAAAAGGAAGACTAGGAAAATGTGGGCCCCCTTGCTCAAAAAGACAAGGGACCTAGAGAAGGCTGAGGTACTGACTGACGCCTTTGCCTCAGTCTTTACAAACAAGACTGGCCTTCAGGAAAACCATGTCCCAGAGACCAGGGGAAAAGGTTGGACCAAGGAAGATGTAACCTTGGTGGAAGAGCATCAGAACAGGAAATACTTAAGCAAAATTGATATACATAAGTCCATGGGCTCTGATCGGATGCACCCATAAGTGTTGAGGGAGTTGGGTCCAGATCTGTTTACTATCTTTATTAATGATCTGGATGATGGGGCAGAGCATACCCTCAGCAAGTTTGTAGACAACACCAAACTGGGAGGAGTGGCTCATAGGCCAGAGGGTTCTGCTGCTATCCAGAAGGACCTTGACTTGCTGGAGAAATGGGCTGACAGGAACCTCATGAAGTTCAGCAAGGAGAAGTGCAAAGTCAGGGAGGAACAACCCCATGCACCAATTTATGCCTAGAGTCACTCAGCTGGAAAGCAGCTTGGCAAAAAGGGATCTAAGGATCCTAATGGACATTAGGTTAAAAATGAGCCAGCAATGTACCCTTGCTGCAAAGCAGGCTAGTGGTGTCCTGGGCTGCATTAGGAGGAGTGTTGCCAGCAGGTCAGTGATCCTTCCCCTCTATTCAGCACTTATGAGGCCACAATTGGAGTAATGTGTTCAGTTCTGTCTCCTCAGTACAAAAGAGATGTGAACGTATTGCAGAGAGTCCAACAAAGAGACATGAAAATGATTAATGGACTGGAACTGCTCTCATATAAGGAAAGGCTGAAAGAGATGGGACTGTTTAGCCTCGATAAGGTTCGTGGGTGTTCTTATCACTGTGTATAAAGACCTGAAGGGAGGATGCAAAGAAGACAGAGCGAGACTCTTTTCAGTGGTGCCCAGTAACGGGAAAAACTGAAGAACAGGAGGTTCCGTCTGAACATCAGGAAACACTTTTTCAATGGGAGGGTGACTGACCACTGGCACAGGTTGTCCAGGTAGGTCGTAGAGTCTCCCCCTTGGAGCTATTCACAAGCTGTCTGGGCACGGTCCTAGGCAACCTGCTGTAAGTGGACCAGATGACCTACAGAGGCCCCTTCCAGCCTCACCTATCCTGTGATTCTGTGATGCTTAATGATGTCTGACAATTCAGGCCTGTGGAACTTCATATATCCTCAACTGCTGTATAGACTCATGGTTATTCATAGAACAGGGTGCAAACACATAAGTGAACAACTCCCACTCTCAAATTTACATTTTAAATGAAAGAAAAATTGATATAAATCTTTACTGATAATTTAATTCATAAATCCTGATATTGATTAACATGTCATAATGGGTAAAAATTGAACAGATCATGTTGTTCCAGGGAGGCCTTCTGCATTTAATATACACTCTGAATTGGCCAGAGAGAACGCTATGGAAGAAAGCAGTAATTCACTAATGCATAAGTCAAATGTTCCAAAGACTTCCAAGCCTTGATTTCTTACAGGTATTTTCAAAAGAAAAAAAAAATAAAATCTCAATTTAACAAAGCACTACAATTGTTAAAATCCCACTGAATTCAGTCTGTAAGGCTGAATGTGTAAATATGCTTTAAATATATTTAGATGATTTGGAACAGACTGTGAGGCAATCTTATCTCATATAAGATATATGAGTTGCAGTGAGAGATTCCTCATATATTGAAGCAGGTCTATGATACAAATGTGAGAAAGAAAACCCACCACCCACAATTTGCTGAGGTACTCAGGCTTTGTAAGAACATTAGTGAATTTCTTCCTTCCTATATAACATGCAGTTGAACAACCTACAAAATCTTCTCAAACAGCTTTTCTTTTTAATGTGGATAATACATAACGTAAGAATGGTATTTACATTTAGAGCAAATCTTGCATTAGCTTCTTCTATTGATCCATTAGACTGCACTAAAAATATAGCTGCAGGAATATAGTATGAAAAAATTATTGACATTTTAAATGTTCAGTTATCTATTTATTAGTATCAATCATATTAAAACATAATCAGGACTATTTCTAGATATTTGTGAAAGACAAACACCCCAATGCAAATTACTTTCTATCTAAGAACTAAATACTATGTGCAATTACAACCCCTTCATGTTTTATTTATATTGGGTGTAAAGAGTAAAAGGTCATCCTAGTTGTATGGAGCTAAAATCTTACATGAATATGATGTATTTAAAGATTGCAAGCAGATAAATGAAAATCACAACAATTCTAATTAGGATACCATGGAATTAACTTTACTAAATGGACAAGATAGGGCCCAGGACACAGCCACTTATTATAAATTGCTTCCCCTTTTTCCCTTTCGCACATCAGAAGATTTTAGCAGTTCTGAGACAGGAGACAAAAGAAAGGATATATTCCCCACGTTTCCCAGAAACTCTGATTTTCCTAGAGTAATTAATAATTAGTCTTTGAAGCCACAATATTGTCTTTTTACTGTATGCAGGTGTTCTAAACACTTGGAAATAATTTTGCCCAGATCTACAATGAACATTTAATATCTTCTGTCAAGATTTTCACTTAGTGATTCAATCATTTTGACTTTTTTCTTAGGACTGAAGAATTTATTTCAGAATTAATACCTTTATAGGTCAAATTTATCTTGCCTTGTAATCTGAGGTTTGTGTATATTTAGATTCACTTCAGAATAATGATTTATTTCCTCACTGGGCTTATTTTCTCCTTCATACTTTTCTGAATGTGTGCTTACTTTTCTATCTTTAGGAAAATCACTATACCAACTTTACAAAGCATTATTCAAAGTCTTTGTTATTCCTTTATTTAAAGAGAGTAATTCTAGCAGCTACTCCATTACTTGTGTTGGTGCTCTCCATTATACAGCTAGTTGGACACCTTTAAGGTCTGGCTTATTTTTAGTTTCTGGCATGTTTATGTTGGCAGGAAAATTCTTAAGCTTGAATCTCAGATGATATTTGTATTTGATTAGAAACTTCCAAAGGGTAGCTGGATCGTTCCCTGACCTTTCTGTCATTCAAGCTCTTAAATATCTACAGATGTATCATCAAAATAGATACAAAACCTGTCTGCTACATTAATGATTAGCCACTATAGAAGACAGATTGCACAGGCAGATAATGAGTTGTTCAGGTTGCTTGTCAGCATTCAAAGTCAGTTCATAGAGCAATTGAACCACATAGATATGTGTCAGATGCAAACTGACTGGCTATGCAAGCAGAACATATTTGAACCATAGCTGACCTTAACATAAAATCAGCAATATTGCATCCTAAAAAAAGATAAAAGAAAAGGAAAACTTACCTCTACATAAGTCTGACAAGCAATGCAACGGTGTCAGTAAAAGTGTGGACCTTACTCTCTTTTCATTTCACAGCAGTATAAGGGGAATGTTAGAAAATGGATTCTTACGAGGTCAAAAGTATAAGAATTTCCTTTCTTGATCAGACTTTCTTTCCTTGACACTGAGTGGTGGAGGGGTGAAACCTTAGTATATTACTCTTTTTTTAGTAACCTCCCCAGGTTACTTCTTTTTCCTGCTGGAGATTGTTCTTGGTGCTTATGTCACATCTTGGAAATCTTGAGATTCTCAGGAAAAATTATGAAAAAATACATTAGAGTTGCTACCTCAGTTGTGAAGTTAAAATATAAACTCTTTTGAATGTTTACAGTGTATAACTACCCAATAAAATCACTATATAATAATGATACATTTTTCTTATTAAGTTTGATTTCTGTGAATTATTTTTACATTAAAAGTATCAATGTACAAAGGATGAAATGACCAACCTATGATCTTACAGGTCAGATATTAAAAAGGGCAAAATCTCTTGCTTTTCCTAGACCATAGAAAATTCACTATGTACATTCTATTGGATGAGATTTATTATTTTTTTTTAAGAATAGTTATAGAGACTATTTGGATGCTTACCTTCTTCAGTGACCTCTTAAACTTAAAACTGCAAGCCCTAAAACTTCTTTTGAGCTTCCACTTAATCCGGAGGTGCCTAAACCAGCCAGAAAGATTTTATCAATATTTTTCTAAATCCTGAACTGGTTTCATTCCCAGATGGTTGGCCTTTTCTCAAATTATCAGAAAGGGAGATAGTTTTATTTTTTATATACATGGAATACATTTATAGACCAGAAAGTGCCATTTTATCTCATAACTTCTGCATAAGTGAACCACTGTGTTTTAAAAAATCTCAGTGATTAAAATTCCCCCCCAAACCTGAAATTGTGGTTAAGGCATTAACTTTTCCCACTCTTCCAAGGCCAATTAATCTCAAATAGTTTATAGCACATTTTAGCAGATGTGGTTAAGTACTGCCCTCACATTCTGGCCAACATATCCTATGGGCAGGTGTTCAGAACACTCTGTATTACAACAAAAATTGTGAAGTTGAGTCCTTGCAGTTAAAAAAGGAATTCAGTAGGAATCTTCAAGTTCTTGAACAAACATTCCTATTTATTAATTATCTGGAAAGCAAACAAACAAACAAACAAACAAAGATTGACATCATTACTATGAAATTAAAGCACCTTTTATTTGCCATTATAAACTATAGGGTAGAAGTTTTTGTTGACAGAACTGTTGTTTCTGACTGCAGATCCCATGTAAATAGTCTTCCTTGCAGTTTCTCATTCACAGGGGGGAAAGCAACTTTGGTTAAATTTTTTCATAATCATTTTCTATTTGCTAGGTGCCTGCACTTGACTTCAAAGTAATGCCTCTTTTTGATGCTATTTCAAGATTCCTATTTCTTGTCATACACCAGAAGTTAAATGGGTGTCTCATTTTGGGTTTCAAGGGTCTGTGATGAATGGCACTAAGAGAAAAGGTGAAGATTTGCAAGACCTGACCGGATAGGAGGCAGTGTCCCTAATAACTAAAATGCTAAGAGCTTCCAAGATGGCCTTGGAATTAGAGCTCCTTCTCTTTTGGACTTCAGAGCAGATACAGCATGTTGTTTTGGATCATGTTCCAAAAGAACCAGACCTCTGATGAGCACTCTAACTTATGTGACAGTATCCCTTCATGAAAAGGACATATCTGGTAAAAGGCAGAATGAATTTTAATTTTTTAAGGACAGAAGAAATGAGAAGTATAGCACTGAACTTGCAAGTGAACGGTTAGAAAACATAATGGGTGACTTTGTGATAGAAGATTGAGGGAAGATGGCCTGAGTCGTGAATTTTTACTAATGCTGTCACACATGGTTGCAACTGTCTTTAACAGTGGTACCTACGACCTCAATTTCTTCTGCCATTGGCAGCGGTGACTTTATTACCCCATATCTGATTTTCTCCTTTATTATTATCATACCTTGCAATGCTGCTCCCATCTCTTTAAGTTCCTTAAATGGTACCTGATCAGTGGCAGGATAAAAATTGACTCTTTTTTTTTGTTCCTTCTTTTCTTTTCAATCCTCCCCATTACCTTTGTGGTCAATTAACTTTCTTTATTTTACCACAGCTCTGCTTCATAGTTCCCCAGGATTTGTTAATGCACAGCAGTGGATACCATCATATTTCGTTCCCTGGTCTCTCTTGGTTTTCCTTTGACAATCAATTTTGATGCAAGTCTAGCACTAAAACATTAAAGAAGTTTTACTGTTGCTTATAATTTTTATCTTCCATGAAGACACAGAGTGGTTTCGGGTTTATTTTATTTTATTTTGAGGATTTTTTGTTGTGGGATGTTGTTTTTTTTCATAAAACAGGTCCATTTTTAAAAAGAATAAACAAAAAGCACAAGTTATGTTAAAGCATGACATTTTTTCAGATCTTTTGATAATTTAAATTGTCTTCTTGATGCTGTTTTATTAACAACAGCAGCTATCCTCTTGCACTCAGTTGTAGTCTCATAGACTGCAAGTGCCATCACAAGTCTGTTTATTATTCTTGTGAATTTTCCCTGCTGGGATGTCTTTTGCATTTCCTGACTCTCCTGTGTGTCCTTTTCTCTTTGTTTTGCTTTTGACTGGTCTTTACCTGTCAGGTGTCTCCTGCTGCATGATCTAGCATCCACCTGTTTTTAATTTTGAAGTCTAGTTGTCGCTCATTACTTGAATGTATTGTTCTAACACATTTGTTTATTTAATTCAGTATCTATATATATTTAATTAATATTTAATTTAATGTTATGTTATCTTATAACACCTTCTCCACAAGAAGTTTTTATTTTCTTTTCCATTCTTTGGTCATTTGATCTCAAGCCAGCCTGTCATTATGCATGTTGAACTTCTGAATTCATTTAAAAGGAAAAAAAAATCCAACATGTAAATATGAAGAATACAACAAATATTATACTTTTCACTTGTAAAAATAAAATGAAACTAACCTTTGTAGATACAAACTTTCTATGTAATTTAACAGTAAACAATGCTAATAGTGGTCTACATTTTTACTAGCAACCATATATATATATTTAAAATGGAAAAAATTACCACCTTTATTTATGAGATATATTTTAACTTTTCTAAAACTTTTATTTTAAAAAAAATACAAGCAAATTATGTATTTTCTCTGTCTGTGGAATTGTTGTCTTTAAATCTTAGAAAGTCATTCGCTGGAAGCACTTATTCTATGAAATCCGATTGGGAGATCATTAGTCCAAACAAAAGTGTTCTTTTTTTGTGTCTTGTCCAACATCCTGACATTGCCTTTGACTCTTCTGATGTTAATTATCTTAGTTTTGACTAGTTCCATTATTTGTATAGTTGGATGAATATTGAAACTTTCCTAAGCCTAACAAAGAAAACAAATACATTCCCCTCCCCACGTGTTCCAGTGAATATTCAGTACTCAAGTTTCTTTAAGTTTTCTCACATTCTTACAGATTTCTTAAGTTTTTCACTTTCTAAATATATTCAGGGAAAAATATATCACTCTATTCTCATGAAAAATCAATAAAGACTATAATGGAAATGAATTTAGTTTCATGAATACCTCTTTGTAAGTTTCATTATATAGCACCAGACGTCCCTAATATATATACTTACAATACAATTTCCTCCAGTCAGAATTTCAATTAACACCATCAGATATATCATTATTTACCAGTTTCCCACACCCGTATAACCTTTATTACAGCTGAATTCAAATGATATGACTGGATCATGCATACATGCAACTGTAATCAGCATAACTGTAACCATATCTGAATAAATAATATGTAAGTTATTTCTGGTACCAACTGAGTTTATCAGAATTTCCTGCAAGACTTCCTAAAAGCTAAGACAGATTACTTAAAAATTTATTTTGTCACTGTATCACTTGTATATTCTTTATTGTTTTATGTATGTGATTCCCTGGCATTGAAAAGGAAGTAAATAGAAGAGGTGTGTCAGGTGTTTGGGTATGTGACTATGTATTGCTTGTGTCGGAAAAGTAGTAATTTTCAAATGTACTACTGCACTAGAAAAAATTGATATTGACTCAAAATAAACCAAAGAAAAGAAACAACAGGTCAGAGGCTGGGTCTACATATATTCATTACATCTAATGAATGAACACAGGTCTATTTTGTAAAAACTGGTCTAGTAGCGGGGTAGCAATCACTACAATTCAGGATGACATCTGGAAATAAATTTATTGAAATTGCCTTATTATCCTAAAAAAAAGAAAAAAGTTCATTTAAATGTTATTTTCACTGAAATTAAAAGAGAGATGAAAGGCATCAGCCTTCCTATAACTGCTAAAAGCTCTGAAGTAGGCTATTACTTTCTGTTGCTACAAAGAATACTCAAGCTCACTAATCATTTCAACAATAAAAAGTTTTAAGCTTACCATTATTAATGGTTTAGTTAACAGTCTTATGGCACAAACTAAAGCAAATTTCTTTTCTTTAAACACATGGCAACATAATGTTTGTTAAGAAATTTTAGGAAGCAACTTATTTCAGCCAGCTAAGTAATGAAAATACCTAATTAGCAGCAAAATCAAACTCCCTTTACCCTTAATTTAAATGCATAACTAAAAGCCTAAGAAAAATAGCATTATGGAATCAGAATAATTTGGGTCAGAAGGGACCTATGGTGGTCAGCTGGTCAACCCTCCTGCTCAAAGCAGGACTAGTTAGATTTCTGGCTCAGGGGAAAGTTTAGTTGAGCCCTGAACACCTCCAAGGATGGATGGTCCACAACCTCTCTGCGTAACCTGTCTTGTGTTTGACCACCCTCAGTCAAAATAAGTAAGTAACTAACTAATTAAATGAAATCCTAATATCTAATATTAATTTCCCACTTTTCAACTCACATCTGTTGCTTCTGTCCTGTTATTTTGCACCTCCAAAACCAGTGTGGATCATATTTCCTCTACCCTCTGATCAGGTACTTGAAGACAGCAATATTGCCTGTGCTTTGTCTTCTCTTTTCCAGGTAGAACAGGCCTAGCCTTTTCAATCTGTTGTTGTACATCCAGTCCTCTAGCCCCTGACCATCTTTCTGACTTTCACTAGACTATCTTCAGTATGTCCCTGTCTCTTTTACTGGGGAGCCAAGCACTGGACGCAGTACCTATATGTGTCTCACCAGGGCTGAAGGAAAGGATCATATCCCTTAACCTGATGGCAATGCTCTGCCTAATGCAGATCAGGAGACTGTTGGCCTTCCTTGCTGCAAGACCACACCGCTGGTTCATGGACAGTTTGTTCACTAGGAGCCACAGGGCATTTTCTGTAAAGTTGCGCTCAGCAGTTTGGACCCGAGACTGTACCAGTGCATGGGTTTATTTCTTCCCAGGTGCAGGACTTCAGATTTCCCTTTGCTAGACTTCATGAGGTTCCTGTTGGCTCATTTCTCCAGCCTGTTAAGGTACCTGTAATGGCATTTCTACTCTTCTGTGTACTGACCACTACCTCCAATCTGGTGTCCTTCACAAAGTTGCTGAGAGTATGCTCTACTCTGTCATCTAGGTTTACAAATATTAGACGGTAGACATTATTGATCCCAGTACCAAACCCTGATGCTTCACGTTCCTAGCACTGATCTGGATTTTATATTTCCTTGTTTACTTTATTCACTAAACCACATCTCTGCAAGAACCTTACAACCCAACTTGAAAAGTCAAACACAAATTTTATACCCGTGTGAGCAAAACTTAATGTGAAGTTAGTAGAACTTTCCTATTATTATTTTAATTGAGCTTTCAAATTATAAAAGCTATTTTACATGAACTATATAGACTGCAAGAATTATGCTAGGAGGACAAAAAATGTTTTATCAGGGTTAGATGGTCTAAAAACTTCATACTAGTCCTCGTAACTGAAGGTTTTATATGTTGTTACCTTGAAGCATTCCAAAAAGAATTTACTTATAATATCCTTTTAAAAAAGCACTGTTGAAAATTGTCTTTTGTAATGTAATAAATGTTTTAACAACAGTCATCCATGTTATTTATTACAGTAGCAATTTCCTCTAAAGAAAGATTCAATATGAATTTGCTTCTGTCATATGTCCCACCACTGAATTTTAGATGAACCATGGAGGAGAGCAGGCTTGCTTGAACCCATGATTTACAAGGTGAGAAACAGCAAAAAAGAGGGAAATCCCTATTCGTTTTAGCTGAGATGGTAAAAAAAAAAAAAAAAAAAAAAAAAAAAAAAAGTCTCTGTATAATACCCAAGTGACACAGCAGCTTACATACAAGAAACAATGAGCCATTTTTTATGTGAGGCCAACAATATGGTATCAGAGAACTGCTACTGACATTGCATTGTCAATTTCAAGTGTTTTTTTTTTAGTCTCTAGCTACACGCTGCTTCTGCTGTCCTTGAAGTTTTTGACTTTTTCTTCTGTCATATATGAAAAGGGCATCAGCCTTGTGGAAAATCTGATTTTGAGCTGGAACGGAGCTCATGTTTCACATGGGACCTGCTAGGACTTTGGGAATTGGGAATCAAACTGCTAGCAGTATCTTCAGATATTCAGTCAGAAGGAACTGAGTAGAAAAAACACTTTTCCTAAACCCATCTTCTGGATGGCTCCTAGTTTGCAGTGATATTGATGCCGAAATACATTAAAATTTTATTTATCTGCTTTAGGGAGTGAAATTCCACAGGAGTCTAAGATTTGTGCTGAATAGGCTGGCTTTACTCCAGATCAGAGGCATTTTGGAAATACTGTACTTCAGAAATGAAAGATTTTCCAGCTAGATTGACCCACAAGTGAGATACTGATGTCAGTAAGAAAATGCTTACACATTGATTTCTCTAATAAAAAGCTGTAGGTCTTATATTGTTATATTAAACTTCCTTTGCAGTTCAATAATATGAAAACTAAAGGCTTGTTTTTCCCTTTTCTCCCAGTTAATTTTTTATATGAATGTGAGCATCCATGTGATTAAATGGATAAAAAATATGTATCCTCTAAGTTTAGAGGTTTAATAGACAAAGAAGGGTAAAAGATAACTTCATCTTTGTGCTTACTGAGACTACCAGGACCACAGTTTCCTTTCAACATGAAGATGAAGCAAATTTTATGTAGGAGAAAGTGTCTGTAACTGTTGCCACCTGCCTAGGGAAAAAAAAAATATCCCAACATTAATATTTTTGAAGTATATTTTTGTTAGTATAGGAAAGAATGTTCATAATGTGACCATAGCTGATTGTATTTGTTGTGTATCCACTATTTTTTATAGCTATTTTTGACACCCTTTTTTTAAGCAATCCGTTATTTGTTTGGGTATATTAGGTATGTTATAGGCACTTCAGACATTTACATGACTCCTCTAGATTAATATGCTTGTTTGTAATTATTTCCTGTAATGGAAAGAGACAGTGCAGACCTTTTTGAATTCACAGAATATAAGTCATCATGATTATTAACCTGCAAGACTGCAAAAGGTCATGGAAGTAGAAAAAAATATTTGACAGTAAGAGATTACAGCGAGCTTCTGCACTTCCTGCCCATGTGCTGCTAATGACAGTGAGGTCTTGTCTGTAAGATTAAATTTATGCATAGCTTCATCCCTCACTGACACCTAAAGCATCTCAGATAAGGGAAGATTTGACCCCTAAAAAAATCTTTTTCTTTTCATTTTAGCCGGGGCATTTTGATCCCCTTTCATAAGAGGATATAAATGTCAATTTAATGGAGGTTGATTTGAAAGGAAAGGAAGACTTCTTCACCGTAATTTTGTTCCTTCTTGTCGTGACTCTTTCAAGCTTATTGATGAAGGTTTCATATTCTAGTTACTTCTTCTGATCCTGACAAAAGAAGGATCCTGTTATCCCTCTATTTAAACTTCATAAATTACATCATAATTTTATGTTCTCTGTACTTTCATATGACAGTGTAAATATCTTTATTTCATGTCCCTAAGCTAGTCTGCTTTCTTGTCAGAATGCTTGGAATAGACACTAAATTCTAAGCCAATGCTGATTATATTTCAGCAGGTGAAGAGTAATCCCTGTACATCTTTACATTATGATTTGAACAAGGTAGTAAATAAATCATTGCAGCATATTTAGAAGTAAACTTGTAAGCAGCTTAAACTGCAAATGCAAGCTGCATGTTAGCATTATTAATAGCACATTGACTATTTTATCAGTAATTGGAATTAAAACAGGGAGAATGAAACAGTATTACATTGTGGTTGATATTACTGGTATTTGCATCATTTTAAGCAGGATGGTAGAGGATGTTTTGTACTTCCAAGTGCTGGAAGTACAAAAGTGGAAGTGCTGTTTTGTACTTCCAACTCCTAAATATCCTGAAGGTAAGATACTGCAGTACGTGATTAACTGCCAAACACGCTGCGTTTCATGGTAAGTAATGCTTCTCTGTTGACTTTAGTCATGAAAAAGTGCAACAAGCAAAAGTATAAAAAATTGTGCTGCCTTTGTCTCCACATGATTAGAAGA
>KZ505636.1:1946050-1965241 GCA_002844005.1 Limosa lapponica baueri
GATGTTATAGAAAGTCCATTGTAAGAAAGGTATGTAAAATACAGATCTTACTTTCAAAGGCCAGTGGTATGTCCTTTCTTACACTTGAGTCTATAAATTTTGTGGGGGAAAAATTTTTTACTTGTAACAACTGAATCATGATTAAATTTGTTAAGCAGAGCTCCCACCTTGTGCCCAGGCAATCCACTGACTCACAGACATGCTGGCTGAAGCAGAATTTCAGATCTGAAGCTGAGGGTTTAACAGTGAGGTTGATCCACTCATGCCTAAGAATGAGTTTGACAGGAGCTATCAGCAATAAAGAAGAATAAATGGTCTTGAGCAGCAGTCAGTCTCAAATGGTTCTGAATCAATTGGACACTCTCCTGTGCCAGTTCAGGGGTCTCAATGGCTGTGATAGACGCAGGATGGGTATGCATGACCAAGTGATTCTCCAGCCAGGTATGGTAATGTAGTTTCATTCTGTGGACAGCTCCCAGTACCTGGAGAGAGCCAGGAAGGGCTGTTAGCTCTTGAGAGAGATATTAGCTTGTGATAAACATGATCTGGAAGGGATTTCCAGAGCAGTGGTTCTCTGGAACCTCTTTTTCATTTCCAGGAGAAGCTGTCTACAAGTCACTTGACTCAGCCCAGCATTAACAGCAATTATTAATTCTCTGTTGGCAACCAAAGAGCTTCTAAATTAAGAGCACCTTTTGGCTAACACACACAAATCTAAAATAATTCCTTAAGAATTAATGGACGTTTCTCATATAAGTATGGGTTCGGCACATAGGGAGGGGGTTGTAGAGGGGACAGAGAGCAAGGGGGCAAGAGAGAAAGGAACTTGACTCCACTTACCATGAAACTTAAGGACAAATATTATTCTCCTCACTTTACTCACATGAGGAAGTAAAGGTCGCACTCTCTCTCACACTCTTTCCTTCTCTTTTCATGATGCTTTCAGAAACTTCTAACTTTAGTCAGTCAACTTTGCTATAAATTTCTTTAAATTGTAATTGGATTATCTTCCAGATTCTGGCAGGCCCCTTTGTCAGTGAAATTCTTAGGGTTATAGCTCCTATTTGATGAAATTAAGAGTTGCTAAATTTACAAAGGATTAACAAAAGATGTTTTTTTTGTTCTCAATTGAAAGCCCATTTTACCAGCAAGCATTTTTAAGGACCTGAATAATAAAATATATATGTTTGTACATCCATGTTCCTGAATTTACTTTCCATCAAAAAAGACTCTGCATTTATAAATATGGTCATCTGAGTGTGTGTTTTATTGAGAATTTGGACCTTAGCCTGCATGATTGTTATTCTTGACCTTAGAGATCTCAAATGCATAGGCACAGTTTGAACTAATTTCCCCAGATCAGTTTAATTTTTGCACTTTCTCTGAGTGTACATTTGGCTCTTAGTCACATGCAAAAGCCCTACACATAGCAAATTAGTGCTTGTTTTGTTTGCCAAGTTTTTGCGAGAAGTCCTTAGTTCATCCAATCAAGCTGGGGTGTAGAAGGGCTTTTACTTTGAGACAAAGTATGAAAACGAAGAATCTAATTTCCATCCTCATTGATGGTAATTTTCACATTCATATTGATGTCTCAAATGTCCCTGTAGACTCGTTTTTCCTTGCCTTTAATTTTTTTCTGTGATTCTTAGCCATGACTCATCTCTTCCATTCTTCAACATAGTTTATCTGCAGAGTTTTCTATTATCAACCTGATTTGCTTTGACCTGAAGTTCATTCTAGTCACACGCTCCTTATAGCCTCCTTCATATTGATACTGTAACCACAAATTCTGAGCTGTTCTGACCATTATTTTGTAGCCATGCTTAATTTTTAACTTTCCTGTTCTTCCTTTTTTTCATCAACAGAGTTAATGTATATTGCATACTTTCTGTTGTTAAATTACCCGGGTGTTTATGTCCTTTTTTGTATTACTGCAACAAAGGTTAGTAAACTCAGTTTTACTAGCCACAAAAAGCACTTAATTTTTGTACTTGATCCTACTGTGAAGGATCTATGAGGTAATGCTGTTGACTTTTTTAACAACTTTGTTGGTAATCTGTTCTCCCCTTCATTTCTGCTGTATTCAATGTCAAGCACCATCATTTCTACATTCAGTGTAACTCCAACAACCACAGTCCTTGATGCCCATTCTCCAGTCACATGGCATTTGTTGACTTTTCCATGAACTTAAGTAGCACCACCTAATATGTCAGTTCCTTCACCTGTCACTATTGTACTTTATTCACATGAAGATTTCCATTTGTTTTCCCTGTCATATTCTATCTACAAGATTAACTGTTCCTTATCATTCTCATTTTCCTTTGGTCTAGTTCCATCAACTCATCTTTTCCTCAGCTCTTCTAACTTTTTCTTTTTTTTTCTTCCTCACAAAACATGAAAACAAAATCTATATGCTCTCTCCCAGACTTTGCCCATCTCTGTAAGTAGCTTTCTTGATGCTTTCTTTCACTTCCAGTTTACTGAAATTCAGATGGTTTAAATGAGTGCCATGGCATGTTCATGCTGTGTGTAAATTTCCATTTCACTCAGGCTATCAAAACCATGGAAATCTATCTTATTGCTAAGAGATAAAACAAACTAACAAGCAAGATATAAATAAATTATATTTCCTGGTGATAGCCTACTTCAGATAGTCTTAGATGGCAGTGTAATTATCAGATGTAAATATGCACAAAAACAAAGAGTAATTAAGAAATAATCACAAGTGGCATTCTTCTAAGTAATTATCAGCTTGACCATGGGCAAAATTCTGTACATTCCATGCTATGCATAGTTCTTTCATTAGCAAAAAACCTCAACCTTTGCCCAGTAACCATTGTTACATTCGTAATCTTGTTTACAGGTTAAGGGAATAAGCCATACATGCATGAAGCCAGGAATTTATCGTTAGACTAATGAAAATCTTAACAGTTGAATTAAAACAGAAGAAACAGCTCTTCTTAGTCATTACAGTAGTGCTAACAATCAGACTTCAATTTAATACAAAAACACACATTAATAACAGTAATATCAAAATTTTTATCGAAAAAAACAACTTCCTAATAGCTACCCTTTTCCTCTAGTATTTGTGCTCATACTTCCAATGTTTCTCTGGATTTCAAGGTCAATGGCAACAGTCTTTCCCAAGCAGAGAGTTGATGTGGTGTCATAAGGAGTCTTCAGTTTCCTGAGTTCTTCACTTGGTAGAAGTGATTCTGATGGTTGGGGTCCCTTGCTCCCTAGTCTCAGAATCTGCTTGGAGCTCTTGTTATGGGCTTTGTTATCACAGCCTGCTTTCTTTTCATTCATCCCCAGCTGCAGTCTGACTGTTCAATTTGCTGCACAATAGCCTCCACCAACTCCGGTTAACATAAAAGTCTACTACTTGT
This sequence comes from Limosa lapponica baueri, assembly GCA_002844005.1. Lineage (NCBI taxonomy): Eukaryota > Metazoa > Chordata > Aves > Charadriiformes > Scolopacidae > Limosa > Limosa lapponica. The sequence goes on from KZ505636.1 coordinate 1,949,440, forward strand.
TGCGAAGTGACCACCTGGGTTTATCAGAACTTTACCATATTTGGTAGTCAGAGAAAGTAACCTCAGATAAGCTAATCAATAATCACTTAGCCATTTGGAAGTTTTTAATTTTTCCATTGTATCTACGCCATGTTCAGACATGGTTCAGTGCTACAGTCTCTGTAGGACACAACTGCCATGTTAAAAGTGTGTTAGGTCAGATTTTAAAAACTTGCTGTTCACTTGCATTACAGCCAAAAAAGCTTCGACAAAACTGGAGAGGCATTATATAGAATATAGTGAAGCAATTACACTGTGCGTTGGGGTTTTCTTAATGTTTTTAATGTCTTTTTTTTTTATTTAAACAAGGTCAGGCAAAATGGATCAATCAGCCAGTAATCTTTCTGTAATATATTCTGTTGCAGTCTTTGAGGTCAAAAAAAGTATTAATGAGCCTTCATTTCTTTCAGGTGGTTGTACAGAGAAGTTAATTTTGTCAAAGCATTTAGTGAAAAAATATTAGAATTGTTGTTGATGGGAAAAAATTAAAATAGAAGTATAAGAGGCCAAGAATTTCAACCAAGACTCAAGTCTTCTTTTTCAGATGAATGACATGATTTTTAAAGCTTTGTAAACTGTGTAGTTTATGTCCTATTGTTATCTGTGATATATCCAGGAAATGGCTACACTGTGTAGAAAGAACTGTCTATGATCCTAGAATAATAGAATCATAGAATCATTAATTCACTTAGGTTGGAAAAGACCTTTAAGATCATTAAGATCATTAAGAGTCCAACCATTAACCTAACACTACCAAGTCCACCACTAAACAATGTCCCTAAGCACCACATCTACAAGTCTTTTAAATTGCTGCAGGGATGATGACTCAACCTGGGCACAACCCATTCTAACGCTTGACAACACTTTTTGTGTAGAGATTTTTCCTTATATCCAATCTAAACCTCCTCTGGCACAACTTGAGGCAATTTCCTCTTGTCCTATTGCCTGTTACTTGGGAGAAGAGACTGATCCCCACCTGGCTACAACCTCCTTTCAGGTAGTTGTAGAGAGCCATAAGGTCTCCCCCAAGCCTCCCTTTCTCCAGGCTAAACAACCCTAGTTCCCTCAGCTGCTCTTCATACAACTTGAGCTCTAGACCCCTCACTAGCTTTGTTGCCCTTCTTTGGACACACTCCCAGCACCTCAATGTCTTTCTGGTAGTGAGGGGCCCAAAAATGAATACAATATTTGAGGTGAGGTCTCATCAGTGCTGAGTACAAAGGGACAATCACTTCCCTAGTCCTGCTGACCACACTATTCCTGATACAGGCCAGGATGCTATTAGCCTTCTTGGTCAGCTGGGCACACTGCTGGCTCATTTTCAGCCAGCTGTCAAGCAATATCTACCAGGTCTTTTTATTCCCAAACTTGTAGCATTGCATGGGGATGTTTTGACCCAAGTGCAGGACGTGGCACTTGGCTTTGTTGAATTGCATACCATTGGCCTCAGCCCATCGATCTAGCCTGTCCAGACCTCTCAAGTAGATCAACACTCCCAACCAACTTGGTGTTGTCTGCAAACTTACTGAGGGTGCACTCAGTCCCCTCACCCAGATCATTGTTAAAGATATTAAATAGAACCGGCCCAAGTACTGAGCCCTAGGGAACACCACTTGTGACTGGCCACCAACTGGATTTAACTCCATTCACCATTACTCTCTGGATCCAGCCCTCCAGCCAGTTTTTTACCCAGTGAAGAGTACTCCCATCCAAGCCATGAGCCGCCAGTTTCTCCAGGAAAATGCTGTGGGAAATGATGTTAAAGGCTTTACTAATGTTCCAGTAAACAACATCCACAGTGTGAAGGAGTACAAGACTGGGGTTACAGCAGAGACCTTGAAGATACATTCCAGATGATACCAGAGATTAAAACAGACTCCAGAATTATCAACAGCTCGTGCATCATAAGTTATAGATAACAATGCAATCTCAGGAGGTGGGAAAAACGGATTTTAGGGGCAACATTAAAAGGTATCTAACACATACTAAAAAGCCATACATATAGTGAAGTTGAAAATAACAGAGAGCTGCAAATGAAGAAACAGGAATGTGTGTGAAAATTGATTAAGAATGGGCCTACGTGAACCCTATAGCAAGGAAGAATAAACTATAACCATTAACATCATGGTCCTCCAGAGAAAGAGGAGGAAGAAATGCTCACGATGACCATGATTGCCTACCTAGAAAAGATGTCAGGAGGCTCACAACTTGTCATAACCATGTTCCCCAAAGTTTTGTCAATACAGTGTAAGGGTGAATGTAACACAGAGAAAAAGCAAGAGATACTAGGAGATACGACTTTTCACTGCAACAATGTTTAAGACATCTGTTTTGTATTAGTAAGTATTTTAGACTGTGATTGTCAGCATCATCATAAGTTTAAACAGTTTTGATTAAGTTATTGAAGCATTAAGTAGATTAAAAATAAATTGTAACAATTCATTAACAATAGGTTGTGTTGTATTTTAAGCAAGCAAAATGGCCTATTCAGTTTCTGATCTCAGAATTCATTTTCTTGTTGGCTTTTTGAAGCCTTTGCAATTAGTACGACTTAACACTAAAAATACAATAAAACTCTGATGAATTACAGCTTGTTTCAAATATAACCAACAGAAAGACATGGAATAAGTAGTTTAATTTTTCAACGACTAAATTTTTCAATCAATGTCTTTGGAAATTGATATTACAGATAAGAGTTGTCAGGATAAAAAATAGTTTTATTCAGAAGATGATTAGAATAAGATTTTCATTAAAATATCAAGAATAGCCCAGTAGCTGTTCTTGTGAATATTAAAGGACTTAACTTGAATGATTCTTTAAAAATATCTCAGATGTTTAAGAGACATTGCAGTTCGTACCTTAAATCTTTAATAGACTAGATTATTAACCTATATAAATTAGCATAGAATCACTAGAAATAAGTACACACTGTATATTCAAGTCTCTACAGAAACTCTTTCCATTTGCAGAGAGAATGAACAACAGTAAAAATTGTTTTAAAAATTACGAGAAATTATTCATTAGTTGTTCTGTTTCTGAGCACCTGAGTGACTACAGGAATCTACATGCTTTTAATATATCGGGAGCTATGGAAAATTCTGGTGGTCATCTTGTAAAATTTAACAGTTCTACACCTCATAAGTTTTTAATCACCCACAACATTGGCATATATGTTAATCATCTAGTCATTGAAAGTATACGAGGCAAGTATATACTGAACATTTCATTCCTACTTTTTAAAATTTTTTTTTAGTTGAAGAATGTCAAATCTAATAGCTCATGTTAAGTGGTGCAGATGTTAGAAATTATAAATTTTAATTTTCTGTGAATCCAGTCTTCTACATCGAATACTTAATATGTATTCTACTGTATATCTTTAAAAACAGATATAATGGCTTCTGTTGTTATACAGAAAAGGTCAACAACATTTTAAAGAAACTGTAGGAAGGACATGAGACACTGACAGTTTAATTTTTACTGTCTCAGATTAGTAGAAGAGAATTCTTTTTAAACCCAGACTTCAAACACACAGACATACAAATAAACTTAACTGTTTCAACTTCTTGTAATTAATTTAGAATTCAGTAACTTGATGTTTAGGCATTTTTTTTTTTAGTTAATAATCTGACAGAAATAGCCAATTTTAAAACAGTTGGCCTACTTGCTGGTGCATGTGTAGCCTGAAAAAAGAGTTGCATGCCCTTGGTGTTGATAAGTCTATTAAGCATAAAGATAGTGTACATCAAATATTTACTCCTGTTCTAATAAACAATTTAAGAATTGTTCAGGCTTAGCCCTGGAAATGTGTATCACAAGAAACACAGGGAAGAACAATCCTCTATCTGCTCTGAGCAGATGTTCCCTTTTAAATTATCAGTTTACTTCTCTGATTTAATTCTAATAAATTTTTGTCATGTTAGTGGACCTAGTATCACCAGTCTGTGCTTTAAATATTGAATGACTTTTACTACACCCATAGTACTGGGGAAGGATCAGGTTGGCCAGAACATCAACAAAATAATGATCACAAAATCACAGAATGAATGACATACCTGTGGATCAATCTAGTCAACTACAGCGAAGTGCGGGGCTGTGTCCAGTGGGGTTTTTAATATATCCAAACTGAACACTCCACAGCTTCTCTGGACGACCTGTTCAAGGGTTTGACCACCCACACGGTAAAAACCAAACAAACCAACCAACAAAACTTTCTTATGTTTAAGTGGAATTTCCTGTATTTCCATTTGAGCCCATTGCCTCGTCTTGTATGCCACTGACACTGTCTGGCACTATTTTCTTTATTCCTTTCTATCAGCTATTTACATACAAGATTTCCCTGAGCCTTCTTTTCTCCAGGCTGGAGAGATACATCCCTCTCAGTCCTCTAGAGTAGCATTGCTCTCTATTGACTGACCTCTAGCCGGACTTCATGCTACTGATCATGGTGCCTTGAGCCTGGCTGTTCAGTCAGTTTTCAATCCACCTGTCTGTACACTTGTCTATGAGAATATTATGGGAGACCATGTTGAAAGCCTTGCTAAAGTCAAGATAAACAACATTCACTACTGTTCTCTCATCATCAAGCCAGTCATCTCATTGCAGAAGGCTATCAGGTTGGACAGGCAAGATTTCCCCTATCTAAATCCATACTGCCTATTCTAAGTTACCTTCTTGTCCTTAATACCTTTGGAAATGGTGTCAAGGAGGATTTTTTTCTACCACCTTTGCAGGGACTGAGGTAAGGCTTACTAGCTTGTAGTTCCTTGGATCCTCCTTCTTGCTCTTTTTGTAGATAAGATCCTTCTTCCAGTGTTAGTCGTCACCTCCCTCCCATACTGTTCCTAGTTTAAAGGTCTCCTGTCCATGTTGGACAACCTATTGGCAAAGATGTTTTTACCTCTCTTTATCAGGTGGATTCCATCTCTTCCTAGAAGTCTTCAATACTCAAAGCCTGTCCCATGGTTGTAAAATCCAAATCCCTCTGTATAGAGATGGTATGAGATCCACTGAGTCCAATAGACTCCAGGGACAGGAGATTCCTCCTTCTTGGCTGCTGAATCCCAAACAGGTGCAGTCCAGGTCCCCAGGGTTCTTTCCATCCCAGTCCCATGGATGTGTCTGACAACGTTCATGTTTGCAGGTGTAGTTAGTGGCAACGCTGAGTGAGTATCCCAGAGAGGCACCTACACACATACATGCACAGATGGCATTAACATATCCAGCTACACAGACTCCCACAGAGCACTGCCTTTAGCAGCACCCACATATAATATCAGAAATAATATAAAATATAATTGCCAATAGCAAAGTCTTCTTCCTCTCATTGATCAGGAATGACGTTCACAAGTGAAAAGTCACATGTTCTCATTTTCTAGATTTACTATACACGCATCTTCACAGATCACAGTCCCTAACGTAATCTAACATCCATGCCTGGACCCTGGACTTCCTTACCGACTATGTAGATCTTTCTGGATAGTCCAGCTTGACTCCTCATGCATGCAGTAGCACACTCATCTCAGAAGCCCCTCGATAATCACATATTAGTACAGGGTCTCAATCTATCCAGTCTCAGAGACTGAGCTTCTCACCCAGCCACTGGCTCAAGACTTACCAGGTACAGGTCTCCTCCCACTCTTCATTCAGTTTGTCCACTTTGAAATTGGCTAGTGAATTAAACATAAACTGTCATGAAGGCAGGATTAAATTCACTAGGCACATGCAAACAATTCCAGGTAATCCTAGTTGTTGGCATTTAGACCTCTCATACTTGTATGTACACCCTGGCCTCTCTAGTGCTGGCATACAGGCCTGAGTCAAGTGGCCCATAGCGTCCCCAGTTACTGACACACCTTCAACACACATATGTAGTGACACCCCAGTCCCTCCAGTTGGCACCCAGGCTGTTTTGCATTGGAGAAATGCTGGTTCTTTCTGGATGCCAATGAAAAAGGCATAAAAACTTGCAAGACAGATAACCATATATTAATAGGCCAGAAAAGGCGATAGCTAGTTCTAAAATCTTATATCCCTTCTGATGCTGGGAACTCCAAGAAGATTAAGCATTGAGTGTACCTCCGGTCATGGCACAGCATGCTGCAGAGATTCCATCTATGGTGTGGTTTCTCTGTCTCCAATTTCACTAGTATTATGGCAGGTTCTTGCTCACAGTACAGTTTACTCAGTCACAGCCAGCAATCAAATCTGGAACGTGGGTACAGCTTTCAAGAGTCCCTTGGACAGTACACTCAAATATTCTTCTCTCCTTAGAAAGTTTGAGGTCATGAACAGGTGATTATAATATTTCAAGTGGTCAAGACAATACACTATACATATTTTTATAATTAAATACACATTGACTGCATGTACGTTGACTAATTATACATTGACTATGCATACATCAATTAATTATACTGTTGATTAAATATACCTTGATTATGCAGTGGTCAGATGGTATACATCATACAGAGATATGACCCTGGATTAGCCATTATGTGGATCACTAACCGCTCATACAATAGTCTTCTGAGCTGAATACTACATATATCTGCAGGACACATAACGTGAGGTACCTCTTCCAGTTCCTGTCACTCACACGCCTTACAGCTCTCACACATAGTGTAGAGTGAGATTACGTAGAAAAAAAAATAGTTAAGAAATAGTTAATAATAGTTCATAAGATAGGATAGACTGCTGCCATCAGGTGTAGGGCTGTAAAACAGTGTCTGGTCCTTGCAGTCAAACTCCTTGCTCCTCAGGTCTAAGGGATATTTATGAACAGACAGCTTCTTAATTGCAAGTTAAGAACCATGGCAGCATTGTAAAATCCACCAAGCAGACTATACCCTTGCTCCCACTTTTAGAAAAAGTGAGTTGGTATAGATCTGTAGCAATGTTGCTATCTCTAGAAGGTTAAGCCTATACTTCACATTTTGTGTAAGAAATTTGAGGTTTTCCCGAGGATACAGAGCACCACTTTTTAATACTTTAAATGACTGTAGTTGAAATGTTCTGAAATAGCAAATGATCAACTACATGAAAAAAGGACAATGTTAATGAGATGAGGCCAAAGTGCTGAAATATCAGACAAGAATGGTGAGAGAAATTCCCTCAAGAATTTGTGATGAACAGTCACAAGAGGCAGATCTGACCCTAGTCTCACTTATAAGAATGAATTATATCTTCTTAAGGCTGACCTGTTTCATTGCTGCTATTTTTCATGTTTCAGTGATTCTACTCCTTATGGTGTAATTTGAAGAGGAATTGTTGGTGTTTTTGAGAAAGAATGCCCAAACAGCTCGCAGCGTGCATTTATAGCCTGAGGCAAAATTAACACTGCAGAAGTGTATGAGACTTTTTGCCCTTTTAAGTATATTATGCAACAAAATGTGATGCTTCTGAGGCAATCTTGGATAGACTTGTGCCTGGTTTATGTTTTATTTTTCTCATCTTAAGTTTTGGACAGTTTTTATACAACACCTGGAAATTTTGATGGTTTAAATGATTCCTTGCAATCTTTTTGGATGCTGATTTGATTTCTCCAGGTGATTTCTTTACTTACTGTTTCTATCTTCTGGAAGGATTCTTTACTGACTAATTTATGTATTTATTTATTTATATACTACATTAAATATTGGAAAGCTCCCACTGAAGTCTGTGGACTATATTAACTCTTCTCCAAACAGCTTCATTTAATCACTTTTCTAGTAAGGGCTGCTTCAAGAGTTTTGCAGGCTGAACTGAAGAAGTTTCTTGTCCAATGGTCTCCAGTGACAGCAGGACGTGGGTGGAAAGCAGGAGAAACCATTCCCTGTTTTCCATGTTTCCCATCTAGGGCATAAGGAATGAGAGCAAAGTGTATAGTGCTTCACAAAATAGAGTAAATTGTCTGTATTGACCTCAGTGTATTCATCTCCTGCCCCACTGAATGTCACTGTTCATTTCACGGTAGTTTGTTTGTGGGTTTTATTAACAAAAGGGCATAGTTCCAGAACACCTACTTCTTCTTCAGTCTCCAGTGAGGATTTTCTTCCAGTAGCTGTAATTCCCAGAATGATATCGAGAAATGAAAATTTTATATCATGATTAAATAAAACAGAATTAAAACAAAATACTGCACTCTCACTGCAAAACGCCCATCTTAAATACTCTGTCTTATCTCAAATTATAGGTCTCTTGAGTTCACTGCTTTGTCTCTGATTACAAGTGGTGTTTTCAGAAAGCCATTTCTATAAGGATTATGTAAGGCAACAGAAATAATATCATGCAAGTAAAGTGACTAATATTGCAATCCCAATAAAATTACATGAAATCTGGGTTCAGCAAATAGAGCCATCAAAAAACACTTATTCAGCACTCCATTTGCTAAAATTTGTATATGCTAAAGAGTCACTGGAAACTGGTTAAAAATGATTAAACAGATGAATTCCAAAGCCTTCACTTAAACTTAACCAATGTAAGAGGCATGGATGCTATGAATAAATTAATTCTGAGACTTCTGTTAAGTGTTAGTAAAAATTTTGAAGCTTGCCTAATAAAGCATTAGACAAGGTTCCAGTAAAATAAAAGACAAATAGCTAGAGAAAAGTAGAATCATTATTTCATTTTTTTTTATACAAAGTTATCTAGTGTTATTTAGTGGAAGTTACTGCCATGGTGGCAGTATTCTGCAAGATTATTTAAAAGCAAAATACAGTGTTCAGGATATGATGAACAAAAGGAAAAATTTTCATTAATATACTGGGTTCTCAAACCAAGACAATTCTAAATACTTCTAGTCATTTTATATTGCAGATCCTTCACAGGAAAATACTATCATCTGCTTAATTATTTCAAGCTCAGAGAAGTGACAACACATCAAAATTCAGAATTGAGTAAATGTAGCAAGTGAAATTTTGATGAGAAGTCCAAATGATGAATACTGCCTGACAGAAATAAAGAGGAATTCTTAATCACCTGCACAGCAGAAGGAAAATAACCAAATAAATATTCAAGGAACACTGTCCAGGCAAATATATTCAGCTTTGATTAAAAAAAAAGAACAGAGAGGGCCAAACCCAGATTTCCTTCTCACTTTTTTTTAATTCTACTGTAGTTAATTTGCCTCCAGTATCCCCATTTAACTACTAAGCAAGAAAATTTCTTACAAACGTCTAAAAAATCTTAGCTCCCTTTGAACATTCAGACAACTACATTTTCTGTAAGTAAAGAGAACAATACTGAGGTATCTCATTAACTGCCTATGGTAAGGTTTAGCTCTTAATATTCAAAATATCTTTATAAGCATCCTAGCCTCTGTTCACCTGAAGTCAGTTTAAATCATCTTTACTCAATCATGTAAAAAAAAGAAAGTTATACCTCCTAAAATTCCAGATAAAGGATACACTGTCATCTTCACTTGTTCAAGAAGCAATCACAAATTCAAATAAGAAAACATGAAAATAATTATTAATGCTTTACTTACTAATCCTCTTGCTAGCATACTTCTTTATGTGTTTTTGTCTTTCGTCATATTGTACGAATTAGAATTTTTATATTTATATATTTCATGTGCAAAGTTGCTGTGATTTACTATAATATAAATAACTAATCATAGCAGCAATACAAAATATATGTAAATGGAGGCAATTTTTGATATGGGGACTCTGACATAAATATCTGCTTAATAAATCACTTGCTATACTTAGTGGCTTTTTCAAACCCTAGGAACAATTGGTCATGAGCTAGACTAATGAATGACATAAGTGTATATGCATGTATATGTACACACATATATATAAATAAATCTGGGGGAAAATAGTGTTTTTTTTCCATGTGATAACAGTAACAGCAAACCAGGACAGTGTCAATCTGTGTTACAGAGGTGAAAATGAGAAACAGGGGCAGAAGAAGAACAGGCATTTCCTAAATTAATATTGCTGTAAGATCAAAAAACTAATTACTTGGAAAGGGTGATGTTCCAATGCAGTTTTTCATGCTTTCATCTAGCTGATGATTCAGACATTTGGGTTTTTATTGAGGGGTATTTTATACTCAGTTTACATGTATTTAGCCAAGACTCCTATGAAAAGGCAGCTTATACAGCTCAGTCTGTCTCTGAGTCCAGATGTTCTCCTGTCACATCCCCCCAGTAAGATTTTAAGTAGTTGAAATTCCCAGTGAACTGACAAGAAGTTTTGGAGATTTTCTACAACTTTCATAAGATACAGATGATGCATAACAGAACAGATTAGGATTCCAATATTTTCTAGTTTATGTTTGAAGTCTTTGATCCTATCAACCCCTTTCTTAATGCAATAACTTGCACATTGCTGCCAAATATGGACATATTACAGGATACAACACATGCATAAAATAAGTAATCTGTCAAATCATGTGCTAGCCAGTGAATCTTTAGACTATACTAAAATTTAAGAGAAGCACAGAGGTACCCTGACCATCAAATGAGAAAGGATGAATCTTCAGAGACATAGACATAGAACTACTCAAGGCCAAAAATACAAGCCGTTGGGAAGAAGTCAGATAGTAGCAGTCACTGCGGTGATGTTTATGGTTCTTCGTTCTATCCTAGCATGGTTGCCGTTGCCTGTAACTATGTCATAGGAATCACAAGGAAAGAAAGGCAAGATGATCAGAACAGGTTTTGATAAAGGGTGTTGAACAGAGGTCATGATGAAGTAAATTTACTTGGGTGTGCCATTGATGACAAGAATGACGAACCTATAATAACCAGAGACTCTAAAATTTGAAGTGACATCCAAAATCCTTGGCCCTCAGTACTCTTCTGTTTCCAGCAAGTATTTGTGAAACAAACAGGAAAAATTAACCTTCTGATATAATTCCACTTTAAAAGGAAAATCTGGTATCATCTACTGCATTAAACCAAGTGGCAGATGTCTGCTCTAATGAAAGTTTCAGAATTTCTCCTGAAAAAACTCATTGAGACATGAATACAATATAACCAATAGGAATTTCTACTTTTCAAATTGACTCAAAACCCCTTCAGCTGTAGCTCAGTATAATTTGCTAGTAGAAGGTCACAGATTCTCCATTCTGTTCTCGTGAGACCCCATGCGGAGTACTGCGTCCAGCTCTAGAGTCGTCAGCACAGGAAAGACATGGACCTGTTGGAATGGGTCCAGAGAAGGGTTATAAAATTGATCAGCGGTCTGGAGTACCTCTCCTATGAGGACAGGCTGAGAGAGTTGGGGTTTTTCAGCTTAGAGAAGTAAGGCTCTGGGGAGACCTTATTACGACCTTTCAGTACTTAAAGGGGGCATAAAATAAAGATGAACACAAACTTTTTAGCAGGACCTGTTGCAGTAGGACAAAAGATAATGGTTTTAAACTGAAAGCAGGAAGATTTAGTCTTCTTTAGATTCTTTACTGTAAGGGTGGTGAAACCCTGGGACAGGTTGCCCAGAGAGGTGATAGACGCGACATCCCTAGAAGCATCCAAGGTCAGGTTGGATGGGGTTCTGAGCAACCTGATCTGGTTGAAGATGTCCCTTCTCATTTCAGGGGAGGTTAGCCTAATTGACCTTAAAGGTCCTTTCCAACCCAAACTATTCTATGATTCTATGATACAGCAGTGAGACTGTTGTATAATTAGTAATATAAATTATATGGAAATTTCAGTAAGATGGACTGAAAAGTTACGTTTTTTTTTTAATTATTTCTGATGCCTGTGAGTTTCACGGTTTTTAAAACTTTGAAGCTCTTTAAAAGAAAATAAAACATGAAGTTTTAGATTCTTCAGATTTCCATTAAAATATAATTTATAAGAAAACAAAGAAGGTAAAATAAATATTCCTGGGTGTTCTTTTTTTCTTGAGGAACTAAATTTTGGTCAGTCATCTGTATTTATTTAACCTGGAGGAATATATTTCTCTCTTTTCAAGTTTAAATTACATATTTGATGTATCAGGTTCAGTTGCTTGTTTACATAGCTTGAAATTTACTAACATTTTAGATAAGTTAAAGATACCAGTGACATGGCATAATTTAGAAATCCTTACTCTGTTCTGCTCTGTGTTAAAAATCAAATGAACACCAGCTTTTTTCAAAGCAGCAAAAATACCACAGTGTATGATATTAAAATATTCTGATATATTTTATGCCACTGCTGATAGAATAATGGTGCTGGCATATTTAGAATGAGCCATCAATCACACATGGAGACAATAACAAGCACTTCGCTGACAGTTCTGTGACCCAGATAACCTTAAAATGAAATATTAGAATAGAGAGTGGAAAAAATAGCATCACCTGACCATTATATGTATCACCATTACACCTAATATATTGGCTAATGCGTAATAATAACATATTTATGGACATGTTTTCATTCTTTGTTTAACTCATGAAATGTTGAGAGTTTGGGGTTTTTTGGTTTTTGTTGGTTTTGTGTTGGTTTTTTTTCTCAAAGAGATTTACTTATTTCTTATGGGTTTAGACTTATCTTTGAGATATATATTCAGAGATGGTCTACCTGATGGAGATTAAGAGTTATATTTAAATGGATATTGATCACTGTATTCCTGTTGTTCCTGTGTTAAGAAGAATACAAAAGCTATTTCTGACCTGTTAAAGTCTTGGAATATTTTTGTTTCTTCCTTGAATGGAGGAAAATAATGTGTTTATAATAGAACTTACCATCCTCCACTCCAAATTTCAGAGTGCCACGCATAGGACATAACATTTCTGTGCTCTACAGCCTAATGAAAAGAAGTTTTTGTCATGTTCATGTCCATAGAAGGCATACAGGAGTCCTTCGATATGCATGCAACAAAGAATAAACAAGTAAAGAGACATAGCAGTGCCAACTTGAGCTTGACAAAGAATTTCTCTGTGAGGTGTAAATCCCAGCCAATTTCTTTACTTATCAAAATTAATGATTTCACATTTTATCAAACCCTGTAGGAAACAAAACTATCATTAAGGTATTCAGAAACTCTTTCAAAATAGAGCTCACAAAGATTAATTAAGGCAAGAAAAGTAAGTTTTTTCAAACCTTAAAAGTAATGAGAGATGTATGCCATTATGCCATAGAGACAGCATTAAGATTGCAGATAATCTAGGTATTGCTTAAAAGCTACATAAATTCTTTATTTCAGATATCAACAAAACTGATAATTTTGGACACAGAGCAAAAGTAGAATGGCTAATGGAAATGGAAGTATATTTATGGAACTCTACTACATTTGACTGTAGTTCAGAGAGTGTAGATTAATCTCCTTCCCATAACACTAAAACAAATGTACTACAAAACTACTGAGACTTTTAGCAGGAGATCATAATAAATCTATTGATTTAGGTATGGTATTATCACACTGGAGAATTAACAATGTGGTAAAGAATCTGTCCTGGGACTGATCATATTAATATTAAAATTTTTGTTAGCCTTCTTGATGCAAGAAGTATGATAATGTACTTAATTTATAACATGAAACTAGAAGGCATGAGCAAGACATGAGAGAATTGGAATATTATTCATGAAGGGATTGATAATCTTCAGGGATGGAAAAGGAAGAGTGAAATTCAGTGGAACAATGCCTAGTCATTTACTCGATGCTAATAAGAAACCGGGGACTCACTGGATAGGAGCAGAAGAGAAACAAGACAAGGATATATTAGCTGATAATAAGGTGGTTGTAAACTACCAACCTGATGAAGATATGAAAATAAACAAATGTAATGCCAGGATATAGCAAACACAATACAGACATAAGGTAATATTACTGTCAAGGTACAAGATTTGTACAAGAAGGAAGAGAGAATTATTTAAGCTAAAGGAAAATGAAGACAACAAAATAATATAAACTGACAGTGGATAAACTCAAGATTGCTTCTTAGAAAATAAAAAACTGTAAGAAATGGAAGACAGAATTATGAAAAACAACATCAAATCTGACTAGTGTAGAAAAAGAGGCAATTGGTCATCCCTGTTGCCAGAATTCACATCTGCTACACAAGACCAGAAGTTCCACAGCAGACTAGCAGAGCATAGATGCTGTCTCAAATTAGACACATTTTTTTGTGAGTGGGGTTGGATTTCTAAAAATTGCCAGTATTTTTCTTCAAATTAAAACCCTGAAATTAATACTTATGGATTTCTCCTGACCTACACAAAGTGAGTTTATTCATCATAATCCAGTTCCCAAGAGAGAGTTATTCACGAGACTAGAAAATAAAACCATCAACACAACCACACTTTTCTTCCTTTACTGACAATCTATAGAAAGCATTAAAAGACTTGATATCATACAGCTGGGAAGACTCTTTTATCCTAGAAGTGGGTAACTGCAGTCTAGGTTGTTTCAAACATTATGAAACTAAACTTTTTTAAGGATTTATTTTAACAGAGGGACAAAATGCTGTGATATACATTATACTGCATAAATTAAAACTTCCTATATAAATATATGGATATGTAGTATGTTATAAGTAAATTGTTCATCTTTGTTAGGTAGATAAGTAACTTAGAAATATCTAATGCTGGTGTAATGTGTTTGGAAGTATTTTAAATTTTTCATCACATTAAACTATTGAAAAGATTTGGTAGTACAAATAGCTATAAAGTTTTTGTCTTGGCTGAAATCACTGAGCATGGCTGAGAATAAGATTCTGGCTTTTCTGTTCATTTTTAATATACTATATAACAGAGGAAGTTAGCTATTCTTGCAGGATGTAATGCCATAATTAATTAAATGGACAGAACTCATAGATAAAAAAAAAAACCCACACCAAACGAAACAACCCATAGTGTAACTGTTTCACAATTCCTTGCATTTTTTGCAAGAAAAATAAGTCAAGAAGAACTTTTCATTGAAAATTTTCAGACCACCAGACTTGCAGTTATAGCACACTGCCCATACTCTCCAGTTACCCAAAAATTCTTTGCACCATCTCTTTTTCATCTACCACTATCATTAGTCACACATGGAAAATTCAATGACAGATGCAAACATAAATGCAGCATTGATTAATCTATTTTTTCCTGTTAAAGTGTTCAGCATGGGTGTTAGCAAAATCTTTCTCCAGTTCAGCTTCATTTTTGGGAGGGAGGGATGGGAGAAACTTTTCAAAAAACCCAACTATTTTTGAGATTGCAGAAGCTTTATTTTTAATCATAAAAATCAAATAAAAATAAGAGTAGTACTTTTGTTTCCACTGTTTACTCTAACACGTGACGGGAAACAAAGCTAGACCTTTCTCAATGTGAACTGGACTTTAATGAATGAAATATGTCCTTATTTCAGATTTAAGAAGAGAAGAGTAGAACAGCCCTGCACCATTCTGCTTAAATGTCAATGAAACAGAGTAGCAGTGTCAAACATGGAATGTATGGAGTTGTGTCTGAAGATGACCAACTCAAATGCCATTGGCAAGTACGTCAAAGAATATTTCTATCCATGCCTTGATTGTGAAGTTTGTACAGCAAGAGTTTTATCTGTGTCTCTATATAAAATAAAATTTCAAGATTTGCTATTTTGTCACTTTGAAAAAATTTAAAACAAATTATAATGCACCAGTACAGGCTGGGGGCTGACCCACTGAAGGGCAGCTCTGAGGAAAAAGACCTGGGAGTCCTGGTGGACAACAGGATGACCATGAGCCAGGAATGTGCCCTTGTGGCCAAGAATGGCATCCTGGGGTGCATCAAGAAGAGTGTGGACAGCAGGTCCAGAGAGGTTATCCTGCCCCTCTGCTCTGCCCTGGTGAGGCTCCATCTGGAGCTCTGTGTCCAGTTCTGGGCTCCCCA